>WWET01000746.1:200619-223116 GCA_011038615.1 Limnodynastes dumerilii | reverse complement strand
TCTGTACCCTGCTTTACGTTTTGCTTTTGCTAATCTAATACTTTATCATTCTATATTTGGAGATAGAAATAAAAAAAATAGTAATATAGTATAGAAATATAGTAATATAATATAATATAATATAATATAGTCTCCATTTACACAGAATACTATCTTTTAAACTCACTTATTTTTAAATATTTCATATAATGGTAACTGCCATACTGGCACTGTTAAATGAAACTAACAAATCACAGCAATTGCTGATACAAACTGTATAAAGCCAGGACATTTTGTTTACTGTTACATGCATTGACACATTATTTCAGGTAGGAAATCCCTTTTCCATCCCCCTTCATTTAAGCTGCTCTGTTAGAGAACTGCTTATGACTTTTTAGACACTCATCTATTAGTCACCCTTCCTGAGTATAAGGTACCTCAGGGAACATTAATTGCAAGTGACCTTCAAGGTTTTACTTGGAAAGACACCATTGAAAGTGCTTTAAAGTAAGTTAATATCTACTTTAAGGAATGAGCTTTTAACAGCCCAACAACAACTTAGTTAAAAATTCTTATACAATATTAGACACAGCTTGTAGCTTGTACCAATACTATATATTATTTTATTTTCATAAATACAATATACAGTGTAATTCAGTTATATTTCCTGCCATTGATTAAGCTTTGTTATGAGACAGTAGCTGCAGCTTATGAGTTTTTACAGATTCAGTTCATAAATGTATATTATCAACATTTGATAAAGGTTTCATTTCGTAAATTAATTCCAAACAGCTATTTTGTTGTAGATCAAAAATATTGATTTTCTTTGATAATTCTTTTTTTGTTTTGCTATTTTATGATGTTACTAAATAAAATAACATGCTGGAAATTAGATGTGTAATTTTGGTAACATAAAAATAAGAGAAGTACAATAATGTTTCAGTAGTTTTGGTTCTTCACTTCGGGCTGGATCCAGATTTAATAAAAGAGAGTTGAATTGCACACGCTATGTACGTTAGTCAGCTCTGGATAGGTACTGCACATGCTTAGTTAAGGTGACTCCCGGGACACAGATTTACTATCTGAACCTAGGAGAGCAGGGGGAGTGCTATGTGTGGTAATGTGAGTCATAAAATCCCTACGTTAGCCTCTGTTGCAGAATTTCAAATTAACTCTGAATAGGACCCTTCCAGTTTACTTCAGATTGGATCTATAACCTATCTTAAGTGGTCAGATTCTTATGAATGTAAAATGGGGCAATTATGGATGGGTATACAGTGTGTTGGTCAAGCTATGCAGTACATTGTAATACCAAGTAAGTCACGCTCATTTTCAAGCTCAACCTTTTTCTCTGTTGGAAGCTGTTGTAAGGGTTGTTTTCCTTGAGTCTGGATAGAGCACAAACCGTTCAAACAATGAAATGCAATCCAAATGCACAAGACTAGGGGAAGAATGGGAACTGATGATCAGGTTCATTATGGTAAAAGAGAGTAAAAGTAGGTGGGTATTAAACGGGTTGCTGCTGGTGCCTATGGATGGGCATGCTGGGATAATTAGAGAAGCCTCCCTGACTCTCCTAACTTCCTTAAGGGAAGGTTAAAAAAGAAATAAAGGATTAACCAAAAGAACCAATTATGGAGGTGGTTAAAGGTATTCAAATGAAAATAGTTTATTTAAACTTAATGAATAATACATTTTAATTTTATCAAACCTCCATTATTGGGTCTCCAAGTTCATTACTATTAACTACAGTATTTGCTTACTTAAAAGTAATAGAGAGTCATGACACAATTAAAATATGAGATAGATATATGCTAAGGTAGATAATATGATAGAAAAAAGTTATTTTTTACACTAAGCGCTGGTTAGCAGCTGTATGAAAAACAAATAGACTGGCTCCTCCAAAGCCTTTCAAATGACAATAATAAATGTGTATTTATCTTTCAAACTGTGCTTGATAGTTTGCAGACCTTATTTATTGTATAGAATAATCGTCACAGGCATGATATGAAAACATTGCTTTTTATTTGAGTATATAAAATATCCTCACTTTTATGCAGAGGAAATTGGTAAGCATACAGATAGTTCTTAAGTCTCTTAAATAATGGTGAAGAAAGATCCCAATTTGTGCAGGAAACGGCACTCTTACTGCACTGATGTTTATAGATAGTACCTAAAAATGAAAATGCAACACTAGGTCTATTAAGAGTGGCTGTAATGAACTTAGCTAGACACTGGCAATACAAATTATAAACAAATTATTGAACCATTAGACATATAAAACATGGACCAAAGTGAATTTATATTGCACTATTCACATGAAGAACATAAAGTCCCACTTATGATGAATGTCCAAAATGCAAACATCAACTCCTATCTGAACATATAGGATAATAAGTATTACTGGCAATTAAATAGGCATATACATGTATTAATCCTATAAAGAATTGCTGTGGATGGCACGGAAAGCAGGAGTGTTAAAAATAAATGAATTATTATTCCGCGTTGGTCCCGGGTATTACCCAGTAAATATATGGGCTGCAGTTGGAAACTTGTCCCCGCTTCCAATGGAGTACAAATTTCAGTATAAATCGGTAGGTGGTTACCTTTTAGTTGTCTATACCACAGTCGGTCTTGAGGATCCAATAAACAAATAATTAAAGGTATGCTTACGGTACCGATGCACCCTCCGATTCTCCTATGTTATAAGGTGTCCTTTGCATAGCTGTTATTGCGTCTCTCTGCTCTGATCATATGGGAACACATGTGTGAAACAAAACCTCCCCGTGGGTGGCCAACCCCGGGTGTTACGTAGATCTTATCTCCCAACTGTACTGAATACCGGAGTAGTCCAATTGCCAGTGAATGTCCCATTAAATAAACGGATTTAAAAAGCTGCAATCTCTTGGTCCAAGAGCGCTTACGCGTTTCGTCCTTCATTAAGGACTTTTTTCAAAGCAGGTGAAATGTCAATATGTCCCTCACTCCTATATACCTCTCCAACAGGTGATGTGATTAGTGGAGTCCTGGAGTTTAACAGGTTTTTAATCAATGCTAAATTTGCCAGTGTCTAGAACTTACAAACCATACAATAAAACACAAGATAGAAATACAGAAAAATAAATATATAAATAAAAACAAAAACAAAATAAATTACCAGTCTAAAGTCTAAATATAAATTCTCATTACATTATTGTTTTTTCATTTTCACACTTCTGTATTCATGTTTACACAGTGAAGGCCGTTTAATATTTAACCATATTCAGTGTGTATGTAAAAAATATATATGTATACACATACATCAAATAACCTTCCACTGTTATCATGATAATAAAAAAAAATACAGGGTTACTAAAACAGAAAATTAATTGGAAGGGGAGAGAATATGGATTGCATTGTATTGGACATTCATCATAAGTGGGACTTTATGTTCTTCATGTGAATAGTGCAATATAAATTAACTTTGGTCTATGTCTAATGGTTCAATAAATTGTTTATCATTGTTATTGCCAGTGTCTAGCTAACTTCATTACAGCCACTCTTAATAGACCTAGTGTTGTATTTTCATTTTTAGATACTATTTCATCTGTCCTTTTATCGTTTATTGTTGGTTATCAGAGGGTATATCCCCTGTATAAGAGCGCACTACCTCCCCAGGCGGCGGCTATTAACAGAATTATTCAAATTAATTCTCCTAGCGCCCACAAATTTTTATATATTCTACTGATGTTTTTAGAGCAGAGTTTACCTGTTTCTCATACGGCCAGAGGTCTGACATAGGAGAAATGGTGTAATCCAGAGACTATTCAGCTCGTTTAGCATCAGAACAACATTTAGCTGAGGTTTAGCTCCAAGTAAATATTGCCACTTATAGGTCCAAAGTTTCTTTTCCCATTTAAAAGCGGTCCTCTTTGTGCTCTCCATTAAGTCCATAATGAGAAACCTACTAATTCAGGCTGCACACAGGAAAGACCCATGAATACTAAATGCAACAAGGACTCCGCTCACAGACGAATATGGAGCAATGCCTTTCTGTTAATGATGTTCTTTGCCCAGATACTTACTGCCAATTATGTGTTTCCTTCCCCTGGCCAGATATAGAGATGAACTATTTCTCGTCTCTATCGTCTAAATATGACCTTATCATCAGCAAAAATATTTACATCACCATAGCAACCCGATGTTTACACCTGCTGCAATGAAGTAAAAATGTAAAAAACCACTTGTTTTCTTAATCTAACCCTTTTTCTGTTTCCTTTATGACTCTGATGACTCTGAGAATATACAACAATAACACCAAAGCCACAGGACAAAGACAAACAGCTAAGGATCATACTCCCTAAAGAAGGTTGGCACTGCCATGGGGACAAGATTTGCTCCTAGCTATGGAAACCTGTTTATGACATCCTTGGAAACAAATCAAGTCTGGAGTGGACACCAGTGGAGAGCAAATCTGTCCTCATGGCATAGCTACATAGATGACATTATCTTCATTTGGGAAAGACCGCAAGATGAACTAAATCTCTTTTAGACCAGAATAACTGCAATATCAGACTGACCTTCAATATCAGCCAGATACAAGTCAACTATCTGGATCTTACGATTTATGTAGAAGAAAATAAAATCAAGACTAAGACATTTAGAAAAAATACAGATTCCAACTCATACATAGATATGTCTAGTTCCCACCACTACAACTGGCTAAAAAGTAAACAATTTGGCCAATACAGAAGAATAAAAAGAAACTGCACTGAAGACACCATCTGCGAAGAACAAATGCAAGAACTGACACAACAATTCAGAGAAAAAATCTACAAGGAGGAAATATTAAGAGAAGCTGAATTAAAAATTCAGAACACATCAAGAGAGACTATTATTCACCCTCCTGAAAAAGTTCATGAAAACAAGACAGACATCAGTTGGACCTTTTTATCTAAATTTAGCCCCAACCATAACAAAATTGAAGAAGTTCAAAAAACACAGGAAAATCATAAAAAAGGATCTCATTCTTCAAACCTACATACCAGAGAAACCCCAATTCATATATAGAAGAGAAGAAAATTTAAAAAACATATTAGTGAAGAGCAACATCCCGCAGCCGCCCAAAAGAGGATCAATCAGAACCAAAGGGTTCCATCGATGTTGGAGAAATCCAAGTACACTGAAATCTCTATAAAAGGAAAGAGCTACAAGATCAGCAATTTTCTCACCTGCAGCACAAAAAATGTGGCATACATTGTAGAATGTAAATGTGGACTTTTCTACATGGGAAAAACCTCCCGCCCTCTCAAAACCCATTTGGCAGAACACAAGAAATATTAAGAAGGGAATGGAAACACTCAATTCCCATGCACTTTAGAACAAAACACAACTGCTCCACAAAAGGGCTAAGGAACTTCTGGGCAATACAAAATATTGAAGAGAACTGGAAAAATAGGAACATAGAAAAGAGACTGGCAAGTCTAGAAATGCAATGGATATTTAAACTCAAAACGTTGCAACTAACAGGACTAAATTTGAACTTCGAGTTGAAGTGGTTCCTATAACAGGACAATAAGTCCTATACCGTTCCAACATCACATAAAACTTGTCTATGATATCCTATGACTCTTTCCCCAGCTCCTAAAAAGACGCACACAGAGCATACCCCCCACCTATGTTTTATAGCCATCTCATCCAGCCAGAGGTCTGACATAGGAGAAATGGTGTAATCCAGGGTCCATTCAGCTCGTTTAGCATCAGAACAACATTTAGCTGAGGTTTAGCTCCAAGTAAATATGGCCACTTATAGGTCCAAAGTTTCTTTCCCCCATTTAAAAGTGGTCCTCTTTGCGCTCTCCATTAAGTCCACAATGAGAAACCTACTAATTCAGGTTGCACACAGGAGAGACCCATAAATACTAAAAGCAACAAGGACTCCGCTCACAGATGAATATGGGGCAATACCTTTCTGTTAATGATGCTCTTTGCCCAGATACTTGCTGCCAAGCATTTATGTGTTTCCTTCCCCCTGCCATACATAGAGATGAACTATTACCTGTCTCTCTAAATATGAGACAACAAAAATATTTATGGGCGCCACATAACCATAGCAACGTGATGTTTACACCTGCTGCAATGAAGAAAAAAAAACAAAACACTAGTTTTCTTAATCTAACCCTTTTCCTGTTTCCTGTATGCCTCTGATGACTCTGAGAAGATACAATAGTAACACCGAAGCCGCGACTGTATCTACTTACAGTGAAAATACATTAAACTGTCAATCATCGTTAGCTATTTAAACATCCATAGAACGATCAGCCCACATTCCTTGACAAAGGCCGGCGCACAGCTGAAACGCGTAGGCCAAAGACAAACAGCTGATCACCCGAGAAACCATTTAATGCAAAGCTCTGCTCATCCTGCCAAGACCCTGTTTACTCACCCGGGAAACAAGTAAACTCTGCTCTAAAAACATTGGTGTGGTAAGAGTGCCGTTCCCTGCACAAATTGGGATCTTTCTTCACTATTATTTAAGAGACTTAAGAACTATATGTATGCTTACCAATTTTCTCTGCATAAAAGTAAGGATAGTTTATCCACTTAAATAAAAAGCAATATTTTAAAATCATGCCTATGATGATTATAAAATACAATAAATAAGGTCTGCAAACTATCAAAGATAAATACACATTTTTTATATGCTAAGGTAGGTTCATATGCAAAGGAAAATACTGACATTTATTTGGACCTGTGGACAGGTCAGCAGCCAATTTTGTCAGTTTTTCTAAACTGTCTTAGTTCTGCCCAAATAAAAATATTTTAGTAAAATGACACCTACCTTCTCCTAATCCCCACACGTTTTGCTGCCCAGTTAGAGACAGTCCCAAGCCAAAGACAGTTGGCAGTTCAATTAAAGCATCTGCATACAGTATTACACACAGCTCCTCAGGTTTGCTACTCACTTGTCAAGTATTCCTCAGTGCAATAAAATATGTTTTTAAAACTCACAGCACTGTGCTGTTGTTTTTATATGGCTTATTATGAATTTATCAAATAGTTCTGTTCATTGTGTTATATTTCTTATTTTGAAAAATACATGCATAGATTTTTCCAAGGGTGAGTTAATGCAGTATACATTAGTGTTATAATGAAATATTGCTGACATCTGTAGGATTGTAGCTTGGGGTACAGTAAGTGAAAGGTGTATTTTCTTTTTCTGCACTGCTTGCCTCAGCTTTACCTCTCACGTAATCTCAATACTTTTTATTGTACAAATTTTTATTCATCCTACATGGCTTAAAGCCTTGAACAGGTTTGTTGAAATTTTCCAGTCTGCTTATTTTTACTTGGTTTATGTTGTTATTAGGTTATGTTGTTATTTACATGCCTCAAAGTCAAACAATAAATGTACTGGCCCTGCACATATTAAAATTTAGTCCTGCTAAAATAAATACCAAGCCTTTAATTTGACATATCTCCTACCTGATGTTTAATATATAGATAACACAAAATGGAAGTTGCTCAAATCAGTTTATAAGTTAATATAGAGCAGGTGCTGCACACAGATACAAAGAAGTCACCCCGGAACTCTTGCAATTAACTAGTAACATACCATGACTTTCCATTTTTAAATAATAGTCAGAGAGATTTGTTACATACATTTGCAAATATATGATAAGCCACCAGCCACGTACAAGGCTTCTCTGTTTTGGTGGTTCTAACTCTAAAACTCAAAGTCCCAACTTTGGGTAATATATCATGTATTTTTAAATTGAGAGCTCACCCCCGGCAGAGGTCCCCAAGTCTCCAAAACAGCTACTCTGAAACAGTACCCCCCTCTTGAAGACATGCTTTGAAATATCTCTCACAAAAAACTGCTAAAACTCTCATTCATGCACTAATTATCTCCCGCGTTGATTACTGCATGTCACGTTCCGTGAATGTTGGGGATCGATTCCGGGTTTCAGAGATGAGGACAACAAGGTTAACTCATCTCTTTAGACAAGCTTATCAAATTCCACAACCTTCCTAAGCATTAAGTACCATATTAACAACCACTTCTGCCTTTTTACACATTATTAACACATACCCGCACACTCTCTGACATTATTAACAAATGCCCTTATATATCAAACCCACTGTCCTATAGAGTGTAAGCTTGTGAGCAGGGCCCCTACCCACCCAATCTGTCTGTTATTACCCAGTGTTGTTTATACTGATTGTTAAATAGTAAAGCGCTACGTAATCTGTGGGCGTTATATAAAAACCTGTTAATAAATAATAAATAAATAAATAAACAAACACACAAAATGGAGGTTGCTCAAATCTATCTATGTTAATATAGAGCAGGTGATAGCACGGTATAGGTAGTTTGCACAGATACAAAAAAGCACCCCAGCACTCTTGCAATTAACCAGTAACTAACCATGACATTCTGGCCCGGATTCTTACTTGCAATTTTTTCTTGATACAAGCGCAGTAACTCTTCTACGTTATCTACGTAACTTTACATTACGTTGATTGCGTAAATGCGGTCTTTTCTTTAACTTTTTGCAAACATTATTATACTTGACAAACCTCTCAGCTTTTCTGGTTGCACCTACTAGCATTACTACATGGTTTTGGTAAACAAAGTATACATTTTCACTTGTTTTTACTGTTATTCGCTATCAACCCCAGTTCTTAATCCAGGGTCGGACTGGGGAATAAAGGGCCCACAAGGGAATACTGTGATGGGGACCTACCAAATTGTCAAATTAAACTGTGTATCATCTGTTATACCCACAGACTGCTTCAACAGCTCAGTGTGAGACATAATAACATTAACAAAAAGTGCTAAAACCACCAGAACTGGAGTATCTATACACCTTTATTAGGTAAGATAGTGCACCTTACATGGTAAAGATATGTAACATGAGATAAAGAAAGAAAGAACCGTGTATAGACAAGTATCAGACAGTATTCCAAATTGCTAAAATATTTTATTATCACAAGTCAGCGAAATTTAGTTAAAAAGTAACAAGTTACAATATTGCATAAATAATCCAATTAAATGCACATCCGAAAGTCTCTCCCTCCAAATAATTAAATATATTGTATAACATGAAACCATGTATATAGCTGCACAATTCCACCCTGCAAACGAGCAACAAACTGCATCTATTTAGATTTAAGCAGTACCAGACCATGGGGGGGCAATAGACAAGTGTAAGCAGTACTACCAATTGCTGCATACATCCATGTTAGGCAGAGATACATGTATACAAGGCATCATACAAATATCAGCAGCCACACTCTTACCCTATCTGGAAATAAAAGTGAAAATTGCAAAAAAAAGCCATAAACCACCTCATGGTGGTGCTTCGCTCCAACGGAGCCGCTGCTAACCCCCGTGGCCACGGTGTAGAAGTTAACAAAGGCTTGAGCAGTCAATCAAGTGGGGCAGGTTACAAGTTGGAAGAAGAGGACATCGGAGGCATCACAGACCACCCGACGCTAGATGCTTTCTCAAGGTAAGGTGTGATGAGTTGGTCACCGTCATACATATTTATATTACTTCCAACCAATCACTGGGAGCTGCAAAAGAGAGACAGGTAAGTATATAAACTTAAAGCGGCACGGCAGGAACATTTAAAGTGGCAAGGTCATAAATATTAAAAGTTGGCTGAAAACATTATAACAGCAAAAAACCCTATTAAGGATAAATAACAGACTCAGGACATGTAATACCATTGAAATTCAATTTATGTGAGGAGGTCTTTATTCAAAAGGGAACACATATAGAACACATTGTGCCAAAAAATATATTTTACATAGGTAGATCTATACATGTCTATTATAATGTTATAGTAGCCCCCACAAGCTATAAATCGTATTAATGATAATTGTACAAATATATAGAGAAGTTCAATATGTCAGAAGCTCAACTATAACTAATAATGAGTAATGTTATTAAATACAAATTCCAGATTACAAAAATACTTAAAAAATTATAATAGTAATCACCAGCACATTGATTTTATAGGAAAGAACCAAATTAATTTTTTTCATTTAGACCTAGGGGCGTAATTGTATTTAGTAAGAAAATTAATCTAGCTTTTTGTTGTTGCAAGCAGTAAAGATAGCTCCTTTGCCCTCTCTTGGAAACTGACCTCAGAGGAGCAGTTCCTGCGCAAATGCAAGAACTCACTTCTGGGGATATTGGGCCTGATCCAGAACTACGCTTCGGAGCGAATTTACGCGTGGCAGAGACGTAAAATCGCATATTTGTAAGTACTGCGCATGCGCACCATAGAAAATACGCTCAATAGCGTAGCGTAATTGTGAACGTATGGGCCATTCACGTATGTGTCACGTAAATTCTTACGTGTGGGCGTGCCAATTTTACGTGCGTCCAAAATACGTCTGCAATACGTGAAGTAGGCGGGGGGTTGTATTTAAAGTGTAGAGTATAGGCGTGCTTAGCTGCGTAAATTTGTCTAGCCCATACGTACGCGTGCGTATGACTGTGGTTACGTTGGAAAAAGTTAAGGTAGGGTTTGGAAAGCATATCTTGACAAAATACGTATGTTCAAGGGGTGTGCCGAGGGGAGTGTAACGAATTTACACGCATGAAAATACGCTACACGAATAAACGTACGGCAAACGTAGTTCTGGATCTACACCCTTATTCTTAACATTGGGAAGATGGGCACTGGGGTAGTACAATGTAGAATTGATGGCTGTGGTCTTCCTAAAAATATCACTCTCCAAAATTCCCTAATCTGAAACCCTGATTGTCAAGTCATGGAAGTTGATACAAGTCTGACTGAACTCTGAAGCTAATTTGATGTTAAAGTTATTTGAATTCAGTGTATCAATAAATTGTATGAGACTTTGTTGATCTCCCTCCCATACCATCAGCACGTCATCAATATAAAGTGCCCAGGCCCGTACCGATGACACAAAGGCTTAAATTTTATAGACAATCTCGGATTCCCACCAACCTAAAAATAGGTTGGCGAACGTGGACGCGCAAGCCGCGCCCATCGCCGTTCCACACAGCTAGATATAGTAGGAACAGTTGCAATGGTAAAAATGTGAGTGAGCACGAACTTAAGAAGCTCCAACAAAAATACCCCAAATTCCTCTTGGTGATCCTCATTCAAAAAATATTTGACTGCCCTGATACCTAGACTGTGGGTAATTGAGGTGTAAAGGGACTCCACATCTAGACTTACAAGCCACATATTATTGGAGATCCTTTTTCCCTTAGTTTTAGTTAGGATATGCAAAGTATCCCTAAACATAGGAAGGCAAATGATACACATACCTTCTAAGATGGTAGTCCAGGTAATGACTAGGTTGCTCAGTGAGGCATCCATTGCCCAACACTATAGGGCGTCCTGGTGGCATGGTCTCACACTTGTGTACCTTTGGTAAAAAATAAATTGTGGCCACCTTGGGATTGTCAATCCACAAAAACTTGAAGTCTGAGTTCATTAGGAGACCTTCCTGTTGTGCTCTTTTAATTAGCCTTTGGTAAGCAATAAGAAAATTGTTAGTTGGATCAAACAATACTTTCTTATAACAGTTCTCATTATTCAGTTGCCTATGAGCCTCGACTACGTAAAGGGTTTTAGCCCAAATCACAATATTGCCCCCCTTATCGGAGGGCTTGATAACCACTTCCCAAGTTTGCAACTCTTTGAGCGCTATTGACTCTTCTTTAGACAAATTTGAGGGTTGATATGTAACCCCATTGTTATTCTCAAAGAGACAATCCAAGTCTTGTGCCACAAGATCATGATATATTTTTACTTGTGGACATAAGGCAATGTCAGGAAAAAACAGATATTTTGGTCTCAATTCGGTGTCAGCGGATTTATCATGATTATCATCCTCAAGAGATAATTTGCAGTAAAGCTCGCTGTTCCTCATTGGACGGAAAGAGAGAACATTCATCTGAAGTCAAAATATTAATATTCTCAATAGTTTTCTTCCCAGCCTTATTTTAGAAAAACATTTTTTAAGAGAAGTTTTCTCATAAACAAATTTAGGTCTACCTCTAATTTAAACCTATCTCCACCATATGTGGGGAGAAGGATAAACCTTTGGTTAAAACGGAGGAATGTACATCTGTGAGAGCATAGGGAGATAAATTAATTATTCAAAAATTCAGTGTGAGACATGTGTTATACAATTAATTCTCAGTTACAGTGACCCATATAATTACAGTGAGTATCCTACTGACATATATACAAGGCAGAGAACATACTACTTATCACCATATAGTAAGGACCACTTAAGACAATAGAAATTTAATCCTAGTTACCTCTATACAATACAAACTATATCCTATATTATATATCCTAGCTACTGCCATGCCATACACACTGCACCTTAGTTATCACCATACAATACACATTGCATCCTAGTTATTGCCATACAAAACACATTGCATTTTAGTGACTTCCATACACTAATAGTTTTATTTTGTCATTAGCAATGGGATCTACATATAAATGTTGTTTATTAAATAAAGGGGCATTTGACTATTTATTTTCATATTTGTCTTGATAATCTCAGTAAATGACTACATAGACATTTTTTCTGGAAATGCTACATGCCTAGCAAAATAGCAAATGTTTTCATATGAAAAGGAAAAAGTAATAGTCGCAATGTACCCATGTGATATATAGAATAGAAGGTGTACATTTTCACAATTTATTTGGCTACATTCCATTAAAGGAAATGTCTGAAAGTAAAACTATATAAGAAATTAACCAATGAAGTTTAGAAGTCTACACATATTAAATATACCTCCATCCAGCCTTTCTATCTCCTCCTTCTGTTTGTTTCTCTACAGCCATCCAATATCCTTCTCCATGTGTGTGTGT
Organism: Limnodynastes dumerilii; assembly: GCA_011038615.1. Lineage (NCBI taxonomy): Eukaryota > Metazoa > Chordata > Amphibia > Anura > Limnodynastidae > Limnodynastes > Limnodynastes dumerilii. Next base: position 210,277 of record WWET01000746.1, on the reverse strand, counting down.
GTGTGTGTCTCTACAGCCATTCAATCTCCCCTGTGTGGAAGAAGAGGACATCGGAGGCATCACAGACCACCCGACGCTAGATGCTTTCTCAAAGTAAGGTGTGATGAGTTGGTCACCGTCATACATATTTATATTACTTCCAACCAATCACTGGGAGCTGCAAAGGAGAGACAGGTAAGTATATAAACTTAAAGCGGCACTGTAGGAACATTTAAAGTGGCAAGGTCATAAATATTAAAAGTAGGCTGAAAACATTATAACAGCAAAAAACCCTATTAAGGATAAATAACAGACTCAGGACCTGTATTACCATTGAAATTTAATTTATGTGAGGTCTTTATTCATAAGGGAACCCATATAGAACACATTGTGCCAAAAAATATATTTTACATAGGTAGATCTTTACATGTCTATTGTAATGTTATAGTAGCACCCATGAGCTATAAATCATATTAATGATAATTGTACAAATATATAGAGAAGTTCAATATGTCACAAGCTCAACTATAACTAATAATGAGTAATGTAATTAAATACAAATTCCAGATTACAAAAATACTCAAAAATTACAATAGTAATCACCAGCACATTGATTTTATAGGAAGGACCCATTTTTATTTTTTTGATTAATCTAGCTTCTTGTTGTTGCAAGATCTTGACAAAATTGCCACTCCTATTGTGCGGTGTCACTTTTAGGAAGCCAAAACATTGAAAATCCTCCAGTGAACTATTATGGCATTGATGGAAATGCCTAGCTACACTTGTTAAAGGTTTGAGCTTCTGATTATCTTTAGAAGCATTAGTTATATTTCGTGTGTGCTCGTAAATGCGAGTACGGAGAGTACGTTTGGTCATGCCTATATACATTTTCCGGCATAAGTAAACAATGGAGTATATAACGCCACATGATGAGCAGTTGATGAACTGTTGAATATCATGTTCAACATTGAACCTGTCAGTATATCTCAAAGTTTTTTTCATGTACCGACATTGATTACAATGTCCGCAGGCAAATGAACCTATGGTACCAATTTTCTGCGGTTGTTTGGGCTCAAAGTGGCTCTTTACTAGTTGATCTTTTAAATTCCGACTTCTCCGCCAGGTGACATCTACTTTATGACCCAGGACCTCCCTAAGGTCATCATCAGTACGAAGGACACTTAAGTGCTTATTTAGGATTCCCTGAATATTCTTCCACCGATCACAATAGGTTGATATAAACCATACTTTTTCACTAATAGGACGTTTCCACGTTTGGTGAATCAAAATGTGTCTGTCCTGATTTGATGCATGATATTTGGCTTTTTTAATGAGTCTGTTGCTATATCCTCTCTGACTAAGCTGTAAAGATAGATCCTTTGCCCTCTCTTGGAAACTGACCTCAGAGGAGCAGTTCCTGTGCAAATGCAAGAACTCACTTCTGGGGATATTATTCTTAACATTGGGAAGATGGGCACTGGGGTAGTGCAATGTAGAATTGATGGCCGTGGTCTTCCTAAAAATATCACTCTCCAAAATTCAGTGATCTGAAACCCTGATAGTCAAGGAAGTTGATACAGGTCTGACTGAACTCTGAAGCTAATTTGATGTTAAAGTTATTTGAATTCAGTGCATCAATAAATTGTATGAGACTTTGTTGATCTCCCTCCCATACCATCAGCACGTCATCAATATAACGTGCCCAGACCCGTACCGTTGACACAAAGGCTTCCATTTTATAGACAATCTTGGATTCCTACCAACCTAAAAATAGGTTGGTGAACGTGGGCACGCAAGCCACGTCCATTGCCGTTCCACACAGCTAGATATAGTAGGAACGGTTGAAAAGGAAAAAATTGTGAGTGAGCACAAACTCAAGAAGCTCCAACAAAAATACCCCAAATTCCCCTTGGTGATCCTCATTCAAAAAATATTTGACTGCCCTGATACCTAGACTGTGGGTAATTGAGGTGTAAAGGGACTCCACATCTAGACTTAGCCACATATTATTGGAGATCCTTTTTCCCTCAGTTTTAGTTAGGATATGCAAAGTATCCCTAACATAGGAGGGCAGATGATACACATACCTTCGAAGGTGGTAGTCCAGGTAATGGCTAGGTTGCTCAGTGAGGCATCCATTGCCCAACACTATAGGGCGTCCTGGTGGCATGGTCTCACACTTGTGTACCTTTGGTAAAAAATAAATTGTGGCCACCTTGGGATTGTCAATCCACAAAAACTTGAAGTCTGAGTTCGTTAGGAGACCTTCCTGTTGTGCTCTTTTAATTAGCCTTTGGTAAGCAATAAGAAAATTGTTAGTTGGATCAAGCAATACTCATTCAGTTGCCTATGAGCCTCGGCTACGTGAAAGGGTTTCAGCCCAAATCACAATATTGCCTCCCTTATCGGAGGGCTTGATAACCACTTTCCAAGTTTGCAACTCTTTGAGCGCTATTGACTCTTCTTTAGACAAATTTGAGGGTTGATATGTAACCCCATTGTTATTCTCAAAGAGACAATCCAAGTCTTGTGCCACAAGATCATGATATATTTTTACTTGTGGACATAAGGCAATGTCAGGAAAATACAGATATTTTGGTCTCAATTCGGTGTCAGCGGATTTATCATGATTATCATCCTCAAGAGACATTAATTGCAGTAAAGCTCGCTGTTCCTCATTGCATGGAAAGAGAGAACATTCATCTGAAGTCAAAATATTAATATTTTAAATAGTTTTCTTCCCAGCCTTATTTTAGAAAAAAAATTTTAAGAGAAGTTTTCTCATAAACAAATTTAGGTCTATCTCTAATTTAAACCTATCTCCACCATATGTGGGGGAGAAGGATAAACCTTTGGTTAAAACGGAGGAACGTACATCTGTGAGAGTATAGGGAGATAAATTAATTATTCGAAAACTCAGTGTGAGACGTGTTATACAATTAATTCTCAGTTACAGTGACCCATATAATTACAGTGGGTATCCTACTGACATATATACAAGGCAAAGAACATACTACTTATCACCATATAGTAAGGACCACTTAAGAGAATAGAAATTTAATCCTAGTTACCTCCATACAATACAGACTATATTCTATATCCTAGCTACTGCCATACCATACACACTGCACCTTAGTTATCACCATACAATACACATTGCATCCTAGTTATTGCCATACAAAACACATTGCATTTTAGTGACTTCCATACACTAATAGTTTTATTTTGTCATTAGCAATGGGATCTACATATAAATGTTGTTTATTAAATAAAGAAGCATTGGACTATTTCTTTTCATATTTGTCTTGATTATCTCAGTAAATGACTACATTTTTTCTGGAAACGCTACATGCCTAGGAAAATAGCAAATGTTTTCATATGAAAAGGAAAAAGAAATAGTCGCAATGTACCCATGTGATATATAGAATAGAAGGTGTACATTTTTACAATTTATTTGGCTACATTCCATTAAAGGAAATGTCTTAAAGTAAAACTATATAAGAAATTAACGAATAAAGCATAGAAATCTACACATATTAAATAGGCTTTCATCCAGCCTTTCTGCCCCTCTTTTTGTGTATTTCTCTACAGTCATCCAATCTCCTCCTCCATTTGTGTGTCTCTACAGCGATCTAATCTCACTCTCCATGTGTGTGTCTCTACAGGCATCCAATTTCTTCTCTCCTTGAATGTGTCTTCACAGTCAGCCTTTCTGGCCCTTTTTTGTGTGTGTCTAACCAGCCACCCTTCTTTGTGTGTGTACAATCAACCTTATTGCCCCCTCCTTCTGTGTCCAGACAGCCTTTTGCCCCTTCTTTATTTGTGTCAAGTCAGCATTATTGTTCCCTTCTGTTTGACAAACCAGCCTTATTGCCCCTCTTTCTGTGTCCAGCCATCCTTATTGCCTCTTTATTGCCCTTCCTTCTGTTTGACCAACCAGCCTTTGTGCCCCTCTTTCTATGTCCATTCAGCCTCTTTGCCCCATCTTTCTGTGTTTTATTGCCCACTCTTTGTGTCTAGTCAGCCTTATTGCCCCCCTCTTTGTGTCCACTCAGCTTTTTTTCCCCTCCTCCTGTGTCAAACTAGCATTATTACCCCTCTTTATGTCCATTAAGCTTTATTGTTCCCTCTTTACATGCCTTTGTGTTCCCCCATGTTCATCAAATCCCCATTCCTCAACTACTTTCTTTAAGAACTTCTTAAACGTACTGTTTCTCCTCCGGCTCCACTCTCCTCGGTGCATGCTCTGCAGAATTATCACACTTACGTGATCTTAGGTCATGCTGGCATCTTGTGAACAGCAAAGCCTGCAGGCACCAGAGGCCCATCTGGGATTTTCCTAGCTCCCCAGAAGGCCAGTCAGACATTGTCTTGATCTAATCACAGTTACACTTAAGCAGTATCGGATTAAACCCTAATGGGGCTCCTAGGCAGTCAAAAAAATCTCAGGGCCCCCCTTTTGTGCAGCCTAGTGGGATAACATTGAACTAAGTACTGTGCATGCTAGATGGAAATGACCATCACTTCTGTACATTACACATACATAGAGTGCACTTGCACCAAAATATTTTATACACTGACAGCTGACAGAAGATGAGCTTTTTAGAGACAAACTGTTATGTGATTCTGATGTCTATGATTTATGTACTTTACATTGTTAAAGGGCACATTACATTAATACAGTATTTTCTCTATTGTCTTTAATGTAAAATTTTAGTTTCTTTGAGATGATTATATTTTCTATCTTTCTGAAACAATTGAAGAAAACTTGATTGTAATTATCTTTCAAGATCAAAGCAATATTATTCTAACCCAGTGTATTGGGGCCCCTAAAAGACACGAGGTTCATGGGCCGGAGCCTACTCAGCCTTTTTGGTAATCCGGCACTGCATTTAAGGTTAAAGCTGCAGCACATATTACTTCCTTTTCTAGAAGAGAAAAAGAGCAAAGTTTAAAGTCCCATGAATGTAAAATATCAGTTCTAGAAACAATAATGTGAATAAACTGGCAATGGATCAGACAGATACTGTATAGATTTCTGTTAGAGATACCTGTGAATAATTACATTATAAACCACTCAAGCTCTGCTTTTACAATTTCTAGGTTTATTACATACATTGACAGTGTGGAAAAATCTATAAAATGCTGGCCTATCTATTGTTCCTATGTCCTATATTACGCAATTAAAAAATATCATAAGATGGAGTGTTACCTGCAATAAATGAGATTGGAAATAAGATACATTGAAACTATAAGGCTCTTTACTAGGCTACCATTTTCCTTTTGCAATTACACTTACAAGAAAGTTCAGCAAAAGGTTATATTGTTTTATGTGTGTGAGAATATCATCCAAGCGATGTGCATGTGTGATTGGTATCATAAGTAGTTTTACATTAAAAGGGACAAGCTAAAACTGTTTTATATGAAAATCAACATCCCAAAAATCAGAATGGTGTTTCTAGGATACTTTGACAAAATAAAATAAATAAATAAATAAATGAAAGCCTGATACTGTACATGTGACAAGTAAGATATATGGCTTAAAGGGGCATAAATACCAATTATGGGCCTAAATGAGAGTCCAAACAAAGTTGTTCAGGTAATGCATAGGTATACACACATAGGGGGGATTCAGAGTTGCGCATGGGCGCAAGGCGGATGCACAATATTTTTTTTAAAATACTGCCGATTTAAAACTGCGCATTGCCGCATAAAAATTCGACCTTGAATCCCATGTTTCTTCCATTGATGAATGCGCAGACAGCAGCACATCAATGTATATGTGCAATCTGTCAGTTAACTGAAATGTACATGCAAGTCGCAAGGACAACACATTCTTGCGCTTACAATCTATTCTAAGTTTTGCTGCTGTAAATCTGCAATGTTTGTATGTTTCTTTTTGATTATGTTGCAATTGTTAACTTTAATGTTTAGTCTGTATAAAACATATTTTATTTACATTTTTGTGTAATATGTGTAAATATTTATTTAGTGTCAATACTAAAGGAAACATATTTCTACATTAAAAACAGTCTACACTAACATAACACAAAAATGACACAATATAAAATTTAACAAATAACATTTATTTAGCAACAAAAAACTTATAACATTTAAAACATAACCATTATAAACATATTTACAAAAAAATTATGTGAAAACAATAAAAAAAATGTTAATATTTAAATAAAGTAAATGGTTGGTTCTCTATAGGGGAAAGGAAAGAGAAGGAATACCCCATAAGAGAATGAAACAAGGAGCACTATTATGCTGCACACCATGGGATAAAGTAAAATATACTTATTAGTTCAGTTAAAAATTAAGCTTAGCAAAAAAAATTGCAAAAGACAAGATAGCTCAAAAGAGTATTAAATTCCTGTGCCAAAGACACTATGGGCCTCATTCATAAAGGGCGATTTTTTGCTGTGATTTGAAATCGCAGCACATCGCGGAGATATAGCCGCGATTTCTTTTTCAAAATCACCGAATTCATTAAGAAACGATTTGGCCGCGATTTGTACAATCTCACGCTATGTTGTGCGATTTGATATTTTCTATATCGCGGCGCTATACACCTTAAAATCGCTGTGATTTTCAGGTTGCTAATGTTAAAGTATAGGGTTTGATTTTTTTCCTTTGAAATGCGTGATATAGATGGAAATTGCGTGATATTTTTGGAAATTGCGTAAAGTTTTGGGCCACCATTTTCCTTTGCGGTCTTTAGAGGTGCTCTAGTGGTTTGGTGTGTGTGCTCTGTCTTCTGGCTGCCTTCTTGAGATATTTCCCAAGTGAAGTTTCAAACATTTCTTTGCAAACTATTCTGTAAGTACATTAATGTGGTGTATTATTTTGAATGTGTTTTTTTTTTGTTTATTTGATAAATTAATTAAATATTTGTCCCATTTTTAAGCTGCAGTGTTTTTTTGTTCTAATCAAGGCCTCAAATATGTTAATGTGAGGGGGATTGACTGGTCTTTTATTTGTTATGATAGATATTTATTTAACTAAATCATAGTACACTCACATACTCAGCAGTTTGCTTATTGAAATGTAAGTTAGCATTGTGTTTGTAAACCTCATCTGTTATAGTGAAGCTGTAACTTACAGTCTAACATATGTTACCATTGTTCTGTCCATTTTGAAGCACAATAATGGCTACACTGGTGGGTACACTGGGTTGGTGGGTCCAAATTCCTTCTCACCTGCTCATAGATGCTCAGGAGGTTAGCTCTTTTCAGCCTAAACAGCTGCACAACCTCCTGGTCTGACAGGGAGTCCAGGTCCATACGCACATGAAACGCACGGGGATGGCGAATGATGCGCCGTGTGCGCAGAACCTGGGGCTGGTGATGGTCACTCTCCTCCTCCTCAAATCTCCTATGTGTGACTGCCACAAGGGCAGCCACACCAGCATTCACAGCAGCAGCCTGAGCAAACACAATCAACCCCTCCATAGCCTCAGTGCAAATAGCCACATCTGAATTGGTCAAAGGCCCTTACTTATATAGGCAGCATATTGAGGCAATTAAGTTTGATGGTGATTTCCTTCAAAATTGCACCTCATGCAGGGCGATTTGCTGTTTGGCGATTTCATAGCAATTCAGTGAAATCGCCCTTAAAAACTAGTGATACATATTGGGATAATACTCAGTTCTGTGCGATAGGTGTTACGTGCGGAAATTGCATGTAACATCGCAACCTCTGCTTCGGACACCCCCTTACGCACCTGTCATGTGTAAGTGGGGTGTCATTTTAAGCCAGGATCTGGTACTATTTTGTATATTGCAAATGGTTATGTATGCAAATCAGCAATATGCCATAAATCTGCATGGTCAACTCTTGTGATTGTCTGCTAAAATGGAAATTGACTAGTACATGAAGCAAGCAGGTAAAGACAATGAGGAGTGTAATTGCAGAGATGCATTGTCAAACAAGATATACTACCTAATTCATCTGTAGGGCTGGTGTTTTTTGACATCCTCACATTGATAACTGCAGTACAGCACAGTAACTGCTTCTTATTACATTTTTAATGAGATATTTTTTTTTACAGTGAGAAGAAAAACTATTCATAATGAAGTATCTATTTACAAGCAATGAAACATAAGCCAACAATAAACTGGAAATACAAAAATATATACATAAGTATTTAAATGTTTCAGAACTGTATTCAACACAATACATGGACACGGAGACAATATCAATATTTTTAACAGACAATAATTAAATGAACATAAAAAGCTAATAACAATAGTCTAACAAACTGATTTGCTCAGCTGAGCCTTGACTCCTGAACACACAAGCTGTCTCAGGAGATTAGTTGAGCGATGGCAGTGAAGTCGTGCCCACATTTAAGTTCAATAGGCCAACAATATACATTATGTAGAAGCTGTGTAGCTCAGGAGCAGAAAAGACATTAGAAAATGTGTAGTCCTTTAAATTGCTTTCTTGTGTGATTTTTTTTATTTCAATGTGAATTTTACTATGATTTTTCAATATGAACTACAAAAAAATTATACAATGGGCCTGATCCAGAACAACGCTTCGAAGCGAATTTACGCGTGGCGGAGACGTAAAATCGCTGTTTAGAACACACTGCGCATGCGCACCATAGAAAATACGCACATTCACGTAGCGTAATTGTGAACGTATGGGCCTTTTACGTATGTGTCACGTAAATACTTACGTGTGGGCGTGCCAAATTTACGTTACTCCAAAATACGTGTGAAATACGTGAAGTAGGCGGGGGGGGTATTTAAAGTGTACAGTATGGGCGAGCTTAGCTGCGTAAATTCGTTCAGCCCATACGTACGTGTGCGTATGACAGCGGTTACGTTGGAAAAAGTTAAGGTAGGGTTTGGGAAGCGTATCTTGACAAAATACGTCCGTGCAAGGGGTGTGCCGAGGGGAGTGTAGCGAACTTACGTGCACGAAAATACGCTCCGCGAATAAACGTACGGCACACGTAGTTCTGGATCTACCCCTTAATTGATACCAAAGAAAAAAAGAAAGTGCCAATTGCAACAGTCTCTCAAATTGAAGGAAAAACACAGTTCAGCAAAATCACTGTAAATCCAATGTCAATCTGGGTATTTCAGAGACCCTATTATCGCTCAAATCCTTAATAAATGTAGCGGTAAACGGAGAGTGAAAAGAAATATATTGCAACGATCTTACAATTTTAGAAGGAAGGTTGCGGGTATCGTCCTCACTGATCTGTAGCGTCTCACTGTATGGTCTCAGGCAGGCAGCGTGGGTCTTCGTTTAGCGGCAAGGCGGCAGAGGTTGTTTCTCTGGTTAGTAGCTGGGCTCCACAATCAGCCTGTGTGATGCACAATGACTCTGCAGCGGGAGCCTCGATTTCAGCACCAGTCTCCCCAACGGGGAAAAGAAAGACACAGAGATGCCGCGGGTAGTGTAATAAAGTTGACACAATCTTTAATAAAGTATGGTGCACGGGTACTCACAATGAAAAATCTTGTAGATAGGCATATAAAAGTATCTTTCACTTTTCTCCAAACTGTCCCAAATTTGCAATTTTAAGATGGTGACAGATGCAGTAATTTAGGCTCACAATAGTGTACTTGCCATTTACCGCTACATTTATTAAGGATTTGAGCAATAATAGGGTCTCTGAAATACCCAGATTGACATTGGATTTACAGTGATTTTGCTGAAC
>WWET01000746.1:184070-197971 GCA_011038615.1 Limnodynastes dumerilii | reverse complement strand
TCCATTCCCCCCCCCACAATCATATGCCTCCATCTCCCCCTCAGTACTCCCATCATATGTGCCTCCATCTCCCCTCAGTACTCCCATCATATGCCTCCATCTCCCCCCTAGTACTCCCGTCATATGTGCCTCTATTCCCCCCCAGCAGTACTGAGTCCCCAGCCATCATATGGATCCAGGATCCAGCCTTCCCAGCCAGGTTTTCCCATCTTACCGTCTGTGTCCTCCTAGACTGTCAGCGGCTTAGAACTGAAGTAGCGTCGCGCTCCCGCGGTGGCCGAGACTTTAGAGAAATAAAGTTCCACGATTATAGAGAAGCTTGTGACCGAGGGACTTCATTTCCCTTAAGTCTCGGCCACCGCGGGACCGCAACGCTACTGTAGTTCTAAGCCACCGCAGCGCTGACAGGCTGGGTGGACACTAAGGTGAGGTGACACATCTATCCTCTTAGTCACAGATGGCAGTGCCTAGTGGCACCCCCCTTTGGCTGGCGCCCCTGGCGGGAGCCATCCTGCCCAAGGGGTAGATACGCCTCTGGTAACTACCATTAACTATAGCCCAAGTATAATTAATATCAAAGTAATCTTTCCTAAATTCCAAGTTGTATGCTCAGTGGTCTGTATGATCCAGTCCCACAGCAGTGTTAGTAGCAGGGGTGAGGGAATTTTAGAATAGAAACAAAGGGCTAGATCCAGAGCTACGTACGCAAGCATTTTTACGCTAGCCACTAACGTAAAAGCGCCCATTAGTACTTACTGCGCATGTACGTGGCAGATGTCATGCCACGTAACTCAGAGTGTAAGGGCCAGTCACGTAATAACAGCGTAACTACGGACAAAGTGGCGTGCCAGCCATAAGACACCCGTAATTACGCTTTGGAGGTGGGGTGAGGCATTTAAATCGTACAGTATGGTTAGGCTCGTAACTACGTGAGGCCTATACATACGTCAGTACTTACGCTGTGTAAAGTTAAGATAGGGTTTGGTAGGCGTAAAACAACCAAAGTACGTACATGCAAGGGGAGTGCCTAGGGGAGTGCTTAGAAGGTACTCTAGCGTAAATATGATACGCTAACGAACGTATCCAGTGCATAGGTTTGGATCTACCCCAAAGAGTGTGCGGGTTTGTGATAATAATGTAATAGAAAAGCAAAGTGGTTGTTAATATGGTAAATGAAGCGTAAAAAGGTTGAAGAATCTGAAGAGGTTTTAAGGGAGCACTTGAAAGTTTGGAGGGCAGAGGATAGTCTTATTGGGCGAGAAATTTTATTCCAGAGAGTGGCTGCAGCCTGGGAGAAGTAACCGTGACTCAAAGCATTTCTTAAGTGTAGAAGACAGTTGTAAATCTTGTGATGATCTGAGAGAACAAGTTGGTATATATCTTGAGACAAGCAGGAGCAGTCTTGTTTATGGCTTTATAGGTTAGCAAGAAAATGTTGTATTTGATTCTGTAGTATGCAGACAGCCAATGTAGAGATTGACGTTCTGCAAGGAAAATCAGTCTTAATGCAATATAGACTGTGGAGGGACAATTTTATATTGTGGGAGTCCAATAAGGAGAGCATTGCAGTAATCAATACGGGAGATCATTATATTAATATGAACTAGTACATATTCCCACAGTTGCCACAGCACTCAAACATAAATCTGGAAAACACATGGTAAAGATAAAGAAACATGCTCACAAATCCTCCAAGAATGTAACATGCAACTACTTAAGAGCTGGGTATAAACAGAAGAGAACAGAGCCAACTACAACCAAGGAAAATAGAAGAGAAAACAAACTAGAAGGAAGAAGGGTAAAACCAAGGAATAAAAGATTACCTAATTCCTGATGACCTCACATAGAGTGTGAAAGAAAGATAAGTGGATCTCTGGATCTTGTTAAGACCTTAAGGAAACCCTGTTGTATCAAAACTGTTTCACTGCATAGTTCTGTCTCACATAAGAGGCAGTGTTATTCATGCAATTAGAATTGGTCCTACAGGGCTCCCATAGAAGCCCTGTATTCCCAGCACAGGTTCTGTGAATGGCACCAAAGGGGGGCTGCTCTGCTAGTTGCTCTCTTTAAGTCACTTAGGGGTGCGTCCCCTGTGATTTCACAACTTGTCTGGTCCTAAAAACAGCCCTACATGTACCTGCTCCAGGGACAGTCAGATTAAAGCTGGTATGCTTACAACTGTCATGCTTATATACTATAAATACATACAATTCATAATCGCACACAATTGCGTTCACTTTTATATGGCTATGCACTATGCTAAAAACTCATGCACGCACTAAAGTTATTGGGCCGTATTCAGAGATCCGTCGGCGATCGGCCCGCAAATATACGTAACTAAGTGGCAGGTCGGAGCAGGTTACTCCCACCAGAAAAAACAGTCACTTCCCTCGCAACCTCCGGCCGGACCTAAACTTCCACCTGCATTGACTTGCCCTATCTGGCCGCACTAACTTCCGGTCTTATGTGTATTAGTTCTGTATATTACCGGCCCTAACTTTGTAAGCGCGCCCACTTTCCCTCATCTCAATGCCTCCCATTTCTATGTAAATCCTTAGGTCCGTATATTTCCGCTGCACTTATGGTCGCATTACTCTCTGCCCGATTCACAAGTCCGTCCCTTAGCCATTTCCAACCTGAACTTCAACGTAGATGGCGTATCACTATTATTATGCATGCGCAGTTGATGCAAAATCGATCCGATCCTAAAAATACGCACAGAACTTTCGTTAGAAAAGGATCTCTGAATACGACCCATAACCTTTTCCCATACATCAGTTTAGCAAAATTATATTTGAGGCTGGACACAATAGATGTACAGTGGGGACTGGACACAATATGGCATGAAGGAAGGCTGGGCACAAAAGGGCCACAAAAGGAAGGCTGGAAAAGAAGGAGCACAAATGGAGGCTGTACACAATAGTGCCACAAATGGAGTCTGGACACAATAGAGGCACAAATGGAGGCTGTACACAATAGGGGCACAAATGGAGGCCGTACACAGTAGGGACACAAATGGAAGTTGGACACACAGAAGGGGCACATATGGAAATTGGCCACACAGAAGGGGCACAAATGGAGGCTGGACATTCTGAAGGGGTACAATGGAGGCTAGATATAGCAGGGGGAACAAATGGTGGCTGGACACAGAAGGGGCAGAAATGGAGACTGAACATACATAAAAGGGGACACATACAAGGGGATGGAAGTGAATGGCTGGATGAAGACACTTATTTATTTATTTACTTATTTTTGGTAAGGGGATAAGGGCAGATTTTTTCACACTGGGTTCTGCTAGGTCTAGTAATGGCACTGGGTACGTGCACACATATAGCAATTGATTGGTGCTCTTTACAAATATTTTACCTCTGCACACTTATTTCTTGTGTAAATCAAACATACTTTTAAGAGAAACAAATATACGCTAAACTGTACATCTTGTCCAAAGGTTTCTTTTAACCTCTTAAACTTTAACAAGGGTATTAAAAGTTTACCATTAATACAGCAACATCTTAGGCTTCAGATCCCTTCCCGTTTAACTTTACACACATCCCAGATTTAGAACATCTCTGTCCTTGGGAAAGGCTGCATAACTGCTTGCTTCAGGTAACAAAAATGAATAATAGGAATATAGGTTTTATGCTCTGTATTCAAAAGAGAATTCCCTTTGCATTTGATTTATTTTATATTCATAATGTAATACCCCCTCATTTAGGACCGTATTCAGACTACCGGATGTATAACATATACGTCTGGTGTTTAGTGATTTTTACTACTGCGCATGCGTAGTACATTTTTTACTTAATCTTTAGACTGCATATATGCAATCTACGTAAGGAAAAGATACGTAGTTTACGGTAAAAATGTACTAAGCATGCGCAGTAGTAAAAAACGCTAAACACCGGACATATATGTTATATGTCCGGTAGTCTGAATACGGCCCTTAATTCCTATGTATATAGGATAATGAGAATGAGTGCTGCCTAAGCAGGAGTGAATATAAACGCCTGGCCTGCACACTGTTGCTCAGCATAATCCTATTACTGGGGTTTAAGTGGTTTAGTCAATACAGTTGCAGAAGGGGCAGGCTAGGGGTGGGGCTGTAAAGGGGTTTATAAACCATTTTGTCAGAATTCTCATCTTTCGTTTTCCCTCCATCCCTCCCCTTTTTTATATTTAGTCGTATAGATATTTGTTAACTAGTTATTTCCTTCACAGATGGGGCATTGATCGGCAGTAGCGGTGGGGGAACAGCATTTAATTTTGTAGCGCAAAGGGAAGGGGTTTTTGGTAAGTGGGTAGGTACACTCCTCAATATTTGCAAGCCATGCAGAGGGTCCAGTGCTGCCGCCCTCGGGGGCGTGTACTTTGAAGGGGGTTAGTACCCGGACTTGACCCACTTACCTGGGGGGCACTTTGGACAGGTGATGCCTGTCCTGATTTATTTATTCCATCTGCTGTCCCCCTCCTGCTATTTTCGCCACCTTCTGTCTTAAAATCCTCAATGTTGTGTTTATTTAATGGGTTTATGGTGGGTAAGCAGTATGTCGGCCTGGGCAGTTTAATATATTGGGTGTATTCACTCTCTATGATCATGTAGAGTCTGCACTCAAGTCTTCTCACAATTGTATGATCAATAATGTAGATAGGAACCAGGGAACCAACTCAGGAGACCCCTTGTACCACCCAGGTAGATAATAAAACAGCTCAGAAAGGTTAAACCTTTAAAATTACAACATAAGAACACTTAGAAAAAAATTTACAAAGCTGTGGACAAGGAAAAATGGAGATGTTGCCCATAGCAAATACTCAGATTCTAGCTGACATTTTCTAGTATGGGAAAGTGAGAGCTAGAATCTGATTACCGGTAGTTGCTTTTGACAATATCTCCACTTTTCCTTTCCCACTCTATAACATTCTCCTATCTGGGTATTTTTGTTCATTCAAAATGGAGTCTCCTCACTCTTGCCCCTCCCCCTTCTGTTGCTCCTCTTTTTTTTGGAGGGGGGGGGGACATTGATTTGTAGTAATAATTGAATCTCCATGTCTCTGTTCTCCACAGGGGAGCAGGGTCAACAGTAATATCAGTGCGGAATCACAAGTTTCTAATTTAAGTCAGGGTTGCAGACTTTTTAAGCCATTGATGTCTGCAAGGGGCGGAGCTTAATAATGCAATTTATGCAAATTGCATCATTAAGCCCTGCCCCTTGTCAATCACTATTGTGATCTCCAGTGTTCTAGAGCGTGGGTAGGGCTTGATTTCATCATCAAGTCCCGCCCATCACTAGTAACTCTAGGGATTTCAATGAGATTAATAGGGGGTCGGAATTTGCAAAAGATTTGCCGGCTCTCCCGGGATACTGGGAGACCTGCCCAAATTTCACCAGTTGGCAACCCTGATTCAAGTACATGTTTACATAATCATATCAAATTTAATCTTTTCAAAGGTTGTAAAAATTACTATTCCTGGAACTTTAGATCAACCATAAATAATTATCTGGCCAAAAATTGTATTTTCCTACATAAATAAGAATGCAAACTGTGTTTTAATGTGCATTAGTTAAATAACTACATTTGTAGCTTAATAGTTTTAGTTTCACATGTTAATAAAACATTTTAAATGATTGACTCTAATGTACACATTAAATGAATGTTATTATGCATAAATTAATAAAATATAACAAAGGGATGTTGTTCTATAATAAATCATCTATTTCTGTTATTAGGTCAGCTCAAGGATATTGACATTTAAAGCAAGGCTCTGATTTTTTTCCTTTCCATTAAGCACACTTTAATAGTGGCCGTGACAGGGAACAAACTGACATGATCTATCTCAGGTGACCCAAGATATTAAACCATTTTTACTGCACCGACTTTCGTGTGCAGTTCCTCTCAGATTTATTGTGTACAGGAGGCAGGCTGGAAGAGTCAATGCATCCAACAGCCTCAAGTCTTTCCTGCCTTCCTACTTTGCTTACTGCAAAATTGGATTTCTGTAGAAACACTGACAAAGAGTGGCACGGAAAGAAAATAATTTAAAAAACACTTTGCAAGTCTTTACAGTGCTGGAGGGATTAATAAATGGTGGAGAACAGGGGAGCTAAATGCAGATATTTCCTTGAAGGGACTTCCTTTAAATAAGACTTTAATAAGAAGTAAAGTGCAAAGAATTTCTTTTTTTTTTTTGGATGTTGTTGTGAAGGTTCTTTATTTTCAAAAGTTCTATAGTTTTCAGAAAGCTAAAATGGTTATGTCTTAAATTCAGTAAGTTAGAAGCAAGTGCAGAGATGCTGCTTTGCTGCTGTGCAGGATAATTAAGAAAGTTGATTATTAGGAATACTGGGCTGTATTCACAGATCCTTTTTAAAAGTACGCAATTACACGAACTCACGTAGCAAGGCCACACCCACGACACTCCCCTCTCCCGGCCGACTTCCACCTCCATAGACCACTCTGTTCTTTATGTGTGTACTTACGTGTGTATACAGGGCCACCGCCAGATATTTTGGGGCCCGGAGCACATCCTTGTTGCCCCGCCCCTACAAAACGTCATCTGTGACGTCACATAGGAAGCGGGGTGCCGCGGAACCACATTACCAACGGGCCGATGTTCAGGGAAGGATTTCCCTGCACATTGGTCTGCTACTGTACAGCTCTAAGCAGCAAATATCGGCGGTAGTAACCGCTGATACTTACTGCTGTATAGCCATGGTAAGTTTTTGCGGTCCCCATCAACTTTGGCTGCCCCCCCTGATGGTAGCCCTGTGCGTATATGTCTTCCGTGAGTGCGTTTCTTTATAGCCACACTCTCAAGCGTTCATTTAAATGTCTCCCCCCACCCACTTTCATACGATCCACTGTGAGCTGAGTGGATTATACGGGAATCTTGTAAGAAGGACTATTAATTAGTCCTTTTATTCTGAAATGAAATGATAATAATAAAGCAAAGTTCTTAAATATAAAATATATCATATAACTGTATAAATTTGATTTGACTTTACTGTTTTTCTGATGATGCTAGCAAGTACACAATGGAGACATATTAATGCATAAAAAATATATAATAAAAAGAGATTAATATTATTTATATGTAGTAAAGATGTTCCCATAAACTGGCTCATATATGTTCAGAAAAGCAACACTTTTTGTTCTTTCTTTACACTGATTTCTCCATGCTGATTTAGCCTGGTTGCTAGCACTAGGGCTGGATAACACTGCTGAGGGGGTAAGGAAACCTGTGCTGGAGCCGATGCAAGGCGCTGGGGCCAATGGGGATATAGGGCCCCACAGCCGCCATCACTGCATCAGCCGCTGCAGTGCCAGATTTCCCGCAGGGAGCCTGTAGCGGAAAAGGAATGTCTTCAGCACAGAGCTTAGTGCACAGCTGTCTGTGGCTGCGAAAAATAAAGTTGCTGCTGCGCTTTCAGCATGCATGTGTGAGTCATATAGTGCATGGCCTTGACATCCTATGACAGTCACCAGGCTGGGAAAAGCATCTTCTGCCAGGTACGTGATTTTACTATAACTGTGCTATTCAATTACATGTAGGGTATATTATATATATTAGGCCAGGACTCGAAGTGTCCTACACTGCAAGCCCTGGCCTAATATATATATATACACACACACACACACACTCAGGGGTTTGCCATAACGTCACTCCTCCCATGGATTTAATTGAATAGCTATAAATCTCCATTCACTTTTATTATTCCTATATTTTCATGCTTCCACTTCTAAATGTCCATACCGCCACTCCTAAATTTCTACTTCGACCACTGTATTAGACACTAATATACCTACATGTGCTTCATATAATGCACCCTTTCCAGGCCCTTAATATACCCAACATGTATTAAAAAAAATTAAAAATCACACTTTACATTTTTTTTTAAAACCTGCTTTCGCCACTTTTTCCAGCAGAGCACCCCAAGCAACATCATGGGTCTTGCCAGCGCTCACACCCCCATGCTCTGTGTGGCTCAGAGATGCTGTGTTAAGAGAAGAGCACAGTAGAAGCAATGGGACTTGCAGGGAAAAAAGAAGAGGCTTATTCAAACATTAAATACTCTCCTCTTGCAAGAAGAATGTTGGTAAGTCTGTGTTCTTTTATTATTATAGCTTATTAGTCATTTATTCACTTTATTTTTGTTTATTATATTCCTGCCAGGGAGAGTGTCATTTCCAGCACCCTCTCTGACAGTTTGATACACTGCCAAATCTGAATAAAATAACTTAATTGTGTTACACACAATTTTTTTTCAGGTTTTGTCTCTTAGTCTATCAATTGTGTAATTACCAGAAGGGAACATTTTTTATATAAATAGCCACCAATATTGTTATAGCCTATTTAAAATATTGGTGGATATTTTTTATTATATTCTATTTCTCCCTCCTAGCTATTACATAAAAGATAGATAAATACAGCCAAAATCAAAATAAAATGTCCTGTAAATCATATTGGGGGGAGGGGAATGGAGAACCAAAGCATATTTTTGCACCTGGGCCCATAACTCACTAGTTCTGCCTCTGTATCAGACCTTTGCTATGACTCCTGAAACAAAGCATACACATTTACAAACCTTTATTAGCACAATCTTTAAGCAAGTAGGAATGCCTAATACTTGAACAGATTTGACGGCTGAAGAACCGTCAATCTACAACTGGTCGCTTCCAACACAGGAATAGCCAGATTAGTTGTAGGGCCAGATTTACTAAGTTGTGGGTTTGGAAAAGTGGAGATGTTGCCCATAGCAACCAATCATATTCAAGCTCTCACTTTCCTATTACATACTAGAGAATGTCAGCTAGAATCTGATTGGTTGCTTTTATCTACATGTCATTCTGTTGTGAAGGAAATACTACAGTTTTTGTGCATGAGTAGGACAGCCTGCTCTCTCCTATCCTGAGACCTGGCTGAGTGATTGTCTAAAGGTCTCTTAAAGTTGTGCTGTGATGGACATCATGGACCAAGGCATGTCCTGTAGCTGGTGATATAGCTGAAACAGTGCAGTGTTCAGCCTGCATTGGAATAATTTATGAGAACATGCCCTAACATACCCAACAACATTTTTTATGGAAAATCGGTACACTTGGAACTTGTGGCTTGTCTAATAAAGGGGCATGGCTTTAATCTACTCTTTCTTTTTTTTTGATGGTGAGTTGTAAAATCATTTTACACCTTATCATATGAGCTAAGATCTCACAGGAGAGGGTCTTGTCACTATAGCAGAGCTGTAGGAGTCTGTCCCCGCAGCTCTGCTATATCAAATGCTGCAGGACTGGAAGGTGAGTATAGCGATGGTGGGAACTGCTGGGTCAGAATCTGGTACAAGCGCCCTTTTAGCCGGTTCAGACCATTAAAAACGGTACTGTGTCTGCTAAATAGGTACAGTTGGAGGGTATACCCTAAAATGGGCATGGCATAGAAATCTGTATAGATCATTAGGGCTAAAACATACTTTTACAGTACGCTTTAAATACCCCCAAGCATATGCATCAGTGCTTGAATTGGGCCGGTAAGGCAGTATGGCATACTGCCACTTCTGTGAATCAGCTGTATGAACACAGCTGCTCATAGAATTTTAAGATTCTATGAGTGGCTGTATTTTAACTCACAGAAATGATGGTATGCCATACCGCCGTATGGCATACCTGCCCACTTTTCACTGTGCCGCATTGCCGCCAGCAGCCATTGATAGAGCGGGCTGTGCTATGCAAAGCAGAGGATTTAACCTAAGGTCACATGAGTGTCATTAGCCTGCAGAGCGTGCATCACGGAGGAGAGAGCCAGAAGAGACACAGGAAAGGTAAGTTTAATATAGAGCTCTTTTAGAAAGTAGTTTGAGAATTTGGAATGGGGGAGTGGGAAGCTGGACATGAAAGAGCAATAGGGCTGAATGGACACATATAGAGGGACAATAATTCTGTCTGAAGACAGAAGGAGAGGCAATAAGGCTGGGTGGACACAACTAATGTGGGGAGCAATAAGGCTGGCTGGACACAGGAGGGGCAATAAGGCTTGGAAAACTGAAGGACAATAAGGCTGGCTGCACACAAAGTTGGGGCAATAAGGCTATCTGGACATAAGAGGGGCAAAAAGGCTGGCTAGACACTCATAAAGAGGGGGCTATAAGACTGGCTGGGCACAAAGAGGGGGCATTAAGACTGGGTAAACTGAAGGAGAGGGCAATAAGGCTGATTGCACACAACTAAAGTTGGGGAAATAAGGCTGGCTGGACACAGGAGGGACAATTAGGTCACTCATAAAGAGATATAAGACTGACTGAATATAGAGAGGGGGCAATAAGGCTGGCTGGGCACACAAAAGTAGGAGCAATAAGGCTGACTGAACACAGAAGGAATGTGCAATAAGGCTGGTTGGAAACACAGAAGGAATGTGCAATAAGGCTGGTTGGAAACACAGAAGGAAGGTGCAATAAGGCTGGCTGGGCACACAAAAGGAGGGGTAATAAAATTGGCTGGACAAACAGAAGGAGGGGACAATAAGGCTGACTGGACACAAATAAAGAGGGGGGCAAAATGGCTAACTGGACACAGGAGTAGGGGCAATTAGGCTGGGTGGACACATAAAGAAGGGGCTATAAGACTGGCTGGACACAATGAGGGGGCAATAAGACTGTTTGGACAAACAAGGTGGGGACAACAAGGTTGACTGGACACAAATAAAGAGGGGACAATAAGGCTGGCTGTGCACAGAAGGAGGGGGCATTAAGGCTGGCTGGGCACACAAAAGGAGGGGCAATAATGCTGGTTGGATACAGAAGGAGGAGCAATAAGGGTGACTGGACAATTATAAAGAGGGGGACAATAAGGCTAACTGGACACAAGTAAAGAGAGGGGCAATAAGGCTAGCTGAACACAGAAGGAGGAGCAATAAGGGTGACTGAACACTTATAAAGAGGGGGCAATAAGGCTAGCTGGATACAGAAGGAGGGGCAATAAGGCTGGCTGAACACTTATAAAGAGGGGGCTATAAGACTGGCTGGACAAAGAGGGGGCAATAAGACTGGCTGGCCACAAACAAGGAAGGGACAAAAGACTGGTTGGACACACAGAAGGAAGGTGCAATAAGGCTGGCTGTACTAACAAAGGGAAGGGCAATAAGGTTGGTTAGACTCGTCCGCCCATAGAAAAGGCCCTGTGGGAGAGCTATTATTGTTTTTGCCTAGCGGTAACCAGATCATTTAATTAAACATGAAGCTTTCAGTGTACAAATCATGACTCACATGACATGTACACAATGTGATTTCTCATTGTTGACCTGTTTACTTTGCCAAACTCAAGACTCATCTGGTGCTGAAATTTCCATGCCCCCACTTCTAAATTTCCACTTCGAGCACTGATATGAATTGTACGCTTCTCACCCTGTCTCGCTCTGATGTAAGAAAGACTTCCAGCACGGAAATCTGGAACCTGAAATCTGTGGTGAAAGTTTGCATGCATGTGAATAAAATGTCATAAAATGCGGGTGCCTTCGGCTTACAAGGAGAGAATAACACCCCCATTTTGTACATCTGAAAAAAGTCCATTGTTATATGCAATTATTTTCTTAGTTTGTGTAGTGCAGCAATCAGCCTTGTGGGATTGCCTACATTGTACATTAAAATCAGAGGCGTCACAACTTTTTTTTGGGGGTGTGAGAATTTAGCCCTCCCACTGGTGCCCCCTCTCATCAAGGAACCCCCCCCCTCTTTGTTGTGTAATAACTGTATTTAAGGGGGCATGGCTAACATATTATGGGTGTGGTCAAGTCATTGGGGGTGTGGTCAACCCATCATGTCTGCAGTCACCCAGTACTCTGATCATGTCTCCAGCCCCCCTCCCTATACTCCCATGTGTCTACAACCCCCCAGGATGATTCCCTATCATGTCTTACCAGCCCCCCATTATGTGCCTCCAGCCCCCCTCAGTATTCCCCATCATGTGCCTGCAGCCCCTCTCAGTTTTCCCCATCATGTACTTCCAGCCCTCCTCAGTATTCCCCATCATATGCCTCCAGCCAACCCCCAGTATTCCCCATTTTGTGCCTCCAGCCCCCACCTCAGTATCCCCCATTATGTGCCTCCAGCCCTCCCTCAGTATTCCCCATTATGTGCCTCCAGCTGACCCTCAGTATTCCCCATTATGTGCCTCCAGCCCCCCTCAGTATTCCCCATCATATGCCTCCAGCCGACCTCCAGTATTCACCATCATTTGCCTCCAGCCCCCTTCAGTATTCCCCATCATATGCCTCCAGCCAACCCCCAGTATTTACCATAATGTCCCTCCAGCCTCTCCCCATTTTGCTTACCTTCCCTTCCTCCTCCGTGGCACTCTTCCTGTAAGAAGGCAGTGCTCGTACAGGAAGTTCCTGTATGAGCTGCTGCAGTCTGCCTAGCGGGGAGCGCCGGCTCTGGACACTGACATGAGCTCCCACGTTGCACACCATGGTGTCCCCCCGGTCAATTGTTTTTTTTGGGGGGGGGGGCATCGTTCCCCTCCCACTCCCCCTGTTTCAACACCACTGATTAAAATACCCGTTAAACATTGTGATCACAACCTGCCCTCACCCCTCACCCCTCCCCCCTATTGAAAGTTTTGGGAAGTCTGATTTGTCTGACACTGGATATTTCAAAATGCATTTTGATCAGGTATTACGGATGTGTAGGCATGTGCAGAACTCAAATCAGTATTCTGATTGCGCAAAAAATAAGGGTAAATCAAACCTTAAGATCTAAGCCTAAGCCACAAAGTATAATCAACATTAACACCTATAGTAAAGGGGTTAAGGGGTTAAATGTTCATCCAATGGTCTCATTTCAATTGTGCAATCTCTGGCCATTATTATTATCCTAAACATAACCATGCCGGGCCATATTCAGAGAACATTTTCTCAGATTTCCGTGCGTATTTTTAAGTACGTTTCAACTGCGCATGCGTAGTAACTTTTTATATGCAGATAACGTAGAATACACGCGCGGAAGTGCCTAGTGGACTGACTTGTGAATCGGACGTGGGAAAGTCCGCACTTAAAAATACACACTAAGGAATTTACATAGAAATGGGCGGGGGAGCATTTAAATTAAGGGAAGTGGGCACGATTACAAAGATACGCACGGACGGAGGACACATATACGCTCGGAAATGGCTGAGGAAAGTTAGGGCTGGTCTATGGTGGTGGAAGTCTCCATGGGCACGGATTAGCAAGGGGAATGACTAGGGTTTTGTTGGGTGTTACTTGCTCCATCCGTGCATATATATTTGCAAACCGATCACCGGACGGATCTCTGAATACGCCATTTCTAAATGTTACTAAGATAATTATTGGCCCCCTTAAAATAAATCATGTTTTCATTAAATTATATAACCATTTCACCCAAAAACTATTGTTACATGGGTTTAATAATTACTATTAATCATTTTTTGAAAATGTCAGTAGCAATTTTTTAAATGACCTTATTTAAAACAACCTATCATAATAGTGACTTATTCTTACCTAAATACATAACACAGTGATTCAATTACTGCCGAAGTACTATTCAATATACCGTATATACTCGAGTATAAGCCGAGTTTTTCAGCACAAAAAATGTGCTGAAAAAGCCCCCCTCGGCTTATACTCGAGAGCTAAAAAAATTTTTTTTAAAATCCTACATTTAAACTTACCTTTGCGGTCCCTCCGGCGGTCCCTGCGTCTGGCTCTCTTCTTCACAGCTCTTCCTCCGGCTGTCTCCCCGCGGTGCGTGCTGCGCAATGACGTTGTGGTGACCTTAGGTCACCCAACGTCATTGTGTAGCGCGTGATGCGAGGGAGAGAGCCGGAGGCAGAGCTGCGGGGAAGAGAGCCAGACGCAGGGACCGCCAGAGGGACCGCAAAGGTAAGTTAAAATGTAGGATTTT
>WWET01000746.1:160237-174556 GCA_011038615.1 Limnodynastes dumerilii | reverse complement strand
AATATTTAAATGAGAAAACCGAACATTTTCTCATTTAAATATCCTGGCACACCCCCTTTGCAGTCGGAATCGGATGCGGGCGGATACCATAAAATCCGCCAGCAACCCGACTTCCTTCCGCATGTAGCGCATGCGCAGACCTGTCAAAAAGCATCGCATCCGTGTAAAATTCACACGGATGCGATACTCTGTATCAGGCCCTAGATCTCATATTTTATTTCAATCTAAGGATAAAATTTGTTATCATTGATAAAATGACTCCTAGGCTGGGATTACGACTGAAACATACAATTGAGTAACAATGTGTAACCTTTATTTCTCTTAAACTCCCAACAGTCAGCTGTGGTTAGATGAGTTCCAATACCTGCAGCACAAGGTTGCTGGTTGGTATAATAGAAGTCCCTCACACTGTAGGGTTCCATTTTATAATGTGATGCTGTAAAGCGCCAAATATCCTGTGTTATGCGGGACTGTTCAAGATGGGCATAGACCACGTGGGTTATGTGGATGATCCCGAGTGTGGATGCAGATGGAGTTACAGTCAATAGGGATTTGAAATAGAGTGAGATAAGGTGCCACCAGACACCTGCCAAAATAATCAATGCTGGGAACACTAAGCAATGACCACTGACTGGGTACACAAAACTGGGAATTGAATGCAAGAGTTACAGTCAATAGGGATTTGAAATAGAGTGAGATGTGAATAGGTGCCACCAGACACCTGCCAAAATAATCAATGCTGGGAACACTAAGCAATGACCACTGACTGGGTACACAAAACTGGGAATTGAATGCAATGCACTCACAACAAGACTGGGTACAAGTGCTATGCACTCTCAAGGCTGGATACACAGTGCCAAATACTAACAGACCGAGTACTAAATACACCATACCAGATAGGACTAGATATAAGCTGCAGAACAATGATGATACTCTGGCAATAATGGCAGTAACCAATAGCAACACTGGGACTAGATGCTAGTGGGGCAGACAGGAAGCTTGCACAGTTACCAGAAGACTCTGGATAAACTACTGACAAACCATACACCAGACAAGCTGGCAATATCAAACAAAGCACAGAGAAGCACTAGTAGTAACAGCAGAAGTCTAACAGGTGATACCAAGGTAAACCTCAGAAACTACACACAAAGACTTAACAGGGCAAACCAATAGTACCAACAAGCAGCTAAAACAAACAGCGGGGCAACCACTGCTAAGAACCACAGTAATACTCACTAAAGATCTTACTGTGAGTCTACTGACAGCACAAACACACAGCTGCTTATAGCTGACTGCAGAATCCACGTGCAACACGTGGGGAGCAGGCGCAGGGTCAGAAGTGAACCAAGGCTAGGTGCTGGGATGTTAACTAAACAGCAAACCAGGATGGTTTCCAAATAGGACAGAGTTCAAGGCAAAGCAAGAAAGAAAGAAAACTCCAGATAGACACTGCAAACACAGGAGTCCTAGACTGGACTGAGTATATCCCACAGGGAGGCACAGGTGGACAGGGTTTAAATAATGACAGGAGTAAATCAAAGACAGACAGAGAAAGCCCCCTTAAAGGAACAGTAATAGATGAACACCAAGACACAAACAGGGCAGTTTACTGACATCCTGATACTGCCTTTAGCCTTGAATGGGCAGCGGGTGACACTCTTCGGATTTTGTGGGGATCTTTGCTTAGTTTTCTTTTCTACTGACAGATCACGGATATATCTGTTGACATTATAATTGTTGTAATTATGCAAAGATGCCAATGTCTACTTTATTATTTGGTTATTGTAGTTCTTAAATAAGTCCTTATAGCATTTATCATTTGCTTGTCCAAACCCCAACCCACCCTTAATATCCCTATCCCTTTAAACATAAGTAATTGTGAGTGCAATTTTTGAACCAATCTGCATAAGGACATATGTGCATGTTAGCTGGTGCTGACTGCTCAAAAAGGTGTAAGTTTAGACCAGGACAAAGCATTTTGCAATGTGAGAAGTGCAAATTCATGTAGTTTTTTGACCTCTTAACTCATTCTGGGCCAGATTCTGATTTACAAAAAAATTCCGTACAATAATGCATGTGGGAGGACAGGGCACCCTCTCGATCTCCTACGTGTGAAGGGTGAATGGGAGACCAGTGGGAAAACGTAATTGTTCTGCATGCATCTCCATGCGTGTGAAATAGTGGGTAATACTTAAGAGCTAAACCCCTGGTACATAAGTCTCTCTTTTCCTTTATGCTGGATCCGGACATTTTAAATGTTTCTCGTCCTGCAATGCAGCATGGCTTTACCAAGGTGCAGATTTTCTACTTTTTTGTTGTTACTCCCAACTCTGGATCTATCCCAATATGCACAATAAAGTTATTAAGTATAAAACATTCTTATTAACTGAACTCTGTACAAAAAGTGACTGTATAAAGAGATGCTATAAAGAAAACAGTTTTCACACATATACTTCTCAAATTTGATCAAATAAGAATAAGAAATTTAGGAGCATAACCCTTGTCTTCTATAATTCTTTGAAATGAGAACTATGCACTTTTATTAGGTGTTAAGTGTGAGATATACAATATATTAGGAATGCAGTTTTAAAAAAACTTGATTAGACAGGAGACAGTCATAGTCAATCAATACTCATCAATTAGGTTTCTGCACGTTTTACACATTAGAGGAAGTGCCAGAACAAGTAGGTTTATATATTGTCAGCAGCATCTCAGCCATTTAATCCCTTCCAGTACTTTGATGTATTGTAGATCAATATCCTGGCGCACTGTGCTTTGTGTGCAATGACACTGATACATTTTGCTTTAATAGCAGAAGATATGTTCTTAAATTATTACTATTACATTAGTGTAATAAAAATCTGCAGGTCAGAGGGATCACATGACTAAATCAGAGGTTTAGAAGCACAAATTACTGTATTTAGGACAGCTTCCAAAATGTCTGCTTCTGAACATACAAGTTACATAAATTGGGCTAGATCCAGAACAACGCTTGTGAGCAAATTTACGCGTGGCGGAGAGGTAAAATTGTGTTTTTGTAAGTACTGCGCATGCGCATCATAGAAAATACGCTACGTAACGTAGCGCAAATGTGAACGCATGGGCCATTCACGTATGTGTCACGTAAATACTTACGTGTGGGCGTGCCAATTTTATGTGAGTCCAAAATACGTCTGAAATACGCTATGTAGGCGGGGGTTTGTGTTTATAGTGTACAGTATGGGCTTGCTAAGCTGCGTAAATACGTGTTGCCCATACGTACGTGAGCGGATCACATCGGTTACGTGGGCAAAAGTTAAGGTAGGGTTTGGAAAGCGGATCTCAAGCAAAATACGTACATTCAAGGGGTGTGCCAAGGGGAGTGTATAAAAGGTACGCACACGAAAATACGCTACGCGAGTAAACGTACGGCAAACGTAGTTCTGGATCTACCCCATTAACCTTTTTTCAGCCTCTATGACAAGACATTTAAACCTTATGAGAGTCTGAAATTACATTAAGTTACATACATCTATGATTCCCAGTGGGCTACATGAATTCTCACTTTTGTTTTGCATACATTGGCAAACAAAGAAGAAAAAGAGAAAAATATTAGTTTTCAGTTTAAATACAATCCAGAATATTGTAAGTATGTATTATATAATCAATAGCATCATCAGCTTCTTCTTTATTTTTCTTTTTTGGCAATTCTATAATAAATAAAATTTGACATTCTCCATTCTCCTACTGGAGATAAAGCTTAGCTTTTTCCACGTGCTAGATCTTACAATCCCTGCTGCTAGGCTTCTCCTGAGGTGTAGCTCTACCAAATGCCCAGTAGGAGAGCAGATATACAAAGAAACCAGCTGTTGACCCCTTTATTATTTATTCCTCAATGATTTCTCACACAAAGCAGAGATAGAATGTTAGAAGACTCTAAAGACTATATAATAGACTCTAGATTCAATAGGATTATTCAAAATTAAGAGCAAATGCCAGAAAAATAAAAAAAATGTAACACTTTTGCAAAAACCATGTAGGAAGACGGCAAATTTAAAATGTGCTTACAAAATATAATTTGTGCTTCATTCATAGGGCGTTTGTTGCCCTGTGGGTCCATGTGCAGTGTTAAATTAAATTGAAGTCATTTTCTTTATTAGTACATCTGTAAGTCAGAAGAAACCCAATTCATTTACAAGAATATATGGACATTAGTAAGCTGTCTAAACCCAAAACACAGTAATCAGAGCAATAGCTAGACATTTTAGTGCCAGAGCAAAAAAGAAGACTGGTGTCCCCAACCTTAAAGTAATAACCAGTTTAACCTTAAAAATTATTTTACTAGCACCGCACTTTGACTTTGCACCCTGGGTGACTATGCCTATCACTGCCCCTCTATGCCCCTTACTGTAATGTTGGAAGTATCCAGATTTAGGTAAGTGCTAGAACTTAGTTACTCCTGGGCTAAACCATGCTGATTGCAGGGGAGTCATATTTCATCTGTTGCAAACAGTATTAGAGTTGAGAGGTGATGTTTCATATCCCAAGTCTAAATAACAGTGTGATAGTAAAGCTGGTCAGTATCTGTGTGCAGTAAGCAATTCAAAGATATAATGCCTGTATGCAAAGGATACAATTAACTTTACTCCCCCTGCAATCAACATGGTTTAGCCCAGGAGTAACTAAGTTCAAGCACTTAATTCAGTCTGGATCCAGCCCATTATGTGGATAATAATTTCCTGTTCTCCCTTCAATCCTCAACTACTCAAAGTTAATATATAAGGGAAAAAAAGTTATTTGCAATAAAAATGTTCCCCAACAAAATGATTGAAAGCTATGTTCTGATGGGTGCCATGAAAGTCAAAGTCAAAACATTTCAAGTGCTTGAACTATGGAAAGGACAGATTGTTCAGCATCTTCAGAAAATATTTATTAATGGAATGTCAGACATCAATAAAGTTTGTTCATTGCTGACTACTGGAATAAAACATGTCCGGTCATTGAAGAGTTAAGCTCAGTTTTAACATTCAGAGTTTACAAACGATGTTGGAAATGTTCCTGTCTTCCTCATGTATTCGTGTACTTTTAGTCAAATAGCTATTTGAAGAACCCAAATGCTGCTGGCATTAAAGCTTGTGATTATTTGCAATTTGCAAGGGGATGATTTAAAATTTGATTTAGGATCTTATCCAGTACACAACAAGCATAACTGCCTGGAGTCTGTTTGATTATGGGCATATACTTACTGGGCACAAATCCAGTTTTTTTTACCTCTTTGTTTAAAAACGATGGCACATTTTATGGACAGTTTGTCCTAGAAATGAAGCTAAGTTGCCAAGTAAGTAGACTTGCCTGTTGCCGATCATAAAACAAAGAAAGAAAAAAAAAAATATATGAAAACTAAACTATGACATTAATAAGTTAGTATAAAAAAGGACAAAAAAACCCATCAAGACTGTTTAAACATTATATTTAAAGCTGTAAATGTTCAATTGCAACAACAATTTGCTTTGCAACATATACTAATTATTTCTCATTAATGAATATCAAAACCTTGATGTTAATCTTTCACATAACTAATAAGCCAGGGTAGGATCAAGACTTTTTAAATTTTACCCATGTTGCACACACATTAATTGGACACTGCATCTGCGTATAAATTCATGCTAAGCAATCAGTATCAACCTATCCAGAATTATGAGCAATGACTTAGACTTTTAGTTGGAAAAATTAAGGTAACCTCTCACTGTCAAAATCTCATTCATGTGAGTTGGCATGGTTATAATGTGAATACCCTGCAGTTTGGAATGTATCTAATTTTTTTGCTTGGGTATTTTATCTTATATAGGTCAATATAAAAAAAATCATATAAGTCAATATATTGTTAGGGTCCTAACAAGCAAATCACTTGGGCACAGAGTCTAACTGGGGCCTGGTATCTGCTGTAGCCTCTGATGGTAAGGATAGACTAGCTGCAGGCATCCAGCAGCTAGCAGCTCTCCTAGTAACCACTTAGGAAACCTCACCAGTGATGCTTATGTAAGAGGCTGCCTGGGCCAATGATATAGAGACACACAATATTAATAGGAAAAGGTAAGAACAGGCAGGAATTCCTACAATGAACAGACAGACAGACCCTGAACACCCAAGTCTGTTTGACAGAGAAAGAGAGAGAGTGAATAGATATAAAGTCAAAGATGATGTGATAAAGCAGTATACACAGAGAGCCAGATGCTGCTGTGGTACAGAATGCTCAGCAGATGAAGGTGGAGAACACACAGGTATGTGCCTGGTGATAATAGTACTCTGCGGAGATAACACACACACAGATATGCGCCTGTTGGGGTTATCCCGCCCTTGATCCTTCAGTCTGATTGGGATCTCACAAACAATCTTTGTTTAAGTAGTCATATCAATATCTGAAAAATAAGAGTGGTTAAGATAGCCGGCGAGAGAAAGGACACAAACTCATTGGTTGTATCAATGAAGCATTCTCCGATTTTATTGGGTACACAAGCAGTGTTATATAGAAAAGTAAAAGCGTAGGTAGCGTAACTCTAACCAATCATAGCAATAGTATAATGAGTAGGTAGCGTAACTTGGACCAATCATAGTAATAGTCCATTTATGAGGAACTAGGTACTTTTTACTGGCAACAAAAACATGTTTACAATAGCACTTTCCACCCACGACATTATATGAACTTTAATACCGAGAAATGGCTTAACCGCACTTGCCCCATTTAGCACTTTTTCTTGCAAATACAACCTACTTTTATAATTATAGAACCATAGACTTCCTGTTGCCTGCCACTTCCCTATAGCGTTCACCCTAGATATGATATTTAGCAAAAGCTATATCAAAGCAGTACTTCAGCTATAAAGAAAATGAATAAAAGTTTGACATTAGTTTTATCTTAAAGGAACACGCGCCTCTTTCACGCCTGATGGTAGTAGCAGGATGTGGAGATCACACATACAGACACAGATATGTGCCTCATAGTAATAGTACATTGCACCTAAATTCCACCTTGGTGGACAAGCGTGAAGCTGACAAACACACTGACAGAGTTTTACAAGATGGTAATGCAAAAGACAATAGCTCTCTGACAAACAACCAGATGAAAACACACACACACACCAGTGAAACTAGAAGCTGAGAGTGAGCAGAGTAAACACAAACTGCGGCAACTGATAGCCGGAGAGCCAACGGAGGGAAAGAATCTTGACAAGTGAGACTTACCATACAATCAGACACTCACACCAGGAATGGTGGATTCAGGGAGAAAAGGGTGAAGGGTCCAGGGAGCAATGTGGGAAAGCAAAGAGATACACTCAGAATCACTTGAAGCAAGTCCAATAAGAACACAAGCAGTTACCACTAGACAAACTAAATACTATGACTGGCAATGTGTGCTCCAGCTGCTGGTTGTAAATAGGGAGAGTTATAGCCTAATTGGCTATTACAATGCCACCCAATCTTCGGTCCAAAGCATTCTGGCTGTTACACAACAACCAAAAACCTTTAGACAGGAGACACACTGCATGGAAAATATGGGACATAGTGACCCACAAACTACCATCGCTTACATGCTGTTATGATTAACGTTAAAGCATGTAACATATACACCTTTGCAGGGGTGTATCTATGGTTCCACCACCCCTGGCAAAGTAAGGGAGTGGCACCCAAAATAAATAAATAAATAAATAAATAAAAAACGCATATACACACACACACACACACACACACACATACACACACACACACATGCATATATACATACACACACACACACACACACACACACACATACACACATACAAGCACACACGCACATACATATACACCCATACATACATATACATACATACATACATATACACACACCACTATATATAAAATAAATAAATTACCCTTATCTAGTACTCCCAGCCATCATATGCATCAATCTCCCCCCCAGTACTCCCATCATATGTGCCTCCATCTCCCCCTCAGTACTCCCATTTATCATATGCCTCCATCTCCCCCCTAGTACTCCCATCATATGTGCCTCCATTTCCCCCCAGTACTACCAGTCATCATATTCCTCCAGGATACAGCCTCCCCAGATTTTCCTATGTTCCCCCCTGTGTCTTCCCAGACTGTCAACGGCTTAGAACTGAAGTAGCGTCGCGCTCCCGTGGTGGCTGAGATTTTAGAGAAATGAAATCCCGCGGTCATAGAGAAGCCTGTGACCGCGGGACTTCATTTCCCTTAAGTCTCGGCCACTGCGGGAGCACAACGCTACTTCAGTTCTAAGCCACTGACAGTCTGGGTGGACATAGGGGGTAAGATAGGAAAACCTGGAGCGGGGGGATTACTGACCAGCGCTGCCTGCTGCACTAAGTTGAAATATCTATCTTTTATCCACGGATGGCAGCGCCGGGCTGCACCCACTTTGGCTGGCGGCCCTGGTGGGTGCCATCCTGGCCAAGGGGTAGATACGCCCCTGCATCTTTGTGCCATTATGTATTGATGAAAAATGAAATACTTAGGTAGAGGGCAAAACATCACCTGTTAGGAGGTCTATGTATTTAATTCTGTAATTTAAATGCATCTAAAATAAACTAATGCTTATTTATAAAGCCTTTTCACACACTTTATACTTACATATTGAAATTCAGTCATCAGCAGTGTGTTATACATTTATCAGTTAGTACATTTGTAAACATTCTTTTAGGGCTTCAAAATATCTTCATCTTAAAATATGCATTTTCAGTTTTGCAGATTTAGGAAACAACATTTTGCATTCTCTGTAGCTTGCTGTATCTCTAAGTAATCATGAGAATAACTGAACGCTTGGCTCTACTCTGGTGTGCTGTGAAGTGTGTGAGGAAGAGCTGGCAATAGGGAGTTGAATCAATATGTATGTTCTTTTAAGGGAGTGCTCATTATTGGTGGACACAATAGACCAAAACATTTGGTTATTATCAAGAGACTTTATCAAGGCTTGTCAAGGTCAGAACCTAGATTCTAGATGAAAATAATCTATAAGTTTAAAAAATGCAAATATGTGAAAATAAAGAATGATTTATTTATAGTTTAATTTTCTTTGAATTGCTTTGTAATTTTTTTGTAAAAAAATTGATAAAAAAAATAAAATTACAAAAATTATAACATTATCCACAGAGTTGGAGGAAAGCACTAAAGACACTATATAATTATAATTGGCTGAACAAGACAGAATTGGTTGGTTTGCAAAGTGGATGCTTTGGTCCTGTATGCTTTATACTGCTTTCACATAACCACCTCAGAAAAACCTGGGTTTGTCAACACAGGAATTCCTGGGGGAAATTCTGAGTCAAAAAAATAAGCTGCGTTATAACTCCACAAAAATCCAGGAAATTCCTGGGTCTGCCGATTTCATATTACCCATGAACTTCCCGGGTTTTAGTGGATTTAAATGTGGCAGGGCATGCTGATGCTTGTAGTGCTACAAGTTCCAGCATGTCCAAGGATTCCAAGGGATGCTGGTGCTTGGAGAACCACAAGTACCAGCATGCCCTGTCATCCTGTGCTAAACACAACATAGTAATGCCCACGCAGATACATAATAAAAGATAGGGGCTGCCCTTAACATTAAAAAAATAATTTACATTTACCGTAATACATTAAAATTATTATTCTAAATATTATATAAATAAAATCCATTAAATCCATTACATACATAAAATATATTAAATACGATAAATACATTAAAATTATTAATTTTAAAATGATTATAATAAACATTACTTATTAAATACAATAAGTATATTAAATACAATAAATACATTAATAAATTAAATACATTAAAATGTATAATAAAAAGAAATACTTACCAGCTTGGATGGGAACCAATCTTTTAAGCTTTTAATCCGGGGGGAGGTCTTGGCAAAAAAAAACAAAAAAAAAACCCCTTGCAGAGCAACACAACTCATGTCAGGACATCCCAGCGCTAATGACAGTTCTACTGTCATTGGGTCCTATTTATACTCTTGGCCAGCATGGGAACGTTTCCTACTCTGGCCAAGGGTATAAACAGGACCCAGTGACAGTGGAACTGTCACTGTCTACAACAATTATTGCCATAGCAATAGTAAACAAATCTAGCCAATCGGGTGTCAATGTGAAAAACCTCAGTTGAAAAACAACACCTTTCACATTGCCACCAATCTCGTGTGAGACCCAGGTTTTTGCTGAGGCCCTTATTTTTTGGCCAAAAACCTTGGTATTTGGTGGTGATGTGAAAGGGGTTTTAGTCTACTTGACAACAACAATTTCATACCCTCCAACACAACCCATTCCAACCCATTTCACCAGGTACAAAATACTACTGTATGTTCAGAAGCTTCCAACTGTCACTCACCTGCTTTTAATTATTTAACTGATAAAACATTTTGTTCTCTAACACAGATGGTTACCATAGTAACTGGTTGTTGGAAGCTCGGGAACAAAGAATCTGGTGAAATGGTTTTTGTTGGAGGGTCTGAGGTTGTTATCAAAAGTTTTCATTTGGTTATTAGTACTAAATAAAATTGTACAACTGCATTAAGCAAGACATATTTTTATATAACCTTATTGTATCAGTCCATACATTCCTTGTGCTATTAATATATGATTCTATTTATGTTGTATGCACAATTATTACAGTCTAGAGTTGAAAATAAATCTTGGTTAATCAAACAATATAACCATAAAAGGACAGGGATGGGCTAGATATAAAAGTGCTTATGTTACTGTACCTTCTAATTGCTATCAGTGCTGGCAATGTTCAGATGCATTTTATTAGTGGTGGAGGAGCTTTTGGGATTCATTAGTAACAGAAGATTCAGAAAGAAGCACTGGTGTTTAGTACTTAATTGTCCCTGAAATGTATCTATACAACTCAAGCAAGTAATTTGACTATAGAGAATGTATACCATTTGTAGGACATACGTGTATTAAATTATTAATATGCTAATTTTGCACCTTATAAAATTGTTATAAAGCTGTATTGCGTAAATATTAAAAATGTGTTATATTTCCAAATTAATAAATCTGTGTCCTAGATATGTCAGTACACAAAGCTTATAAAACTTTCTGAAACTGTTATTTTTCTACCACATTTAAATTTATTTAGACACATTTGTTTTGCCTTTGCATATGGATATCCAAATCTTATTGTCTCTTTTCTGTCATAACATAAATATAATATAATTTTTTTGCCAGAAGGTCTAATATAGTTTTAAGAACATACTTTTAAAGAGTTGGCATTCAAAACTTAAAGAGCAAATAAAACAAAAAAAGAATAAAACAGGGTATATAAAGTAATGCAATTCTATTATTTGAAGTAGGTCACCTCAGAAATATCAATCTGTCAGCCTGTTTGACTTGGCTTAGACCTGTGCGAAGGAGCCATTAAAAAGTGTAAATGGCATAGAATGTTTGGCTTTCTGGGAAAAATAAAACAATTCTTGTGTTCATGCTGCTGCAAATACCACACTTAATTATGTACTTCAATGATTTCAGAATATATCAGTAGTAGCATGAATGAGTTGTTAGTAGACTATATGTATTCAAGGGACATTTTAATGAAGCTACACTTATATAGAACCATTTTTTTCTTGCATGCATATTCCCCAAATTTTTGTTCTGTTATATAAAATTTAGCTTTTTGGTTAAATATATAGGACTGCTTTAGTAATTAAGCCTTTAACAACAAATATGTATAACTGTTTTCACTATTGGACTTGCAGTACTTCTTTCTATGATACTTTTTTTTTTTTAAATAAATGGAACTTTTATACAAATAATGCAACTGATTGTTATTTCAATTATACCTTTGACTAATCCATATTGGCCATGTCAATGTTGCTGTTAACAGTGCCACAACTGTAAACATCATCTGAAGTTCCAACTGTATTTAGGTTTTTTTGTTGTTTTTGTGTATAAAGGCATATTATTATTTAAATTGCCACAATTTTTATTGTTTGCATACATTATTTTTTGACACAAAGAAAATATCATTAGTTTCAAATATATTGTCACTAGAATATATTCCATAGACAAAAAACCGTGCAGTTTAACATGTCTGATTAAGGTTTCCTACATTGACACCAAATTTTGAGACCTTTGAAATGTCTGACACTCAAACTCCAAAAAGCAATGAAATTTCGACATTAAGGCTGGAGGCTTAATGGACGTGTTCCTTAAGCTATACAGACATGGTATACCATTACATCCTGTCGTTCGCTGCAGATTCAGCACTATCATGGAGTGAGATTGCTGTCAGTCACAAAATGGTGGAGCTTCTAATTCACAGAATTGTGGATTTGATTACAGGGGTAAGGAGTCTGTGGGCCTGATCCAGAGCTCCGAAATTTCGCACGACGGACGAATGCGTACGTTCGACCGTGCATATAAACATACACGCCCCTAACACTCCCATTGTAAAGTACCTGCTTACGGCGGCTATACCCCACACCATGGCCTACTCGGCCGTACGAATTTTCGCACATAATACGCTGAGCGTACGGGCTTAGCACGCCCATACTGTACAATTTAAATGGCTATCCCCGCCTCCGTGTAGTAAAACGAGCGCCCAGGCGACCGTCGTACTGAACGCACGCCCCTCGAGCGAATATTTCGCTCACAATACGACCGCTATTCGCTCATGACGTCCAGCCGACCGGAAGCTGTCATACTGGGCATGCGCAGTGCGAATTTTTTCACAAATTTTCGCTTACGATGAGCGTACGCTCGCTTGCGGTCGTAGCTCTGGATCAGGCCCTGTGACACAAAGTTGGAAAGCTTTGAGGCATCTGCCCCTCTTTATCCACAGTGGTTATAAACTGCCAAATTATCATGAGCAGAAGAGGCCTTGCACTTTCTTTTTTTCAGAGCAGAGCGGGGGGCATTGGAGTGGTAGTTACATC
Source organism: Limnodynastes dumerilii (assembly GCA_011038615.1). NCBI lineage: Eukaryota > Metazoa > Chordata > Amphibia > Anura > Limnodynastidae > Limnodynastes > Limnodynastes dumerilii. Next base: position 161,642 of record WWET01000746.1, on the reverse strand, counting down.
ACTAGGTCCCTGCTGGGGACCATCCATGAATACACACATGCCATCTATGCAACTACAGGTCTGAGAAACTACTTTCAGAAAAGGTAGTCCCAGTATGACTCCCACTCAGTCCGGTTTTATAAATAGCAACATTTTTAGCAATGCCTGTATAAGTAAAGCTATACATGTCGGTTACTTTTTTAATCACTAATCATAACTTTCTATCTTTTAAATAAAAGTAAGAGAATTAGTTACATACATCTGCAGATATATGATAAACCACCAGCCACTTACAAAGCTTCTCTATTTTGGTGGTCCTAACTCTAAAACTGTCAGATTTCCAACTTTGGGTCATATATTTTGTATTTTTAAATTGAGTGCTCACCCCCAGCAGTGGTCCCCAAGTCTCCAAAATAGCCACTCCGAAACAGCGCCCCCTGCCAGCTGCTACCCCAGACAAGCTTTGAAACAAACACAGAAAATAGAGGTTGTTCAAATAAATTTATATGGTAATATTCAGCAGATGCTGTAAGGAAAGAGTAGATTTACCTTATAAATTAATTTGAGCAACCTCCATCTTCTGTGTATATATAAGTATATAGTCACTCAACAGAACTAGCTAAGCATACTTGTTTGTATTACAATTATCAAATATTTTAAAAGATAGATAACTCTTTCTGTAGTTGAAATAAAACCTTCTGAATTTGAGCTATTTTCTTGTAAAAATGAGAATTGTTTTTATAATACGATTGCCAAATGATACCAATGCCTAGTTAGTTGTGGGTACCCTCTTTAATGCTACATAGCTGCTCAAATCTACAGTTGCATAAACGGAGTGCACACATTTGTAAATTAGTAGCTCCACCATTTTGTGATTAACAGCAATCTCACTCCATTTTGTGATTAACAGCAATCTCACTCCATGATAGTGCTGAATCTGCAGCGAACGACAGGATGTGATGGTATACCATGTCTGTATAGCTTAAGGAACATGTCCATTAAGGCTCCAGCCTTAAAGTCGGAATTTCATTGCTTTTTGGAGTTTGAGTGTCAGACGTTTCAAAGGTCTCAAAATTTGTTGTCAATGTAGTAAACCTTAATCAGACACGTTAAACCGCAAGGTTTTTTGTCTATGGAATTTCATAGCTTTTTATATAGCAAAATGTTTATGTTTTTAACCTTAGAAGCCAACATTGTTGCATAGTGGGTGAGCATCGGTTTTTAAATTGTACAGTAAGGGATTGGCTAATCCCTAATTTACAATCCAGCACAATACTTAAGGTAGGGTGCAGTCCCTGTGTGGGGTGTAGTGTAATGGGGTATATGTGTGGTGTGTAGTGTAAGGGGGTGTATGTGTGGTGTGTAGTGTAAGGGGGTGTATGTGTAGTGGGTAGTATAAGGGGGTGTATGTGTGGTGTGTAGTGTA
>WWET01000746.1:107435-120272 GCA_011038615.1 Limnodynastes dumerilii | reverse complement strand
CAAACCCTACCGTAACTTTTTCCAACGTAACCGCAGTGATCCGCACACGTACGTATGGGCTAGACGAATTTACGCAGCTTAGCACGCCCATACTGTACACTTTAAATACCGCCCCCCGCCTACTTCACGTATTTTCGACGCACGTAAAATTGGCACGCCCACACGTAAGTATTTACGTGACACATATGTGTATGTATGTATACGTTCACAATTACGCTACGTTATGGAGCGTATTTTCTATGGTGCGCATGCGCAGCACCTAGCAAAGGGCGATTTTTACGTGTCCGCCACACGTAAATTTGCTCTAAAGAGTTGTTCTGGATCAGGCCCATTATCTGTAAAACTATCCCTGATAGAAGGCAGAAGTTTTCGTTGTAGGATGGTGTCAATGTGCTTTCTGCTGTTCAATGTGCCATCTATGACATGAAGGTGGCCTACAGCATCTGCTGTCATACATGCCCAGATCATAACACTTGCAGGATTCTTTGTTGTCGCTTGAATGCAATCTGGATGCACCTCTTCCCCGATGCGACGTCTCACATATTTTCTCCCATCACTACCAAATATCAATATCTTAGTTTCGTCACTCCATATCACTTGTTTCCACTGACCTTCTGTCCATGCAATGTGTTCTTTTGCCCACTGTTTCTGCCGCTGCTTTTTTTTCAGGAATGGCTTTTATCAGGAAATCCTACCTTTTAGGCCAACCTCCGTTAGTCTTTTCCGTAACCGTTCTTGCACTGACAAAAACACCAGTTGTACTCAGTCCACTGCTAATGGCCTCAGATGACATCCATCTGTCCCTGAAGCAAATTCGTTTTATTCTCCTATCATCAACAGCTGTTGTGCACTTTTTCTGCCCTTTTCTCTCTTTGTTTTGTATAGATTGTGTTTCCTGATAGCGTAAACAAAACTTTCAACATGTGATGTTGTCACATTCCCACCAACTTCTCTCGCAATTGCTGCATACGAAAGACCATTTTCACATAACACCACTCTGCCTGGACCAGTCACCAGGACAAAATTGTTGTATTTATTTTTTACACCGTCAATAGCAGTAAACAATACACACAAACATCCAATCGTAATTGCACTTCAGTAACCAACTTTATTCTGCAAAATGAAAAAGCCAAACTAACCTTTCCTAACCTTTGAACATGACCTTGCACCTGTTTATAAACGACAGCTGATTTGTCTTCAGAGCGACGATTCCAGTTGGCTGATAGTAGCTGATACTACAATCCGCTTCTTGAATCTCATGCATCTGTGCTTCTTTGTCTGACTGAAAGTAGCATAACTTCCCATGTAATGCAAATATTTGACCTGTTTATTGTGTTGAATTCAGCATTACATTTCCTCTCAAGCAACATATTAATTGAGAATAAGCCTACAATATTTACATGTTACAATGTAATCTATATGCACTTATGATTCCCGTGCTTTATTTACATGATTTATAAAATGTTGTTTTTATGCAGTTGGTTGTAAAATAATACAAGTGATTAACGTGCAGGATCCTTAGTTTTTATTTCTACTAAATTAGTCTCAACCATCGCTGATATTGGGCCATTCCATTGAGCCTCTACCCATTCAGCAATATAAAGTATCTTTAAATTTCCTCTAAACCTGCTACCCCCTAAGTGTCGGTAAATGCCGTCATGTTCTACTTCTCTTCCTTACCCCCCTGTACCTGTGCTGGTTTTGCCTTACTATACAACCTTTTTTTTTGTGTGTAATATAACTAAAAACAGCTTTTTTCTCCGTCTCCCTACAGACTAGGCTATTTGCATATCTGATAGTCTGATTTTATATATACTTCACATACTTCCCATACGGTATAGTCTAGAATAGAATACACAAAAATCCTTAATGCTGCGTTTCCATTCCGTTGGTATATATATATAGTTACCAAACAGGAGCGGCACTCAGAGGATTTGAAATAATCACAAACAAGTCAGCTTGGTGTCCGACGTTTCAGTTTACTCAACTTTCTTCAAGGACCAAATACATAGTGAAACAAACATTGCAGGTACATATAAATAGCTTACCTCTAAGTGACAGAACCACCTCCCACCAATCCCACATGCAACCGAGAGCACACTTGTCCGCAAAGCGCCGCCCCAGCCCGAAGTACACGCAGCAGGCCCATTATACGTTACCATGGGGACCTCCAGTGTAAACACAGCCACACGTGCAAAAAAACATAAAATACATAACGCTGCAAAAATACATTAATGCAAATTGGAAAGGCAAATAATCGGGACAGAGCAAGCAATGATCAAGCAATATACTGCCGCAGAGGAGCAGACCAGTAAGCACAAGTACACCTGCGGGCCAAAAGTATATAGCAGTGCAGAAAAAATAATGTAGGTTGGAAATACACATAGCCTGGACAAGCCTAGTATAAGGGCAATAAACGCAGAAACAGAAGGGCAGTCAAAATAAACATATGAGGCAGATGACATGAACCAGATCCTAAAGGCATAACTAACCCAGAGGCAGTAGTACCGTGCACGACTCAATGGAGCAACAAACCATCTGTGAAACATGCAAAGGACCCAATCCGCAGCAACAATAGCACTAGTATTGTACCATCATGTTTCATGGATAAACAAAACTGTACACTAAATGTGTAAAAAAGGCATAAATCATGCTAAATTATTTTTCTGGACAGGAGGTGAAGCTCTATTCTTGCAATTTATTGGGGATTTGAACACCAATCAACATTCACCATTGAGATTTACGTTTGAAACTAGCACCACTGCTATTAACTACCTGGACGTGACCATTTCAAGGATGTCTGGTAAGTTGAATACCGACATCTATAATAAAAACACTGATAAAAAAAACATATATCTGCCCACATTTCACCATCCACCGGCACTCATACGGGGTCTGCCCTTTTCACAGCTTCTAAGAGTACATCGCATCACAAGTTATACTTATAGATGGAATATGGCTATGGACGAGATGATCAGAAAATTCTCTGACAGAGGTTATGAGAAATCTCATTTGCTCAAGGTTAAAGATAGAATATCCATGATTCCTAGAGAATGTACTTTGCAACCTACCAACACACGTATCAAGAAAGATATCATTCCATGGGTGACATTATTTAGCATCGATTCACTTGAAATTTATAAGGCATATAAAGACACTTAAAGATGGATGGTCTATTCCTAACATATCTGATTTTTATAAATGCAGGAAAAATTCTTGCATTACTTGTCGACATACAGCTAATGGAGCTAAAACAGTCTCAAATGGTGATAAGATTATTCAAAATAAACAGTTTATCAAGTGTAATTCTGAATATGTAATCAATCTACTTTTTTGTGATTGTGGTCTAAAAAACTTGGGGAGAACAACACAGTCACTTAAAACCCGCTTTTTAGAACATAGAAAAAACATTCCTAAAAAAATTCAAAACCACAGTGTACTAAGCCATTTAAAGATTATCATCACAGAGATCCATCATCATTAAAACTTATTGGCCTGAAATGCATCTCTAGATCAGATAGAGGGGGGGATAGGCTTTAAACGTTTTAGATATTTAAGTTATAAACATTATCACCGGGAGGTTTAAATGAATCTATGGCACTAAACATTCTTGAACCCTTGGTGACTTGCTATGTTTAGATATTTGTTATACTTGGTTTGATCTGTTTTCTTTTAGTTATCTTTTTTTAATCACATTGTTTTCTATATGTTCATGATTTATTATCATCTCAGGGAAAATCATTTGTCTTTTTTGCATGTTTTCTGCTAAGTATTGTTAAAGCAATCTAGTACTTTGGCTATAATATTTTGTTCATTACTCAGATGCCTCTACTTGTCCCTATGTACGTTGATTATGGATATAGTGAATGAAGTGTATGAAGTATGCAATATATGTAAACTTAATTCAAGAGAGTCATCTTAATTGGTTTTCATGTCTGTGTGTATTTTATATAGTTTGTGCCCATAGTTAAAATCCCTATACATTGACTCTTTCTCTAAAGATTATTGGCCTGATTTACAGTTAAGAGTGAGTTAGATCTGCACATAACTCACTCGTCCTGCCCCGAACCCATCCCCCATTTTTCGGTACCTAATGGCACTTAAGAGTGCCATAGGGCTACCTTATCTTACCGTGCATAGTTTCCTTCTTAAGAAGGAATCTATGCACAGATCTAACCGTGCGTGGTTTTCTTCTTAAGAAGGAAACTATGCACAGAGAATGCCTCTCCTCGGTCTCCCAGGCTAATCTACACCCCTCCTCCTGCCTAATCTTCTACGTGCGGTCTTTAGAGACCTAAATGGTATGCAGATTGCGTATATGAGCTACTACACATGTGTAGTAGCTCATTTTTTAAATCCCTGCACTTAAGAAGCCGAAGTTTCTTAAATTTGAATCAGGTCCTATTTTCTTATTTTATATTTATATGCTGGATACTTGAATATTATTACAGTGAAACGCATTGTTCCATTAAACTTTTTTATGCTACATATACCTACATATATGGGTATATTTGTGTTTGTATATGTTTATATGGCGATGTGTCATTTTGTCAATTATTAACAAAAAACCTCTTTAAATGTCTGTCCGAAATAGTGTTTTCTAGTCGCTTGGTATCCCTTATTCAGTGCGTTTATTGTAGCTAAGATCTGTCTGAGCATTTGTTTGTTTATTAATATTTGCTACTAGCATTTTATACTTTACATAAAATTAATTAATGTGCAGCTGTGCTCGCCCTCCATGGGAGCATAAATATTCCACATGTGGAATTCCATTTGACCTCTGATGAGGTATACGCCATGATACAAGTCAGGTTAAGTCTGCATTAAGCAACACTTCATAATCTATCTTTATAACATATTGGATCAAACTCCTATTGCATGAAAAGTGTGCTACTACCTCCAAGTGCTCCAATACTACATGTCTGAGCATCTATCGGTTCTGCTGTGTTTGTTGGGTGGACTTGGCTATTTATCCAGACCATCTCTGCAGACTTTGCCTTTGGATTTTTCCTACTGATGAACAGTTCTGGTTTTATGGAGTAACAGAGGATGCCACCGCTGATTATTTAGAGCCTAGCCTGAACATCCAGCTGACTGGTGCGGATGAGCACTGGTCAGCGGGTAAGATTCTTTTGACACCTATTTCCAACATTTTTCCATAGACATTAAAGTTCATGTCATAAGATATGCACAACTTCAGGAAACTTGCAATAAAAGAACTCATGTGAGCGTGTACCAAATATTACCAGGTACAAACGAAAAATAAATGCTGGGCTATAATCACAAGAGTTTTCACAAAGCCATTGAATGCAAAATGCGTATGGATTGCAAACACGTCTTAAGATATAGTAATACATGTTATAAATGTTTTTTCTCTCTGTTTATAGGAATATCCCAGCTCCAACAGAGTCTGGGCAGCCTTTACTAATACTTAAACATAGCTTGTTATCACTACCAACAAAAATATGCACAATTCTACATTAGGGGCCAGATCCTGAGCTACGTACATGTGCATACGCTAGCTGCTGTCGTAAAATCACCTTTTTGTATTTACTGTGCATGTGCACGACAGATGTTACACTACGTAACTCTGATCATACATACCATCAGCGCAAATACAAACAAAGGGGCGGGTCAACCATCCGACACCCGGAAATACGCTTTGGGGGCGGAGGGATTCATTTAAATTGTACAGTATGGGCTGGGTTAGGCCGTTACGTATGTCAATCCATTATGTCTGTCCGTACTTATGCTTTACAAAGTTAAGGAAGGGTTGTGCAAACGTAAAAAGAGTAAATTACGTACGAGCGAGGGGAGTGCCTAAGAGAGTGCATAGTACTTACGATAACGTAAATACGCTATGCCAACGAACGTAAAAACAACTTTTGTCTGGATCTACCCCTAGGCCCCTAATCAGGATGTGGACAAGAAAAAGCTGGAGAGAGGTCAATCACAGAACTATAAAGAGACCCTAAAAAGCGGAAGTGTTTGAGATATGGAGTAGAGACAAAGGGCCTGATCCTGAGCTACGGCCGCCGTCGCTAGTACGGCCGCCGTAGCTCTAATGCGCATGCGCCGTGCCATAGTTGCATTATCCTTAGTAGTGTGTAACTTAGGTATGTTTGCATATGTAAAACAATCTTAAGTCTGGATCACACCCTGGTTTCAAAAACTGTATTTTGAGTAACAAGAAGGTTAGGCACAAAAATATCTGGAGTTTAATATCAAATAGACCAATAGTAAGGCATAATAAAGAGATTGCTGTTACAAAAGGCAATACCTACAGAGTCAAACACAACCTTTATTTGGTATTTGCCAGCCGTGCTCGTCCAGGACCTCCAACCTGAATCCTGGCTGGCCAAAGCTCCAGAGGTGTGCACATTGTTCAGTTCATGGATGCAGCCATATTGGAAGCAGTCAGGTGACTGCTCTGGTCCAACCATGTTCTTCTTGATTCCATGTGACTCTCAATCAGCCTATGGACTCTAAACACTCACGATTTAAATCACTAGCACAGGTCTACTCACAACATGTCAATTTTACAGTGTGGGCTGGTTTAAAGAGTTCCGTGTGGATCACAGGACACTTAAAGTAACTCCTAAAAACACTGCAAAAAAAAAGGGTGTTCGCTTCCCTCTTACATGCATACTACCAGAGCTCCATACGTATGGAAAACGCATGGAGGTCTGAATCTTGCTCTTGGATGTAATCTGTGTTAAATGGAATATGTATGTTTGTATGTATGTATAAGAATGAAAAGGGTGCCGGGTGTAGTGCATGGGGATGACTAGGATAAAGGTATTATTGTATAGAGGTGACTAGAATGTAGTTGGTATATGATGGCAGTTACTAGGGTACAGTGTGTATTGTATGCTGGTGACTAGGATACTGTCGGTGACTATAATGGACGTAATGCAGTGTATATTTATACTGGTCAGTAGGATGCTGTCTCTATTGTATAGTAGTGACTAGGATATGCTTTCTTGAAGCTCACTTGAATAAGCAATGTATGGCAGGCAATTTTAAAAAGGAAATTTACAGCATAACATAAAGTAACAGATGGACCTTAGGTTATTTCAAGCCTTTGGCATAAAATTTCTGTATTCAAATCAGAAACAAAAGGCAGCACAGAAAGAAATGGCAAATCAAGGCAATGCATTATTTCTAGGGAAAATTACTACTTCTAAGCTTCTCCCTGATTTATTACATTTTTATAAATAAACACCAGTTACTTTTAATGAGGGAAACACAAACTTTAACAACGAGTGTTTTCCTTATGTTAATCATATTTCTTGTATTTATAAATGAAAATGAATTTAGGTTTAGTTAAAGTATAAAGTACTATAAAATAAATAATATAAATATGTAATGTTTTTTTTCTTTTGAAGATGAAACAGATAGAGAAAGGTTGTAGCATTTATTTAGATAAATGGTACTATTAAGCAGATGCTCATGTTAACTCTGTTGACCACATTTTTATGATAAATAATGATAAGTAATGATTTATGATAAATAATGCAAAGATCTTTGCTTCTATAAAATATATCTGCTTACCTTCAATTATGTTGTACATCAAAACACATGCAGTGTGAGAATATAAAAATCTATACAATGTTTGAGGCTTTAAACCTTCTGTAGTCTGTTACTAGAACTTCCATGAAAATACTAGAAAATGTTTTTAGTCCTCTGGGTTAAACCCCTTTCACATCACCAGGCCCGCCATCAGGGCGGAGACAGCCAGGACTACTGTCCCAAACACGCAGCTGATGGGGGCCCACCATCATTTTAAAACCAATATGTAGGGATGAATTTGCCTGTGCAACGGCCAGATGGTAGCGCAGGTCTGCGGGGCCCCACCCATGTTACTTCATCGATGACGTCACATGGGACGGGCCCAACTGGTGTGTCCTGGGCCACCAAAAACATCACCATCACCACCAAAAACGTCACCACCAAAAACCCGGGTCTCTGAAAAAACCTGGATTTGGTGGTCATGTAAAACGTCCCATTTTCCTCGACCCGAGTCTAATGACCCGGCATTCAGATCTGTGAATAAAAGTAGGGTCTCAAACGAGAATTGTTTTTAAACACGGGTCTTACACAAACACAGCCGATTGGGGTTACAGCCCTGGAGGATTATGTCAATATATGCTTTCACAGCACTTGAGACGCATTAACATGAGGAGGTGAGAGAGTTTCTGGCCTTACACGTAGAGGATGAAATAAAGGCCCAGATCTCTGAAACTGTCAAAAATGCATATACTGGATTTATTACAATATTGTAAAAAAGCTGGAAGAAAGGGGCATAAAAAAGACTCCACAACAAGTCGTCAACAAGCTAAAGGCCCTAAGAAAGTAATTTTCAATAGTTCACGACAAGCAGAAAAAAATTGGTGCAGGGCATATACATTGACTTTACAACCTATGCAACAAGGTGTTTGGCTGTTGAGCCAGCTGTAACCCAGTGTCCCTGTCTTCATCTATCACCGCGGCATCCCAAACTAGCAAGGCCTCCAGAGCATCTTCACCGCTCATGTATGAGGATACCCAAGATGAGGACAGTTCATTCTTTTCACTGAAGGATCCTTCACCGAACACATGCTCTGCAGCCACAGCTGAGGAAGAGCCAAGTCCATAGACAGCTTTTCTCTGTTTTTTATTAACCTGTATCTTTGCGTGAATTCTTTAAATGTATAGTTTTGTTTTTAAAGTTCAACAATGTCTTTCCATGCTGGCATCAGATCAACAAACAACAGCATTTTAAATTGTAATACAATGTCCATCTGAAAAATTCCAATATTAAATTGACCCTTTGTCCCATATACTAATGTGCTGTTTTCTCTTGTTTCTCTTTTATCATTGATCAGCTTGTGGCTGCACATGAAGAGCCTAGTACATCCCCAGCTTTGTGCCCAAATAGTTAGTCTCTTTGTTTATTATTAACTTGTATCCTTTTGTGAATTCTTTAAGAATATTTTTTTGGTTTAAAAGGTCAATAATGTCTTTCCATGCAGCCCACAGTTCCACAAAGGACATCATGTTAAAATGTTCATACAAAAACTTTGATATAACAATTTTTAAAACTTCTCATAGATCCTTAAAACAAACATTGAATAATAAGCCTGCAATAAGTGCAGAAAGGAGGAGGCCTTAAACACAATGGCTTACAACACTGTAAACAACCATATAAACAGCCATTGTCCTACTATACTAATGTTTTCTTTTCTCTTTTTTCTCTTTTATAGTTGATGAGCTGGTGTGGTGAATGAGACATGTACATCCACAGCTTTGCGTGGGAATAGTAAATATTTTTTTTTTATAATGTCCATACAAATAAGACCAATATTAACATTTTTATTAACTGCAACTAAAACAGTATTTATAAAACTTTTTACAATGAAAAATCTGTTGCAGCTTGCAAGAAGTGCAGGAGAGAGGAGGTCTCAAGTACAATGACTTACTAAACTACTGTTTAATATTGCAAAAAAACCAAAACTTTTTTAATGTGCTTTATTTTCTCTTTTTCCCTAAAGGCCATGACAGCTGTAATGCTGGAACAACTGGACAACATGGATAAAGCCATGCAGTGGCAGGAAGACGATCACATGGAGCATTTTTCAATCGTGATTGGCAATTACAAGTTACAATACAACTTTATGGAGTATTAGCAGGGAAAACAGGGAGTGTAATATGTCTTTCATCCATGTGATCATGCAGGGAATGCACTACCAGCAGCAGCACCCATCACCCCCAACATCATAGGCCTATCACACTGAGGGAAGCTATCAGCAAACAGGGCAACCATTCCCTCCATACCCTCCCCATAATTACCCTCTCCCACCTTAACATCCTTAGTATCAAGTTTTATGGTGGTTCATAGCCACCTAGGCAACATCAATCAAGCTTTGCTGCTGCTTATAATCCTCTCAACCACAAGAACAATTCCCTCTTTTTTTTTTGCTGAATTTTATTTATATGTTTACACAGGTTATATCGTAATATACAAAACATTTTTGCATTATTTTTGTATTTTTCAGAAGCAATTTATGAGTCTAAAAACAGCATATGACATAATATGCAATGTAAAAAAAATGTATTTTTATGTAAAACAAACTTAATTTGTATGGAAAATTTGTGTTTTTATTAATACAAAGAATAAATTGTGGTGAGGGTTGTGTGAATGACTTCATGTGTTGTAATGCTCACCCTCGCTTGTGTCTGCATCAGATGGCTCAGGTAGTTCCGAGTCCACAAAGTTCCACTCCGGCAGAAATGTCTCTTTCTGAATTTCACAGATGTTGTGCAAAATACAGCAAGCAGCAACTACATGAGGCACAAGCTTGGTGTCAGTGGGCTGGATCCAGACTTAAGTGCTTGAAATTAGTTACTCCTGGGCTAAACCATGTTGATTGCAGGGGGAGTCATATTTCATCTTTTGCAAACAATATTAAGCTGGCCATACACTAGAGCGATTATCGAAAACCGCATAAAATAGCCGATAATCTTGATGATTTTTCGTCTACAGTCCTCTAGACTCCGAAACGATATCTGCTCCATACAGTAGACGATTTTCTGCCTAAAATCGTCATAAAATTTGAAAAAACTCAGATTTTCCATCTCCTTTTACCATCCCCCAAAAATCTATTTTGACCATACACCTGCCGATAAAAAAATTTCTTGTACGATTTTTCAGTATAAATTTGCATAATGGGCTGTCCTGAGTGTGGGGCAGAGCTAAGTTCACTGCTGGAAATAGTCATAATAGACTTCCTGTTTACGCTCCCTCCACCTTTTAGTACAGAGATGGATAGGCGGATGGATAAGTGCAGGTACGGTCCAAAGTCCTTAGGCACATGCAGACGGAAAGGAGAAGGTGTCATGGAATATTAGCATAATCATGCCTACGACAGTCCTAACATCACCAGGTATTTATCGGCGACGATGTCACGATTATCGTTAAATGCCCATACACTGTGCAATTTTACATTTTATCTAACGTTTTGGCCCGATTTAAATCAAACATGTCAAAAGATCCAATAATCGTTCAAAACAGGTTTTTGTATGATTATTGGATGATCGGCCAAAAAATCGTTACCATACATTTGAACGATAATTTGCCTGATAACAATAAAAATAACAATAAAACCGGAGCAATAATCACTCTAGTGTATGGCCAGCTTTAGAGTTGACAGGTGATGTTTGCTATCCCAAGTCTAAATAACAGTGTGATAGTAAAGCTGGTCAGTATCTGTGTGCAGTAAGCAATTCAAAGATATATCCCTGCATGCAAAGAATACAATTACCTTGACTCCTCCTGAATCAACATGGTTTAGTCCAGGAGTAACTAATTTCAAGCATTTACTTAAGTTTGGATCCAGCTTAATGTCTGTGTGTTTTAACAAATGCTACCATCGTCCTTTTAAACTTTTATAGGCACTTTCCACAACAATCCAAGCTGAGCTGAGGGTATGGGTGAATCACACTTACTCCACAGTAAGTTGATGGTGCTGTGTGAAGCCATTCATCAGTCAAAAGTTAGGCAGCATTTGACTGCTGCAAAGCAAAGACTCAGTTTTAAATATCTAATATATGAATGGTCTGTTTACATGTAACAAGACCTACAATAGTAATACACATTTTAAACATAGGGGTCTATTTACAGAGATCATTTTAGTGCGATAGGGCCAGTTCTCACTTCAAAACTGGCCCTATCGCATTAAAATGAAGTGTCACATATTTACAGAACGTCGGAGCGGAGTTTTACACTCCGCTCCCGGCGTCAGACTAACGCCAGCTCAAACTGGCGTTAGTGGCAAGTACTCCGGCGATGTCCCCATATACCCCTCTTTTCTTCCCCCTAATAGCTGTTATTAGGGGGAGGAAAAGGGGGGTATGTATGGGGAGACCGTCGGAATACATAACAATGCTGCCGGAGTAAAAAAAAAAGGAAAAAATAAATAAATAAAAAAAATTCAAACTTTCAAAAAAATCTAGAAAAAAATAAAAAGATAGAAAATATAAGTAAATATTAATAAACTCACCTGTCCGGGCGTCCTGTCGGGCTGCAGCTGTCCAGTTTCGGCATGAATACACTACACATGCGCAGTGTTTCTCGTGTCAGGACTTGGGAAAATTTTAAAGTGCCTAAAGAGAAGTACTGCGCATGTGCAGTGTTTCTCATGTCGGCACAGACATTTTTCAAAGTCCCGATTATGAGCTACTGCGCATGTGCAGTGCTTCATTCATGCATCGCATGAATATGAAGCACTGCGCGGACCCGGCGGATCATAGCGGGACCTCGCAGGAGGGGTGAGTATTTGTAAATAGTGTGAAGGAAGCTGCCAGACTCACTGCGATGATAAGCGAGCCTGATGCAGCTTCCTTCACAGGGAACAAGGAAGGTAAGTAAATAGAGCCCATAACATGCTTATATATTCTGCACTGCGAAAAAATGAACATAAAATACAATATAGAACTTTAGAACAACATGACAGAACCCACACCCAAAAATATATATTAATAAAAAAAGGTATTAGCAGCCGGATCGACAATAAACATAGATATTTACCTATTTAGCAAGCAAGTATCCGCCTTGATCCTCTTCAGCAAGGTGGTAGATGTAGGGATTGGCCAACACTCGGGCATCATGAGAGCATCCAGGCCAGCCAATGAACACATCTGTGAAGCTAAAGATAGCATATATTTAGCATTCAGTTCCACTACACATCATGGGCTGGATCCAGACTTAAAAAGGAGCTTGAGATTAAGACAGTAAAGTTACTTCTGGGCTAAACCATGTTGATTTCAGGGGAATCATATTTCATCTGTTGCAAACAG
>WWET01000746.1:95541-106102 GCA_011038615.1 Limnodynastes dumerilii | reverse complement strand
TTCTAGCGTCTGTGAAAAGGGGCCCGCCTGCCCGAAACGCGTCAGTGGTAGTCCACGTGTTTGGCATTTGGTCTCTGGTACCTGATTCTTCTGCTCCCCCGGGTTCGTTACATTGTGCTCTCTGGAGCTCCCTCAGCCCCCTGTTGGATGCGGCCTATTACACCTACAGTATGGAGACAGTCTGCCCCATTTTCAATGTGTTATATGTACCCTGTTCCTACAGTATTTATCTGTGTGTAATAAATTTTTTCTATTTTATTTGACTGTTGAGCAGTTTATAATAGGTTGGCTTTTGGATATCCAAGGAACCTTCTCACCGTTAGCTTACACATTACAATGTTTTTACAGGGGTCATTTCAAGTATATTACATTTGTGAGGTAGATCAGCGCCTATCTATATCCTTTTACTTCTAATGATTATGGACCAGGTTCATACTTCCCCTGGAATTCCGTACGGTAGCCTCCACTGCAGAAACAATCGTATGGGTACACCCCCCTGCTCTCCTATGTGCGGATTGAGGATCCACCACCTTGACCTTACCTTAAGTATTCCGCCTGGAAACCCTTCTGTGTGTGCATCGTACAAAAGAGCCAAGCCAAGCCCTTACTGTATGAATAGCATAGCTATCCCCACCCACCATGCACAACTCATACTCTTCAGTATCCGCACAGAATTCTGCATGGGACAGATAAGGTTCGATCCAGAATTCCTCTTTGTGGCGCATGCACACTACATACTGACAGTCTATTTCTGTACGTGTCATATGATGTTGCCCGGCGTCCCCCAGCGTTACTACGCTGAAGTTAGTGCAGGTAGGCGGGGGAAGGAGGGTAATGAGGCTGGGAGGGCAGCATTATCGTACTAACGCCACAGTCCCAGCATAGTTACACTGGGTTACGCTGGCTGAACTTAAGGTAGCCTTCAGCCGGTGTAACCCAGTGTAATTACAATCTTGCAGGGGGAGTGTCAGGGGAGTGTAATGATGTTACACTGAGCGTTAGTATGCTCAGCACAACAGCGTTACTCTGGATCAGGCCCATTGTTACAAATATTTCTAAATGATATTAGAGATGTTTTAACAGACTCAGACTTCCACTGGGGCTGTGTTCCGGCCCTTTCCTCTCTCTCACACAGTTCCATCCCAGGTGCCTTACCTTAAGATTTCTGATACGTCCTCACTTAAAATAGGGACAGATCAAAGTCTGGATAAGGTGGTGTGTCTATACTATAAATATACATCCCTCTCCTACTACTGCTTAAGACACCCTGCTGTTGAATACCCATTGAAACAACAAAATGAATGGAAGCCTTGGTCTTGCTGGTAGAGACTTGTATTGAAATTGGGGTGCATATGCATGTGCAATCGTAACACACTTTTGGAGGTCTGGACCCAGTCCATTGGGTCCTAATGATGTTTAATATAACCTAAACCAGATATTTCTAGTCCTCACTGTTAAGAACTCATGGGGGATGAGGTAGATGCAAAGTGCGCTAATTTACATCTATTATGCGCCCTCCAGATGTTATGTTAGTATTACTAACGTAACTGCCATCTGGTGTGAATCCATGCTGCAAAAGGCCCGATTTGTGCCTTTCGCTCCCAGACAGTCCCGAACTGGCTTGGCAAATGATTGCGTTTGCTTCGAAAAGGCATAGCAATCGATCCCTGGAGCACCGAACACAGTGCTCCAAAAGGTAAGTAGGTAAGTTCTATCTCCAACCCTCTCCCAAATCCTTACATTAACCCTCCCCTTCTATTACCCTAACCCTAACCCTTCCTTACCTGCATCCTGACCCTAAACCCCATTCCTCACAGCCTAACCCTAGGCCTCGTCCGGTGGTCTGGTGGCTTACGAAAAGGAATGGGTGAATATGCTGATTGCTTACACACCCATTAATAAAAAAAAAATTCTAAAATGGCTGTCATTCGAAATAGAGACAGTCGAAAAGCAAATTTCGGCAGTCATTACTTCACAATGACAGCCATCAGTGTGAGGATTCCTACCGCTGCCATCGTATGGAACTTAGTTCCATACAATAGTATATAAGAGGAAATGGGCTGTGCTTTCCCTCCGCACGCTTAGGTGGGCAGGGGAAAGCATGTAAAATTTTCAGCAGGGTAAGGAAGATACGCTCAGATCAGCAGTCGTACAGGCCGCTGGTCCGCACATTTACCTTAAGGCAGACTTATGGCAACGTAACTGCCATAAAGCCTGCACAAGATGGGAGTGACAGGAGGACTTCACTCACCTTTCTCATGCGTACTGCCAGACCGGACGGAAAACAGGCAGGGGTCTGGATCCGGTACTAAGTTTTAGTGGTATCGTGACCAGCATATGGAATAATATATCCCCAAAGGTGTTAATAATTACATTAAAATGTGTTAATTTGTACAAAACTAGTTACATTTACTTTGCTCCTCTTTCAAATAAAAAAAGGTAAAGATATTTATAGAGTCATGTTATGTACGTTTGGCATAATGAAATTGCGACTTGTATGTCTACAATCCTAAAAGATAAAATCTAACAAACAAATATAAAGAAAGTTATCTTTATACATTTTCACTGCTTGTATACAATACTTTTAGGTGTTGCTCTGCTTGTTTTTATTTCTTCTTACAATAAAAATATAAATGCATATCTTGACAGTGATCTTTGCTTCTAATTCACTATGCAGACTAGAGGCTTTTTTCACCTTGATCGTATACAGTAAGTTCTTCTTAGGCTTTTAGGATTTAATTGCAACACCAAATACCAGCGTATTCCTATGCAGAACGTATTGTAATATATCAGTGGAAAAGAATACCCCTCACTTGTCCCATTACCATATTGATATGTAACAGAACATAATAATTTTGCTGGTGCACACATGCACAGAGGGATCGCTGTCTTATGCACATTACTTGCATAAATTGGCTGTTGGATGTAATTATGAATCTGTCCCAATATCCCTTTACTCACTGAAGCTGATGGTCACATGAAAAACTTAGCAGAGATTTGGATCATGTGACTTTTGCTGGTCACACAGCACAATAAACAATTGCTGAAGGGCATCAGAAACTAGTAATGACTTGTAGGTTAATGCGGTTGTTGCAATGAGAACCTAAACATGGCATGCATAGTTTGGAAGTTACCTGCTACATATGTTATGTAAAGGCAGTCCATTGGTGCAGGACTGCATTGGGGCACAAACCTAATGTGCCACCTAGAGCCCTGACTCTAGCTTGCAGCCCTAAAATGCTATGATTTGCATAACAGAAAAAGTGTGTGTGTGTTGTGTTGTGATCAACAGGTTTCCAGGAACCCTATCACGATTGTTGTCGAGTTGGAAAAAGTCAGCAGGCACTTCTACAATCAGTCAGGTCAGTAGGCACTTCTACACTCAGTCAGGTCAGTCCCATTGGTCAGTGGACACTTCTGCACTCAGTCAGGTCAGTCCAATACGAAACCGAGGAGATTTATAACCGACAACAACAGAACTCGCAACCTTATTAGGTTATAATCATGTTTTATGCAATTTAATTAGTACTACTTATCTAACTAATTTCTACATTCCAGATATGCGCAGTGTAAGCTAGCATTGCATAATGTTAGTGTCACGTACCCTCTGCTCCCACCAATCTGCCTTATCGGCCTTGAACGTCTGGTTCTACACAGTGTTAATAACATGTTTACATAAAAGAACATTAAAAATGGAGAACGGTAGCCATCGGGCTACCCAGACACAAGTATCTATGTCTGTATTATTTTTTACATCTACTTTTTCTCCATCCTTGCAACAGTGTATCCTACTATTACTTGAATGTCTCAATATTTTCAACTTAAAAAAATGTGTAAGAAAATGACTAGCCTTATTTTCTAGTCCTGGCATTTGATAATACATTTTATTTTTAAACTTCTCCGTAGTAATATTAGGTAGTTTAAATGAACAGAAATATAATGGGATAGTATGTCATGTGTTAATTTGTTTGAAATGTCAGCTATCTACACAGGAAATTATAGCAGTGCAGTGGCATTTTCATTGTGCTAGGACCACAATTGTATTTACAAAACGGTTTCTGAAATTAAGAAACACATTTCCTCTTAAATGCGCTGTTTTAATGTCTCACAAATTACATCTTCATTGAAGCATTTCAGTAATTTTAATGCATTAGTGAAATGACAAGCATTACCCACATACAACATAGAAATAACTTCAAACAATCATGTGAAATAAATAAATATTTCAATATGCTAGGACAATAGGACAACTTTTTCTTTGATACCAGTAAAATTGGACCATGTAGTGACAACAGTTGCTCACCATTGTAAGCAGCAGGTGTGGTCGAAGGCTGATCTTTTTGTACTGATCTTTATTGCTCTTTTGCCCTTTGCAAGGTACTGAATATCCTGCTTGCTCCATAGAGGAGAGTAATACTGATAATATCTCAGTGCTCTGTCTGTTTTATGAAAGATTAATCCTCCTTTGGCCCCGCTAATCAGTATGCATTCCATATGGTCCCAAACCAACACAATCATTTGTAAAAGGTCTATTGGAATGTTACTAAAAGATCTATTAGAATGTTATTTCTTTGTAATTGTTTCTATATCTAAAGGGGACGTTGTAATGTGTGCTGATGGATGTCTGCAGGAAGTATGTGTGTGTGTGTGTTTGTGTGTATGAGCTGCTTGTAGAGCAGGGGTTGTGAACCTTTTAATACTGACCACCCACTTTTGTATCTTTGTTGATGGTAAAATTTCCTTATTGCCCACTAGTGCCACAGTAACTCAATTTTACACAAGCACAAAGTAATTTTTAGAAGGAAGAGTTTGTACAAACCCCCTTTTCTCCATCTGTATCTATCCTATATACCCCTTTTCTCCCCTGTATCTATCCTATATAGCCCCTTTTCTCCCCCTGTACCTATCCTATATACCCTTTTTTCTCCACTGTATCTATACTATATAGCCGCTTTTCTCCTCCCTGTACCTATCCTATATAACCCCTTTTCTATTCCTGTAACTATCCTATATACCCCCTTTTCTATTCCTGTAACTATCCTATATAACCCCTTTTCTCCCCTGTATCTATACTATCCAAACCCTTTTTCCCCCTGTACCTATCCTATATACCCCCTTTTCTATTCCTGTATCTACCTTATATAGCCCCTTTTCTCCCCCTGTGCCTATCCTATATACCCCCTTTTCTACCCTGTATCTATACTATATAGCCCCTTTTCTCCCTTGTATCTATCCTATATACCCCCACTTTCTCTTCTTTCCACATTTTACAACAATTCTTAAATAATAAGCCTTCAATCCTGTCAGGACCACCAAAAATCACGCACCATGAAAGCCTGAATCGCCCACTAGTGGGCGCTAGGGATCAGGTTTACTTCCACTGCTGTAAAGGGTATTGTAAGGATGTGTATGGTGGCAATGTGTGGTATATCTGTAATGTGAGGGAATCTTCTAAGGTATTTCCTATGTTTGTATGGGGAGATTTATGGTACTTCTGTGTGGGGGTAGTATGGGGTTATGCCAAAATTTGTATTGCTGTAAGGTGTTGTGTTGGTATAGTAATATATGGGGATGATGAGGGGTATTGAGAAAAAAAGAGAGGGGTTGATATAGTTTTACATCATTTAAAGAAGAACTAAAGTTGTGCTGTTAGAGGGAAAGTAGTTTTAAAGTACTTACAAATTAAGAGCCCTTAGGCACATTCAAATTTGCCATAAAGACTAACAAAATTTTCTAATTTCCCACTCTTAAGAAGCAAAAGCTTCTTAAGTGTGAATCCGGTCCTATGGGTTCACACCTTCCCTCCCATGACACCCGTCAGATATTGAGCTGGCGCAGTTCAAGTTGCGTTCAGATCTGAATCAGTTTCAATTGTATGCGTATTATTTCTGAGTATGTAAAGTGCATAATCCGGTAGAGACACCCTACTCAAGATGATCTATGCTTACCTTGGAACAACTCCTCCATCCAGAGTTCTACCAGCAAGTCTGGACACTACTGACAACTGCATAACATCTGTCTATAGGGCCGCCATCAGGGAGGGGTGAGACCATTGTCCCAGAGCTGATGGGGTACTGCTGATACTTACCTAGCTCTTCAGCAGCAGAGCTCAGAGATGTTTAGTAGCTGGCCAATGTGCAGGGAAGAACTTCCCTGTGCACTAGCCTGCTGTTAAAGCAGGTCTGCGATGCCCCGCCCTATGTTACATCACCAATGTCACATAGGGGCGGGGCCCCATGGCTGTGTCATGAGCCCCGCATTTTCGGATGTCGTATATTACAGGGAGAGGGAGGGCACTTTAAGTTAAAACCGAAATTCTTTTCTAAACACACTATTACATAACATCTCTAGTATTCTTTAAATTTGACAGAACAAGGAAAACAAAAAAGCTGCAGATGCAAGAGAGGGAAGAAGGCTCTTTGATAGGCGAAACTCAACTTGATCTTTCAAAATGATATTGATTTTCTGTGTGTGTCAGTTTTATTTGCTAAGCTCAAACGGTTTATCATCTCTTCAGTCAGTCTGATCCCTTGCTAGTAAAAGTTGAATAGTGAAAGTAATGGGAAGAGACACAAACAAAGACAGACAAATACATCTTTCAAATAAGTATTTGTTCCTTTGATAGGACAAGTTCAATAATCAAAACATTTTTAACAAGTCTCCTGATAAATGATGTGAAGCAGCACGAGGAAAAGTAAATGAAAGGGAAAATATGTTACAATGTCATCTTCACAAGTTAAGACCCAAGACTGATTAATCCTTATGCTCTCGGATTGACTTGTAAAAGTTGTGTTTTACATCATGGTAAAGGGATATTAACAATTTAGGTCCGAATTCTCAGTTACGTAGTTTTCGTCTTACGTACGCTGTTTTAAGAATTGCGCTTATTTACGCTATTTACATGTCATTTCTTTAGACCACGCTTACGCAATCTACGTACAGAAATGGTAGTATCTCAAAGACAAAAACTACGTAACTGTGAATCCGGACCTTAGTTTCTCATTTAAGTACATAACTGTGAGGAGAAAACTTTGAGAAATTACTTCGTCTTCTATTTTCTTTGTTTCTTTCTTTATTTATATTAAATAATTTTCAACTTGTGTGTTTGCAGGGTGATTTGAGAAAAAGAAAAAAATCAGTCTCTGACCTTTTAAATGCCGGGTCCAGGAAATTCCTGGACCCGGGTCAGCCCTGATAGTGCGCGCAGTTCCTGGGGAGATATTTGTTTATTATTGCCATTCCTTGTTCCTGGGTCTAATGGTTGGGTCATCAGACCAGACAAAGGGGATGTTTCACATCACCACCAAAATTCGGGTTTGAGCCGAGACCCGAGTCTAAGGCCAAAAATCTGAGTTTTTAGTGGTGATGTGAAAGGGGTATGGTATGGTAAAGACCCAATAATAATAATAATAATAATAATAATAATAATAATAATAATAATAATAATTAATAATTATGAACAAATGAACTTTGTATGAAAAATGTTTTGCTTGACACGATCAGTAAATTCCCAGAGCTGTCCATGTGTTACAGCCTGTATAAGTTCCTTTACCACAGCCACAATATGTTGGCATTTTACGGTGAGAATGTAAATTGGAATAGATTCATGAGAAAGGGCAACTTTGAATGTTTTGTTAGATGTCATGTTTCCAATAATGTATAGTGCCATTTTATTTAAACTGTTGGAAATGCCTTAAAGAATGATTAAAGTTGATGTCTTTTGAGTGAATAAAAAATATATACAAAGTTTGACCACATTTTATAGATATTGCTATAGAATTTAGGCCCAGATCCAGATCTCAGCTTGGAAGAGGGGAATGAACTCCCCTATTACTCCTCCCTCATATGGTTATAGCAGCAGTTACACTGCCATAACCCTACCTTAAGTCTCCTATGCGGATCAGTGGTCTGTACTACTGCTGATCCGCATGGAAGAACTTAAACTTAGAACTCAGTTCTGTACACCTGGAGATCCGTATTGTAACATCTGGCATGTGCAGTGTACTGCCAGAAAAACATCAGACTCCCGTAAGCAGATTGCAGAAGTTTGGCCTTTCCCTCTACAATAGTCAGACTTTCTGACTCTTTAACTATGAAACATGAATCACACACAAAGGGGGCGCTTCATGATGCTTAAAAGGTTTAATACCAAATCACACAATGGAAAAAACATGAGTACTGCATATCAATTGTAAAACAGCATAGATAAATAACAGCACAGCTCACGGTTGGGGATGGGTAGTTCAGTGAGTCTCAGGATAGCAGCGTCCTGGACAGCATGGTTACCTGGCTCAGAAACTTCCTTACCAACATTCTTACCAACAAGAGCCTTGAGAAAGATCCTGTCGGATTGAAACGCGTTGGCGGAGGCATGCATGGCATGACTACATTATTTTAATATATGCGTATTTGAAGACAACCTTGTGTCTTCCACTATACCTGTGAGTATAATACTTACTTTTAAGTCTCAAATTAATAAATGATATCCGCACTATTGGCGGTCTCTCCTTTGTTTTCTTTTTGCCGGCCAAGCACATTTCTTTTCCTCCGGGAACTAAAGGGGAAGGGAAATAGTCAGAGGACCGGGAAGTAACTACTTCATTGAAAGAAACAACACACACGTGGAGAGGAGACATATCAGATGAGGCTGAGATAAGTAGAGAATCTACAGGTCCTTCATACTACGTTGCACCTACTGAAGAAACGGGATTACTACAAATTTGTAAGTGACTTTCCATTGCATTACGAGATCTCTAAGACTGCCATAACCATTGGATCATTAATTTGGCCCGTCGGGAGATCGTTAACTTGTGTGTCCATTGATTGAAGGAACATAACGGGACTAGAGACTGTTCCTATCATATCCCTATCAGGTTGTGGCGCTTTTTACCCTATATGTTGTTTGGTTTTCAAATTTAGCAATACGTTCATAAAAATTAACTAAACTAGGTAGTCAATAAAGCAATAAAAATAATAATATAAAAAATTAATATAAAAAAGGATTAATTAAAACTCATACTCATCTTACAGTAAAAAACTATGATGAAAACTAACACATATTGAAACAAACCCATAGATTGATTCCAATTAAGGGTGATAAATTAACCTCTAGTAATTTTGTAGATTCATGTGTAAATATATTATTCGCTAGTAGGTAACACAGAAGTAGCAGAGGGGATATAGATCAGGATTTGACTGAAAATTAAGCTAACTAAAAAAACCATACTAAGCAATAAAGCCTATCACAAAAGAGCCTATCACAAAAATGGGGTAATTTCGAAGCCCTCGTTCAAATCGGACGGGGCTAGGGAGTTCAATGTCAGAATCCAAAAGGTTTCACGTTGTATTAATTTTAGTTCTCTATCACCCCCTCTATCATCTTTTGTGACCCATTCTAATGCTTTGACTCTTAATGAGTCTACTTGACCACCATGATATTCATTGAAATGCCTGGGTAGGCTGTGGTTCCATATATATATATGGAGAATAGGGCGTGCTCGATTGTGGATGGTAATTGTTAGTGGAAATCTTTAAAGTAAAAGAGAAGTCCAGAATAATGCAACCAGATCCTCTGCTTTGGACCACAGCTCTCCTTCAATAAACCAGTCCAGGGTCTGGATATGAAGTGCTATGGAGAGAGAGTAGGGAGAACGCTCTATGGTGCAATAAAGTTTTTATTTTGAGAAGCAACAAGCAAAACTTAGCATACAGTTTAAAAGCAGCGTACCATAAAAAAAGGATCACATAAATGGGATCGTGAATCAGACAAGGTAATCATGCACAGAGATATACCGCTCCTACAGGCCAACGGATTAGCAACTTTTCCCAGCGTCCTGGACAGGTTGGCGTCCTATATTGTTAAGACGAGCTGGAGACGGTAATAGTGAGTATCTTCTTGGGGGTAACCCCCTGACGAAGTCTGCCCGACGAAACGCGTATGGGCGGGGCGCAGATAGACTTGTGCGGCAATTACAAAGTGTCGCTTAGCTTAGTCATCCAACCTTTTGACCTAACCTGGATAAAAAAAAAAAAAATTGAATCAAAACCAAAACATAAAAAAAAATCATCTAAACATTAGTATTCTGCTGACTATCTATCTATCTATCTATCTATCTATCTATCTATCTATCTATCTATCTATCTATCTATCTATCTATCTATCTATCTATCTATCTATCTATCTATCGCTTGATCTGTGCTGTGTGTTGTGCAAAATAAACTTTAATAAGGATGAGTGATCCTTATGATGATCACAAGGGTTATGTGCACAGCCACTTGAAACAATGTAAACTGAAGTGCCTCTGCAGACTCAATAAAAAATGTCAGCAACTAGAAGCAGTCTAGTGCAATGGATGTCAGTTTGTATGAATCCTTAAGAGCCCCTGGAACATTAATGCATCTCTAAGTATAACATGCTGTACATGCTATTTATTTGTTTTTTTATATTTGAATTAATTTTTTTTGTTATTTATTTAAGGAATATTGATAAAAGCATTTTTTCCTTATAAGTGTAATAAAAACTAAAAGTTTAGAAGTCGATTCAGAAGTTTGGGATATATAT
>WWET01000746.1:81505-94906 GCA_011038615.1 Limnodynastes dumerilii | reverse complement strand
GCTTTAGATGTTGTAAAATTGATTTGGTTAGCTAAAATGTAATATAATGATAATTTTAACAAGACAAGTTTGCTTCTAGGGGCATTTTGGAGACATATTTTAAAGTATAAAGCATGTTTAAAGTTTATAAACATTTAACTACACCACTGAAACCATTTTCTGCAGATGCGTAAAATTATTACAGCTATATTTACAACTAATTTTATCACTAGCTATACTATAAGTCATTTATACATTACAAAACCCTAGTCCATGGGGAAAAATGATAATTCCCTGTGCTCTGATATAAAACAAATAAAAACTTCTTAATACACAAGGTAAAAGTACTTTGTCATTCTCATAACACTACCTATAATTTATGCATGTTTCTTCTGAATATAAGTAAAGTACTGTAACGTCATAGGCTATCTCTGTGTGTATAACCAATAGATGTTCACCAATATAAGTATTATTGTTTATATTTATATTTATAGTAGGTAAACACACATAGACCAAGCTATTGACCCGGGAAAAACCCAGGTCGGTTGTTGGTGTGAAAGGGTC
The DNA here is from genome assembly GCA_011038615.1 of Limnodynastes dumerilii. Lineage (NCBI taxonomy): Eukaryota > Metazoa > Chordata > Amphibia > Anura > Limnodynastidae > Limnodynastes > Limnodynastes dumerilii. Next base: position 94,363 of record WWET01000746.1, on the reverse strand, counting down.
ATCCCAGGTTTGTTGCCCTGGCTCCGTGACCCTGGTTGATAGCAGGGTTATTCCTGGGTCAGCCTAACCCATGTTGTGGTATTCAACCCGGGTTCCATAAAAAATATCTAAAATGGGGGATGAGGAGCACTGTCTGCCTCGGCAGACACGGCTCCAGTGTGAAAGGCTACAACCTGGCTAGAAGTCATGTTGATTGACCCAGGTTTAACCTGGGTTCTTGGTATGAAAGGGGTATAAATAGGACTGTTTAAAAGTTTGAGAGTAGAGGTGAACATACATTAGAAAACGTATTAATCTCAGCAGCAGGTGGCCATTAAACAGGACAATTTTGAACTAGGGAAAGATCCTGATATTGGTGTCATTCACTTTTTCTACCAGGAACAATAATCCTGGTTGAAGAGGAAAAGGAAGCTGAGATAGACAGAAGGTCCTTTCAGCTGATCAGCTGTACAGAGCTCCCATCAGTCTCTGCAGAAGGTCAGTGCAGTTATCTGACTGGCTTGTTATAAGAATAAAATCTCTGGTCAGTGTACACATCTTGGCAGAGTTTGCCCATCTCTCTGACTTCATAATAATCAATAAGCAAGTATAGAATCAATATAATAATACAATAATGTCTGTATCTCTTGCAGAATTCAGAGCTTTCATTCCTTTTATTGCTTTATTATTTCTTTATTTACCAATAATTATGGCGTCAGAGAGAAATAGAGAAACTCTTGCCAGGAGGTATAGGTCTGATAACAGGATAATGACCACACACTACACAATATCAGGTGTGTGAGGCTGATATATTTTAAGTGGGTGTGGGTCCCCATCGAGAACGGCCCTAGTTCAAAACTGGCTGGGCAATGGATTGCTTCTGTCTTGAAGAGGCCATGTTCGGTGCTCCGAATGGAAAGTAGCAAATCTAACCCAAACCCTTTGCCTAATCCTTGCCCTAACCCTCCCCTTCTATTACCCTAACCCTTTCTTCACTGCATCCTGACCCTCCGTACCCCGAAGCCTGCCCCTATACCTTCTTTACTCGCAGCTTGACCCTAACCCTCCCTTCCCCACAGCCAGATCCTAAACCTAACCCTCCCCTTCCATGGCCTTAACTCTCCCTTCCATGGCCCTAACCCTAACCCTCCCTTCCCCAGAGTCTAACCCTTACCCTCCCTAAAACCCTAAAAATCAGTTACTCACCTCTCTGGTGGCCAACATCGGTCCGCGATACGTTTAGCTCTGGGGGGTATGGAAACTGAGAAAACCTGTTGCTAGGCATTATGCTAGAAGTGGCCATGGTATGGCCACCCTCCGATATAAAATTATTGACTTTATTCCTCCTCCCCCTCGTGGTGCTGACCGAGCAATGATTCTCCTCCGCAAGAAAGCATACTGGATTTTTCATCTCAACACCCTAGCCCCGAATGGGCTCAATGAATCTCTGAATTTATCATGCTATTTGTAAGACTTTCTTGCCTCCTTAGTGGACTTTTTCCTACATGTTGGTGGACTTTATTTAACTATTTGCGGACAGGTTCTTGAGCATATTATTTGTTTGTTTCTGTGTAATTGGCGCATCATTTGTTTTCTTCTCCTTTAATGCTAGCTTGTGCCCTTTTGTAATATTGCATACCATTACTCCTATTGTGCTACTCAGGTCCCAGTATTTCTCTAGATCATTATTATTATTTTCTCTGCAGTGGGATAGCAGTTTAGTACCTTATTTATTTGTGTTTTATTACACTTGCACGATGTTATCCAGTCACTGTTTATTTATTTGTTGTTGGGCAGCTTTGGCATCCTTGGCGATGGAGGCGGACCGGGAGGAGTTTCCATGCCACCCAGGTTACCCATCACATTGACGTGCCCCCGGACCGCCGTCGCAACCGGACACGAGGCCTCCCATCGGAGGTGTGGGTTAATGGGGTAAGTTATTTATTCTCACTGCACTCTTATGTTTGTTCATATGTACCCTGATGAAAGGTTAACAATACAAACCTGAAATGTTGGAAACTCTTCGGTCTCATGACTTTTATTTGAAAGACTCTGAGTGCCTCTCCTATTGTATTTGTGTCTATCGAGCTCTGCCCGCAGAGAGTGCTCCTGAGCTGTTATTGACTATTTATATGTATACAGGAGTGCCAGCTACATTGGATTTTGCATATATTTAGTGAGGTTGCCACCGACTACCCACTAACAGCAGTGCACTTTGCCCTATATCCGTACATCCTATTTGATCCTTCACCTCTCAGCTATGGAACATCCAGCCTGCATCCCACGGACATCGGTCCTCATAGGGGAGAACTTGACGTTTTCTGAATCTGAAACAGAAGACATATTATTCAGAGAGAACCTAACTGGCAGTGGGGGTGAATTAACGAACCTAGAACGGTTCAGAGAACTGTTACGCCTAAAAAAGAAAGAAATTAGCTTCTTTTACCACGGAGTTACCCTCTCTGATTATTTCAGAGATAAAAAAAATACCCAGAGGATTCAGGGTGGCAAACATCCCAACTATTGGCAAAAACAATCAGGAATTTTGCCGCTGCTGGCTAGCGGTGTTGAATAAATGCTCCCATGACTTAATGTTGCTCGTTATTGAGGAGTCTAAGCGAGTGATGGAGGTGGCCATTCTACAATATACCAACCTGGAGACTGTGTATAAAACTGCACTATAGGCAGATACTACAACAGACTGGATCAATAGGCTTGAACAAAATATTGAAAAGTTCCACCAAGATCTTATACTATACAAGAAGTCCAAGAGGGATACAATAAACGCCAATTATAACGAATACATGGTATATCCTTGGCTTACCGGCTCTGAATTCCCCAAAAGAGGAGTATACCGCAGAGGACAAAGGGGACCTGAGACATCTCAAACTGACTCTGACTCTTCTTACCCTGGGTCCAATGATACGGACCAGTCTAACACACAATCTTCCACCTCACAGAAGCCCCCTTTAGGGGTTACTACCCACTCCCGAGGATATATCCAAGGGCGATGCGGAGGGGTGGCCAGTGTAGGCGGCAGAAGACGCAGCCGCAGACGCCTTTAATATTTAATCTTTCAGATAGAGTCTTGACACAAGATGAAGTCAGTATCCTCAATAAAGGTCTGTCATTTGTCCCCACCCCTAGACCAGATCCTCTCCGTTGGAAAATTGATATGCTTAAATTAAACTGATCGCTCAAACTTAAGGAACACTTTAAGAACACCACGTCCACATTACCTACGCAACCCATATTTCGTTCGAGGTCTATATTTAACCCTATTTCTACCAATGATTCTATTAAGACTTGGGTTGTTAGTCAACATAAAGCCACCAATTCGTCCCAGAAACCCTATAATAATTGTACATCACAAGAATGGAAAGCCCTCCTCAACAACAGCAATGATACTAACATCGTTATCCGTCCAGCGGACAAGGGCGGTGCACTGGTGATACAAAACAAAGAGGACTATATTATGGAACTTGACTGTCAACTAGCAGACATTTTGGTCTACTTGCAAATGAAAGGCGAAAAACTGAGAGTGGGAGACCTGTTGAGGGTGGAAGGGCTGTGGCAGATCATGTTAACAAGTATTTCTGTTTAATTTTCACAAAAGAAAGAGAGGGGAAGGGACCACTTTTAAATGGGAAGACTATTAATACAAAGAAGGCAATTACTACTGCTTTCAATGAGAAGCAGGTATTAAAAGAACTTTCAAAGCTGAAAGTGGACAAATCAATTGGGCCAGATGGGATATATCCTAGGGTACTAAAAGAGCTTAGAGGGGTGCTGGCAACCATTAACTGAATTATTCAACCAGCCAGTAATAACTGCGGTGATTCCAGAGGACTGAAAAATAGCAAATGTCATCCCTCTGCATAGAAGTGGCAGTAGGGAAGAAGTGGCAAACTACCGACCAGTCTAACATCAGTTGTAGGGAACCAGTGAGTCTAATTTCAGTAGTAGGTAAATTGATGGAAACACTGTTAAAGGAACAAATTGCACAGTATTTTAAATCTTGTTGAATTTTTTTGGGTCACTAAAGTATTAAGTAAAGGGGAAGTTGTGGACAAAGCTTATCTAAAGATTTTAGTAAGGCTTTTGACACTGTGCCACATCGCAGACTGTTAAATAAGCTGGAAACTTTGAGATTGGACTTGAAGATAGGTGCATGGATACGATCTTGGTTACAGTATAGACAGCAGAGGGTTATAGTAAATGGAATCCCTTCGAGGGGAAAACATGCCTTTTTGCTGATTACACAAAGATATGTAAAAGGGTAGACATGCCAGGAGGGGTACAGAAAATGAGGGATGATCTAGGCAGACTGAAGGAATGGTCAAGAGTATGGCAATTGCAGTTTAATGCCAAAAAATGCAAAACCATGCACTTGGGGCACAAAAACCCAAAAGTTCAATATATCCTTAATGGCACTACATTAGAAACCACTGAGGCAGAAAAGTATTTAAGAGTTATTATTTCTTGTGACTTAAAGGTAGCCAAGCAATGTAACAAAGCAATGTGAAATTCAAGTCAGATGCTTGGTTTCATAGGGAGAGGAATTAGTAGCAGAAAGAGAGAAATAGTGATGACACTTTATAGATAGTTGGTAAACCTCACCTAGAATACTGTGTTCAGTTCTGGAGGCCATATCTCCAGAAAGACATAATTACATTAGAGACTGTGCAAAGAAGAGCAACTAAAATGGTCACAAAACATAACAAGAAAGGCCAGAGGAACTAAACATGTACAGCTTGGAGCAGAGAAGGGAGAGGGGGCTCTTATCTTCTGTCACTTTCTATGTTTCTATGATACAGGATTGTATCCTCTGTGTGTGTATGAGTGGTGTGTAAATGGGGGTAAAATGCAGCTACATAATCATACACTTTACTGATTCCAAGAGAACTTTGCCTTTCTACCTTACTAAATTGCTTTCACCAGTGCTTTTTTTTGTCATATAACGGACAGGAACCTTTTTTCGACAGATTTTCCAAGTTTTAAAAGTTTTAAATATTTTGTTGGCAAAATTGATTAAAACGGTGCATGCGGCAGCTTGTGTGTCGAGTCCAATCCATGCGTACTTCGTCCGCGCTGTTTGTGATGGCACTGCTCGGCTTGTGAATGGTCATGTGGTAGCACGATGTGAGTTCCTGCACCTTTTTTCTTACAAAAAAAGCACTGGTCTTAACCCAAAACTTTTCATATTTGGTCATTTTCCAATCCCGCTGTGCCTGGAGCTCTGAGTCAGATTGTCCACTGTATCCAGACTTCTTAACAGGCAAGAGGATGCCTCTCCCCTAATTCATGAGGAATTTCAACAGAAGACCCCTACCAAAAGACTTTTGCGTCATCCTCATGTAAAATAGGAATGACATGGAAGTCTGGATATTAAGGAGGCTGGTTTACACACACTCATTGTACAATCTACATACTTTCTCTCTTCTACACATAGCAATATTAATTCCACATTCTGCTCACCATCGGAAACACTCCCAGTCTGGAACTCTGGATCCAGAAAATCCAGATCCAATTTTATAAACCCAGCAATCATAAAACATCCCTTTTTCATAAGTCTGAATTAGGTCCCCTATTCTTAGATATAGGATTTACTTTGTTCCTTACATTGCTGAATAAAGAGCATTTCTGTGGATTGCAGGATAAGTATCAATTTGGTTATATGAACCCCATTTATATCCAATTTATATCTGTTATTACTTGGTCTTTACTTACTAAGACCTTTGTGGTAAATGGTGAATTTATTGATATCAACTAAAAGTCTTGTGTATTAAAAAAAATAAACATAAATATATTTAGTCTCAGTGTTACACCCTGTGTTACAGGAAAAGGTGATATTCTTTTTTTCTTAAATGTGTAAAAATGCAGTCTGTCAAATTTATGCTTTATTCTACTTCTAGAGTCTGATTAAAAGTCTATAAAATCAGAGACAAAACTTTAAATTGGTTGGAAAAAGGTAAAAGGTTACATGGCTGTGACCTAATGAAAGGTTTTATGGGAAAAGAATTGAAGATTCCATTTCATAAAGGAATGATATCTCTGATGCAAAAAATAGCACAGACGTCTACTGTATTTGGGGTCACAGTAATGTTCCTTTAGTGTATTCTCAGAGATTTAAAACACACAACGTTTGAAAGGCAAATAAGAAAAACAATACTATAGAAGAAGTTTCTGCATGAAATAATCTCTTGACATTTTAAAGACTATTTTGGAATTCGAAATTACATTTTTGGCTAGAAGGTACAGTATAAACTAAAAGTAACACACAGCGGAAATGTCAAGAATTGTGTAATTTACAGATGAAGTCTGTTTCTTTTCCCATGTATCCCATGCACTACAGAAGAAGCCTAGTATAATATCATATAAATGCAACACCGTAGAGTGGTTTAAGGTAAATGTTACTGAATACAACTTGTACAAAAGGCTTTTGATATTAACAAGAGAAATTGAAGACCACAATTCATGAGTTGAAATTTCAATAAGTTCTGAGAAATAAACATTGCTATATTTTTAATACATTACCATTTATTATATAAAAATATTATGTTATTTGGCTGTGTATACCTCACACTATGTCTGACTCCAAGTGAACCAATTAATTTTGTTCAGACTTATAAATAATATAATAAAATATAAATTAATTTGTGTGTAATAGGACACAAGGGAGCAATTATAGCACCAAGCAAAGTTGGAAGTACATTGCTGAAATGATGACCTTTTGTCCAATAAATGTCACCTAATTTTTAATAAATAGGGACTGGATCCAGATCAACACAATAATAGCATTTTCAGATGAATAGGATAGGAAAATGGCTGAATTTTTTGCGATCAGGACAGGACACGGTGGGATCCAGATGGTTCATGAGTTTAATGGGAGTGGGTGGTATGCAGAGGTCTTTAGTAGTAGGCAGAATTCCTTGCAGGGGGGATATCTAAAATTAACTGCAACGAAGTCTGGATACAGTAGGGATTCGGCAGAGGAGAAGTAGATTCGTACTGCCATTATGTTCAGAACTGTGAGGGCAGTGGAATTGTAATTCTGGATGTGATTTAGCAATATATGTAGATAACATAACATTAGGGGCCTGATTCAATTGCCTGCGATCCCCGATCATAGAGGGGCGTATTAAAATTCACAATTTTTACTTACCGTAATAGAAGGGAATAGGCGCACTAAACGCTTTTTTCCGTCTTCGCAGGAAATCGAATCAGGCCATAAGAGTCTCATGTTTAGATAGGAGCAAAGCAGAAACAGGAGAATCTTTGCACCTTGGACAAAATCATTTTCCCTTCAGGGAAAGCACATTTATACACATTTATATTTGTTATTGGAATTGTCCTAGATGAGACATGGGGGTAGATCCAGAACTACGTGTGTGCGTACGTATATTAGCGGTGCGTATTTTCGTACACGTAAGTTCGCTACACTCTTATATTGTTTTGAATATATTTATATGTGCATGTTATTTGTATAGATTGAATTCTATATTTTATTTTGGTTATTAATTCGTCTGGTTATAGTTTTAATAAAAAATTTTTGGGGAAGGAAACACCTGGCGCAACTCTTTCCTTTATATATTATTTAATGGAGAAGAATGAGTAGAAATCAGAGAACACCTACTTTAAGCTTCTTCTTAATAATTTTTATAAAAATGTATATAATTTATAAAAATTTTCAAAATATGTATTTTTGAGCATTAAATTCAATTAAATGCATTAAACTTTAAACACATACCTACACATGTGTAAAAATATAAAATTAAATATTCAATTTATATTACATTTAAGTATCAATTAATATTGATAATAAAATACAAGGGGTGTGGGTCGCCGCTGCGAACTGCCCTTTTTTGAAACGGCTGTTCTCTCAACCAGTAGCGAACTGGCTGGGACATCGATTGCTTCTGTCTTGCAGAGGAGAAGCAATCAAACCACCAAGGAAAGACGATGCAGCAGCAAATGGTGAGTATTAAGGTAACCCCAACCCTTACCCTAACTCTCCCCTTTCATTACCTTAACCTTCCCCTTCCATTACCTTAACCATAACCCTCCCTTGCCTGCAGCTTGACCCTAAGTCTCCTCTCCCCGTAGCCTAACCCTAGACTCCCTTTCCCGCAGCTTAACCCTAAGACTCCCCTATCTGCAGCCAAACCCTAAGACTCCTCTCCCCACAGCTTAACCCTAAGACTCCCCTACTTGCAGCCTGACCATAAGACTTTCCTCCCCCCAGCCTAATTCTAATACTCCCTTCCCCACAGACTAACCCTAAAACTCCCCTCAGTTTGTAATGTGTTCACATCCTGATACAATGGTCTGAAATAGGTTGTGGTAGGTGAGCCTCCTGGAGTGGCGTAGGGAGGGTGGTTCTGGTGGAGCATGAGCCACTGGCGGGAGTCCGGCAGCTGTTAAATCTCTGACAGTCTGCCGGCTCCAGGTGCACTGATTCTACTGCTTCATGCGTGTGACATTCTGATGCCACAGGTATGAACAGCAGAGCTGCGGCGCAGAAGTGCAGAGCAGAACAGGTAGGTTTTCCACATAGTAATATTGAATACCTGAATAAAAATATAAGGGTGATGGGACAACATTGGGGAGGGGTACAGCACAAGGGGAGATAATGGGGAGAGGGGGAGATGAGGTGTGGGAAAGATTATAAAGGAGATTAAAAAAATTATCAAGTGAAGGCAAAGGTGTTATAAGGTGATGAGAATTGGGAGATGATAAATGGAGAGGGGGAGATGATGAAGTGGAGGGGGAGATGATGAGAATGTTGAGCTGATGAAGAGGAGGGGGAGATGATGAATGGGATAGAACAATTATAAAGAGAATGGGGAGGGGGAGGTGATGAGAATGGGGTGATGAATTGAAAGGGGGAGATGATGATGGGGAGGGGGAGATGATGAAGTGAATGGGGAGAAGAAGCTGATGAAAAGGGAGGGGGGATGATGAAGGAGATAAAGAAATTATAAAGAGAATGGGAGGGGGAGGTGATGATGAGAATAGGGAGATGATGAATAGGAAGGAGGAGAGGATGAATGGGGAGGGGGAGATGATGAATGAGAAGGAGGAGATGATGAAGAGATTGGGGAGCCGGAGCTGATGAAAAGGAGGGGGGGTGATGAGAGTGGAGAGATAATAAATGGAGTGGGGAAGCTGATGAAGTGAATGGGGTGGGGGAGCTGATGAAGAGGGGAGCGGGAGATGAGGAAGGGGATAGAGAAATTATAAAGGGGAGAGGGAGAGGATAAAGGGGATAGAGAAATTATAAATGGGAGGGGGAGATGATGAAGAGGAGGGGGGAGATTATGAGGGTCTTTTAGACCGCATATACGCAATCTACGTATTGAAACGATACGCAGATTACGTACAATAGCTACTACGCATGCGCAGTAGCTATTTTTCATTGAAATACGTCCATGTATGGAAGACGGACGTAGTTCTGGATCTGGCCCATTGTCTATTTCCTCATCTTGTCCTGGTGGCCTATATATCATGCCAGTATGAAGAATAAGCTAATGGGTTTCTATGGTTACCCAAAGTGACTCAGTTTTTTCTCCAATACTCCCTATTAAAGTTAAATTTAACCCTTTCTTTGCATACATACATTAATACACCTCCTCCAATTTTTCCTACTCTATCCTTTCTAAATAAATTATATCCCGGTATAGCTAGGTCCCAGTCATGATTTTCATTGCACCAGGATTCTGTGATTCCCACAATATCCAGATTATTCCTTGCTATTATTGCAGTTGGTTCAGTGATTTTATTTCCTAAGCTCCTAGCATTTGCACACATTGCTCTGTGAGGTTGCATTATGAATCTCCTATTCTTCTGTTTATTATTATTATTGCTAGATATGTTTATATTGCTTTTTCTGTTTTCCTTTCCCTTAGTTTCTGTGGCTAAGATATCTGTCATCCCCCCAACACTTTTTTTCATTATTTGTAACACTCTCCTCTCCTAGTTTAAATGGTTTCAAACAAGGCATTCAAACTGATCAATTAGAATATCTGATCCCACAGATAATGGATGCAAACCATTCCTTTTTTACAGTCTCACCTGTTTTGCCAGACGGCATGACTATTTTTTATAAACCCAAATCCTCCCTCATGACACCACTTCCTAAGCCACAGATTGAAGTCTCTAATGCGCATCATTCTATTTTCTTCAAATCTATGTATTGGCAGCACTTCAGAAAAAGTAACAGTATTTGCCACCTGCTTAAGAGCATTTTCCAACTTTCTAAATTCATCTATAACAGCAACAACTCAGCATTGGTCAAGTCATTTGTCCCAAGATGGATAATGATATCAACCTCCCTTTTCTTTATTGCTGTCTTTATAATATTTAAAATGCACTTTTTATCCCATGAAGCTGTAGCTCCAGACAAGCACTTCATCTGATTTCTCATTTTTTAACCTCTTTCAAGCTAGATACATCTAACAATAGAATCCCCCACAAGAGGTGCAGTCCTTTCAGGGATTACCTTTTCCTACCATTAGGTTACCTCTACACCTCATGTTCTACAATACCTGTTGTAATGCACTCCAGCCCTCCAAGTGCTGCAGTGGTTAGTGTTTTTGTCAGACATTAAGCAACACTTAGGTAGATAGAAATATCTACTGTCAACTTTATTGTTGTCCGAATGCCCCTGTTGAGATAATTTTTGTTGAGATGCATTTGCTGTCAACCTAATGCTGAGTGTATGAATGTCACAAAAATTACTTGATAACCACACCACAACATACACACATACACACACACACACTCACACACACACTCACACTCTCACACACACACACACACACACACACACATAATGTTTCCTCTACCGTAGTAATAATTGCATTTTTTATTACAATAAATAGTTATTTTTTTCATTTCTTTTTCACTCATTATATAAATAATATAAGTATGTTCTAAACTTTTTAAAATATGTATTATTTATATTTATCCTGTTACAACAAAGAACAGCAACTTAATTAAGTTGGTTTTATAAATAGTTTTGAAGCATCCAGTATTATACATAAACAAATAAATAACCCTCTATGAAGCTTTTCAGATATGTTTAATTAACTTGGAAATTGCTCTATGATGTCAGAGCCTGAATGATCCCAGCAGTTCTTGTTGAAGTTCTTTGGTATTTGAATATCATCATTGTCAAAGTTTGAAATTAATGAGTGTCCAGTGCTTCAGCTGATAGGGCTGAGTAATCCTTGCAGTTCATGAAATTATTTGATATTTGAATGATATTAGCACAGTTAAATCAAAATAATTAGCTAAGAAGTGTGTTTTGCTTGCCAGTGTGGGAGCTACAAAGGGTAAATAGTCCTTGCCCTTCATGAAGGTTTTTGGCATTTAACTAAATCCATCAAAATGATGTTGCTTTAATTAACCAAAACAGTAAATGCCCTGTGCACTCCAGTACTGGGGTGAGAAAGTACTAAAGAGGACTCACACCCATAAAGCTCTTTAGTGTCTAAGGTAATGTAGTAAAGTGTTACATTTGCATAAAATATAAATCAACAAAATAATAATGTAATCAATTGCAAGTGCATTATATGAAAACCAGTAAAGATTTTAGTTCACATTGATAAATATATTCCTCATAGGAATAGAGTAAAATGAGGAGGCACAAGCACTAAACATAAATTTAGCTGCTACAAATGGGCGAATGTATATCATTGAAGGGCAAAAAAGTGCTGCTGGGACACAAAGCAACAACATAAGAGGTGAAAAAGAAGAAAAGAAAATATGTTCTCTTCTTTGTGTTAAAGGTTTTAATTTCAAGTTCAAAAATATTGTTTTTATAATGAGTTTAAATTTGTATAATTTATATAGTTTAATAAAAATAACTAACATGTTTTTTTTCCAACAAAATACCTATAGACCAAAATGTAAATATAAATAAAGAAAATGAATGAGAGTAATCTGAATGACAGGACATCTGTATAACAAGCAGTAAATATATTCCATACAAAGAGTTACAGATATCCAGAATCAGGCTTGTTTGTATAGATCATACTTAACTAACTGGTGAAGTTGACAAATCCAGATGAATCATGCAGAAATAATCTAAAAATCTGAATAAAACTATTCTAATAAGAGATAACGTATAGGGGTAGATCCAGAACTATGTCCGTCTTCCATAGACGGACGTAATTCAATGAACAATAGCTACTGCGCATGCATAGTAGCTATTGTACGTAATCTGCGTATCGTTTTGATACGTAGATTGCGTATATGCGGTCCTTTAGAAGTGGGGACATTTTAAATTCATTACAGGGAGTGTCCCTTAAGCAACTGGTGAGAGAGCCCACTTGTAAAGAAGTCATCTTAGATTTGGTACTTACAAATGGTGACCGAATCTCAGAAGTGTGGGTGAGAACCTAGGATCCAGTGATCATCAAGCAGTATGGTTTAGCATAATGACTGGGAGAGAAGCGTGCCACACGAAAACAAGGGTGCTAGACTTTAGGAAGACAGATTTTGTGGAAATGGGGAAATGTGCAAGTGATTCTTTGGCAGAGTGAAGGCACATGAAAGGAGTACAGGAGCAGTGGGGAAATTTAAAAAATGCATTATTAACAGCAACAGACCTTTGTATAAGAATGGTTAGAAAAAACCCCAGAAAAAGAAAGCCAATGTGGTTTACAAAAGAGGTAGCAACTACAGTGAAAGCAAAAAAGATGGCCTGTCGGAATTATAAGCAATCTCAGAGTAATGATGACAGGGAGGTGTATTTTACAAAGCAGAAAGAGGCTAAAAAGGTTATCAGAGCAGCAAAGGCACAAACTGAAGAAAAACTGGCCCACTTAGTACAAAAAGGGGACAAAAGCTTTTTTAGGTATATAAATGAAAGGC
>WWET01000746.1:60313-80124 GCA_011038615.1 Limnodynastes dumerilii | reverse complement strand
AAGGTAGCCAATCAATGTAACAAAGCAATGAGACAGGCAAGTCAGATGCTTGGTTGCATAGGGAGCGGAATTAGTAGCAGAAAGAGAGAAGTAGTGATGCCCCTTTATAAATCATTGGTACGCCCTCACCTAGAATACTGTGTTCAGTTCTGGACGCCATATCTCCAGAAAGATATAAATACATTAGAGACTGTGCATAGAAGAGCAACTAAAATGGTCCATGGCCATTAAATCATATCATACCAAGAAAGGCTAGAGGAACTAAACATGTATAGCTTGGAGCAGCGAAGGGAGAGGGGGGACATGATAGCAGCTTTCAAATACATCAAGGGTTGTGACCAGCTAGGGGACCATTTNGAAGGTGGTTGAGGCGAATACAGTAGAACAGTTTAAACATGCTTGGGATAAATCTAAGGGTATCCTAAATTGTAAACCAAATTGAGGGTAAATAGAGTCTAGGCTCAGTATAGGTTTGAATAAACAAATGGGCAGACTAGATGGGCCATGTGGCTCTTATCTGCCGTCACTTTCTATGTTTCTATGTACCTAGGATATGGTCCTTGAATCGTGTGTGAATTTATTTTTAGTAGAGATTCAGCCAAACATTAAGCAACGCAGACATTGCTGTTTGACTTTTCTAAATTTATTAACTACCACGCCTTTGTATTTTTGGGCTATCAATTAATTCTTTGAAGAAGTGAAAATAGCATACAACTCTGTGCCATGACCAACCCCAAAAAATATAAAAAAAAGAGATATATATACAAAAAAAAGCCAGCAAAAAGAATTTCCTGGGCATGATTGTTTTTAAAATGTTAATTAAATGTTTTTTTCTTAAAACATTCTTACAAATGTAGCATAAATTAGCAAACAACTGAAATGATGCATACTTTATAAATGTGTATAAAAAAGTCGAACATTTAAAAAAAAGAAAGAAAATTAACATTATTCCTATATTGAAATGAAACAAATAACTCTCTCATGTGCATAGCTCTCTCATGTGCAGTCTTTGCAGTAGTTGCGCTACCTTAGACAAACCTTAAGTCTCCTGTGTGGATCATTGGTCCGTAAAACTGCTGATCCACACAGAGGACCGTATTCAGACTTAATAACGTTCGCAAACCTACGTATGCCATGTGCATAAGTTGGCATTTTTTAGCATTCTGCATATGCGCGCAGCAGATGTTACACAGAGGTTCTCACTATGTATGGAGTCGGTTTCCGCACATATACATCTCCATACATCAGGGCGTGACAATACTCCATACGTGAGAGAATATGTCATGTACGTGGGGGGAGGTATATAACGTGTACAGTATGGGTAGCGTTAGGCACTTCCACATGCACACTTTCTATGTCCGCACAATGATATGCATGGAGATGTTAAGTTAGGGCAAGGGCCCGGAGCAAAAGGGGGCCCGCCGATATTTACCTAGCTCTGCAGCAGCAGTACCAACGATACTTGCTGCTCAGAGTTGTTCATTAGCGGGCCAATACACACCGGTCCAGAATCCCACACGATTCTTCTCCAAAGGCCTTATTACCTCAGGGAATAGAAAAGAAAACCCCTCTGGGTGCAATACCACCAGGTAGTTATAGGTAACCACAGGGAAGGGAATACTCACACTTTGTTTTCTGATAATTTCAGGAGGGGGACATCCCTTTCATGGGGGAATCCCCTTCCAAACACCTCCTCTACCCCTTTCCCTTAAGAATGACAGTATAACACCTCAAAACAGCGGTTTGAGTTTTAAAAGGGCCCTTAAAACATACATATACCGTAAGAGGGAGAGGAATTTGGATGCCAGAGGTGTATTAAAAAAAATCTTCAAAGCGTTCCTCAGATCAACCAACGCGTTTCAAGCAACATGTGCTCTTTTTCAAGGTATATCAGGAAATTATCAGAAAACCCATTTAAAAAATGAAAGAACAAGGAACCATCATTTTATTTTAAGGACATTTTTAAAGTTTTATTGAAGTCATAATAAAAACACATTTTTTGGTACAAGAAAAAGTGTCCTGACTTGTTACGTGTAAAGGAGATTGCAATAAGGACGGTATTCGAAGCTGAGAGGATTTGATTGTCATATAAAGATCACGTTTAAATGCTTTAAGCCCAAGAGGGGAAGAGTGTGAGTATTCCCTTCCCTGTGGTTACCTATAACTACCTGGTGGTATTGCACCCAGAGGGGTTTTCTTTTCTATTTCCTGAGGTAATAAGGCCTGTGGAGAAGAATCGTGTGGGATTCCGGACCGGTGTGCATGCTTGGAAGGACCTGTCACTACGCTTTTCTGACAAGAGGAGGAGAATGGAGGAGCCATCTGCGGGGAGACAGGTGGAACATCTGAAAAGAAATACCGCAGGATACGTTGGAGACGTTTTATGACGCTTATTATAAAAGAGAGAAAAAGTGTGAGTACATCTTAGCAGAGACGAACTTACAACTTACCTGAGGTGCCGCACAGGGATATTCTCTCTTTGTTTTTTCCCAGGGAACCTCGGGACCTGTGAAGAGAAATAAAAGAGGAGAGAGAAAGGAAATAAAGGACTAATATTAAGGACCTCCCCCAACTAATGGAACAACAATAAAGCACGTAAACTTCCATTATTTGACCTCCTTGAAGAAGGTACTGTGACTCTATATTTGAATAATCCTTGGAAGACTTTCTAATAAGGAACATTTCGCCACAACTAACCCATATTTGAAGGCGATTTTGAAGTGAAAGGACGATATTTGGACTCTAACCATATATGTGCTAGTACTCCTCCCTCCCCATTCTAGATTTCTATTACATAATTTTAGCTGTTTAAGCTATAAAAAAAATATGAATCTAAAACAAAAACTCTTTTGGGGTAGTGGAACTAAAACCAAAAACCAAAACATGGGGGTCTGCACTCATTTCTGCACTCTTTGCTTCAGCTGCACTCAAAGATCCATGCACAACACTAGCGGAGATTCGGGACCAGATTTACTAATCTGCGGGTTTGGAAAAGTGAACATGTTGCCCATAGAAAATAATGAGATTCTAGCTCTCATTTTCTTGTTACAAACTATAAAGTGTGAGCTAGAGTCTGATTGGCTTCTATGGGCAACATCTACACTTTTCCTTATTTGCAGCTTAGTAAATCTAGCCCCTGGTGTAGATCCCTGTTGCATCCTGACTTCTGCTTGAACAAAGGGAGGCCCTACCTCTCCCGCATGTATTGATGTACAATACAAGGTCCCTGCTTTGAGATTTAATTTAATACTTTAATTAAGTACAGTGGGGATGGTGCAATAATCAAGATAGGGCGTAAGGGCCTACATACACCCTTAGGGCCATATCCAGACCTACGCTGGCTGGCGTTAAGACACCAGCCAGCAGCGTAAGATCGGCTTAAAAGCCAATCTGCGTATGTGCCGGACAGATGTTGCCCGGCGTAGCTACGGAAAAGTCCGATCATGGATGGGGCGTCCGTAGTAGCAGCATAGTAATGCTGGAGGGGGCATTCCCCTCCGTTACTACGCTGCAGTTAGTGCAGGTAGGCGGGGGGAGGTAAATGAGGCTGGGAGGGCGGCGTTAGCATAGCGTGCGTATGCGTAGTAGCTTATTTACACTATCTACGTACCATTTCTGTACGCAAGCGTAGTAGCTCAATTCTTAAACAACGTACGTAAGAGGAAAACTATGTAAATGTGAATCCATACCAGAAAAACTTCCGGTACAGAAGTCTGGATCCTGAGAATCTAAATTTGTGCTAGAAATATATTGCGCAATCACGAAATTCAGGCATATGCTGCTTGCAAAACACAGAATACATCCCATTTGATTATTCCACTCCATAGTGATTAATTATGCAATAAATTGTTCTAGTTTTTGCACCTAGGTAAATAATAATAAGCAGCACAGACTTATTAAAGATTTAAAGAAAGCAAATGGCAGATTTTTTGTCTAATATTTTTAGTTGGACAAATCACTATAAAACAGTGACTGTTGTGGACCCATTAATGTACTATTATAAGGAGTTGTTAATTTATTCTCATCAGAAGATAAAACCATCCTTCAAGGCTGAATGATTATAACTGCCTATAAAATAAAACTGAGAAATTGTGTCTGTAGGCAGAATGTGACCGTAATAATTGTTAAATCTCATACATATTAATGTATTGATTTATCAGTATTATTTGCCACATGCTATGCCATAAGACTCCCCTATTTATTCAATTCAAATGGTGACTTTTGGCTATTGTTTCATTTATCAGAATCTATCTACAGTATATCTTTCTGTCATATATTTATAAAGTACTTCCCCAGTTTAATGTTCACTTTCAGCTGATCATTATACAAAACTGGAGAAAGTTATAATTTCATTCTAATCTATTTTACAGTTTATTTTGTCCTGGTGTATCTATGTCTGCTAGAGTCATGTTCTGGTTAGCAAATCATTTGCGTGTACAGTGCCAGAGTGCTAGGTAATATATTGACAGAATGTGGCAGACTCAAGCCTCATAGCAAGGAGGCGGGGCCAAAGGCTGCATCGACGGGACTGGGCAGATTCATGCCGTATTGGAGGCGGGGCTGAGCAGTCCTTCTGTGTAAAAGCAGCTGTCAGAGGTTGAGAGCTACAATTTTCAGCATTCATTGATGGAGTGCTTAGTGCTGTTTTAAGCTGTCAACCTCTGACAGCTTTGTCACAGTGCAGGGGGAGTGGCTTCCATGGGATCCCCTCTCCTCTAGGCCCCACAGCAGCCGCACCCCTTTTGCCCTTTCTCTTCGTGGGCAGGGGCCTGATCCAGACTTAATAACGACATGCGGCATGCATAAATCTGGCTATGGGAACACACTATGCAAGCTTATGGCAGATGTTACTCATCTTAACTCTGATCTTCGTAACTCAGTGGCAAACGCAGGATTTTCAAAGGGGGGTTTCCAATATGTGTAATACATGTGGGGTATATTAACAACATTTTGAAGCCCGAAAACAGAACAAATAAGCTCCACCTCATTCAAGCTATGCTCCCGCCTAGCACCCACTGATATACAGCACGGTGTAAAAGCGTTTGAGCGTGTGTGTTAGGGAATTAGACTGTAATGCAGCAGAGTTTGATGTACTGTTTAAAATTGTAAAGAGCTAATTAATATGATGTTAAAAAAACATATGTAAAATGATAATACTGATAATACTGTCGTACTATCTGACTGCCAAAATATCTAAGACGTCCATTAACGTTCTTTGTGAAAGCAGGAAGTTTATAATGTAGATTTAAAAATAATAAAAATAAAATAAATCTACATTAAGGAATTGCATTGTTATTGTCTGTAACAAGTCCTGTTTTTGATATGTTTAAGTAATTTATAATTTACTTCTTTTGCACATTAAGATAGTAGTTTTATATTGCAGGAACAGATCTAATAGCAAGTATACAATGCATTAGTAGAGCAAATTACACAATGCACCAGAGCTTGTGTCAGTGTCTAAGCAATGTTGAATATGTTGTGACACATTTACCATCCTCACCTGCTTTCCTATTGCAGCACACTCCAGGGCCATCTTCCTCCATGACAGTCAGCCCCACATGGCCACGTATTCAGAGTACCAGACGTATAGCATATACATCCGGTGTTTAGCGATTTTACTACTGCGCATGCGCAGTAATTTTTTAACGTAATCTACATATCTTTTTCTTACGTAGATTGCATAAATGCGGTCTGAAAGAAAGAAGATACATAGATTAACATTAAAGTGTTTTTATTGCCCTTCCATGTGGTTTCTAGTGGCGAGAGTGGGCACATTGTACTACCACTTCCCTGAATGTATTCACTGTAAAACCAGCAAATTCTAAGGGCCTCATTTCCAAAAAACGATTTGTGTTAAATGCCATAAATCACGTGATTTGACCCTCTAAACTCACATCGCGGTATTCACAAAGGATTAATCGCGTGATTTATGGGTTTAAAAAAATCGCCTTGGCAAACATCGCTGGACAGAAATCGTCCAGATGTTTGACATTCTAAACATAGTAAAAAAAAAAAATCGTGGTATTCACTAAAGGCGATTTGAAGAAATCGCTTTTAGTGCGACATGAAGGGCCTGATCCAGACCTACGGCCGCAAGGGATCGTACGCCAATTGTAAAAACGGGCAAAAAAACGCACTGCGTATATGCAGTATGACAACTTCCGGTCGTCCTAAGGACATGAGTGTACAGCGAGCGTATTTTGAGCGTATTTTTCGCCCAAGGGGCGTGCGTCTTGTACGACGATAGTCCGGATGCTCGAGTTACTACACAGAGGCGGGGATAGCCATTTAAATTGTACAGTATGGGCGTGCTAAGCCCCGTACGACCAGCGTATCGGTACGAAAATTCGCACGACCAGCGTATCGGTACGAAAATCGGACCGGACGCGTAAAAAAGTTAGGGTAGGGTTCAGTTGGTACAATCAATGGGAGAGTCATGGGCGTGAAAGTTTATATGCCCGGGCGATCATACGCTACGCTCGCGGGCGTAGGGCTGGATCAGGCCCAAAATCACAAAAAAAAAAAAATTGCAGCCTGAGAGGTACGATTTTAATGTGATCTCATGTTCCTGACCCTCAAAGTGCTGCATTGTTGAAAGCCTTAGCCATGCTGTGCTGATAGAACTACAAGGCTAAGCATTGCTTAGTCTTGTAGTAATATCAGCGTCAGCATGGTAAAGCTTCTAACCATGCCGCGCTGTGTGTAGTGTGTGTAAACAAAAATACAGTGTGCACAAAACATACATTAACACATTACAGTAAGTGTGCATGTAAAAAATAAATATTCCCTAACTAATTATGTTCCCTAATGTGTGCACTTACCTCTGGTGGTCATCGTCTCCTATCCTAAGTGTGTGGATGCAGTGTGTGGTGTTATAAAAGAATCAAAGTTTTGGACACTCACCGTTTGCTGGCATCTGTCTTGGGAAGCCTTGCAGGATGTGCTGAAACTTCTTCACTTGATTGTAGTCTGGGTTCCCGTTGATTGGAGTCACTGGTCCGGTTCTCTGGGCTCTTCTGGACTTGCCACGGCGGGGACACCTCCCCCTCTTCCGCAGTGCTGCTCCTAATGACCATTTGGTCGCTAGGGGGCAGTCTTTTATATAAGAGATGACGTCAGAAACGCTAAAGCACCAGTGTAACTGACGTCATCTATTATATAAAACACTGCACATCAGCACAGCATGGCTAAGGCTTTCAACCATGCAGCACTTGCTTTTTTTTTTAACTCACGCGAGTTGCTGCGATTTTTTAAAGGTCTAATCCTAGCCCTTTCAAAATTGCAGCAACTCGTGTGATTTGATTTAAATCGCGCTAAAATCGCATCTTTGTGAATACCGTGATTTAAACCAAAAAATCGTGGGTAAATCGCCGCAAGTTCAAATGATTTTAAATCACAGTCTAAAATCATTTTTTGTAAATGAGGCCCTAAGTCTAAATTTCAATATTGCAACTTTTTAATTCCCATGTAGATTATCAGATTCTTTGCATGTTGAATGCTTTTTTCGAAAGGGCCATTCTCTCCCAGCCAATTCTGAACTGAGGAAAAGCAATCAACACACTGAAGAGAAAAAACGCTGCACCGAAGGGTAAGTATAAATTTATCCCCAACTCTTAGCCTAATACTTACTCTAACCCTCGCCTTCTGTTACCCTAACCCTCGCCTTCCATTACTCTAACACTCCTTTCCTTACAACCTAACCCTAAGATTCTCTTTCCAGCAGCCTAACCCTCAGACTCCCCTCCCCATAGCCTAACCCTAAGACTCCCCTCCCTGCAGCCTAAGCTTAAATCCAATTTCATGTACAGTGGGGTTACTACTGTCCTGGTGTAAATCCATCATGCACTCGTCTAAAGAACAGGTGCATCATAGTAAGTAATGAGTAAGAAGAAGGTGAAATAAAGGGAAAATAAACACTTTTTATCCATCATTCAGAAAAACCACTTCAAAGTAGGCCCACACCATGGCCATGGACAACTGCTTTTCTTTATTTCCTCTAATTTACAAATTTTTACAGTTTTTCTGATTTTTTTCTCTCTGTATTAATGAAAACATTCTATAGGTTCATATAGTTCATTAAACTACTATGCATTAACCTGCTATGCTGCCACCATGTTTCATAGATGCGGTACTTTACACTGCCCAGTATTTGTACTTCTGCTCTGTGTAGCCGATGAAGCCTATAGCCAGTACTGGTTAAGCTGGTGAAAACTATTTGACCGAAAATGGCTGGAAATGAATGTTATTGATGTTAATAATATCATAACCAAAACCAAAACACAGGGGTCTGTACTGATATCTTATAATAATAGTCACAGATGTTATTTATGTACTTATTTATTTATATATTTATACTAATTATCTTCTTAATTTAGTTAATGTTACCTAATGCTAGGTCTCATTTGGGCCCACAGTCTCAAATTTCTATGTAATGCTTCTGACTATCAAAATTGGTGTTTATTGGTATTTTTATTGGTATTCTTAATTATCCAAGAATAATATTGTTTAGCAACCTTGATTAAAAACGATTATTTTTTTTATTTTTTTTGCTGAACTCTGAGTCAGGAAATTAAAACACTGAGATTGTGTTTTCTTTCTATAATAGGGCCAACAAAGTTCAATTAGTAAATGTACATTATGTTATGGCTGTCAAATCTCATTTAGAAAGTATAGGTCAAACAGGTCGAATGTGTAGCCAAATTGCCAGGCAAAGTAACAAAGGAAATCTTTTATTTTTTTTACATGTTCACCACATAGTAATTTTACAGTAATACTGTTATTCTGGAGATAATTATTACAGAGAAATGTTGAGAGAGATAAATGCTTATTTTATCTTAAAAAATGCTTTTACAAAATTGTCTGCGCTTTGTCATTTCAAGATAATTATAGTGCAGTCATAACAAGTCCAATATTTCCAAATGTACCTAGCAGCTTGGTAAAAAAGACTCAATATAGATACATAAATGCAGTAATTTCATACCTAATATTTTATAGAAAAGTACTAAGTGCATTTGAATACAAAACATCATTTAGTTTGGACATTTTTATACCTTACCCGTATTTTTTTTTTTTAAATAGCTCTAATTCTAAGGTATGAAGAATAAATCATGGTAATATTTGTGAGCTATGGTGGGCACTCTCAACTTGCTACAGGTTATGCCTAAAGCTGACCAGATGGGATCTGAGAATTTGGCCGAGCAGCTGATTATTGACTGATTGGCCAATTATCATATCATGTGGTGTGGACTATTTATCTGAATGTGAATAAAAAGGTCCAAAACCTCCCACCTATTAGGATCAGCTCTGAAGTCCAGGTATATAGCCCTGATTATTGAGCATTGTGTGGTCACTGTGTGACTTCTCTGGCAACCACAGTGGTATATCGATTGCCGGGAATTGTGTTACTAGCTCTTCACTGATTTTCTGTGTAATCATAAAAAGCTATTTAACTGTATCACTTTAGGAGAAAACTGCTAAAAGTAATTGTGAAGATTACTACAATTATAACATTGTTTAAAGCTAATTCAGTTGGGTATAACTATAATAAATGAGAAATCAATATGTTTCCAAATATTTGAACATTAACTAAATAAGCCGATGGACTCTAACATTACTTATATTATGCAAAAACACTTTAATAGACGTATTGGTGTAGATCCAGAACTAAGTATGCTAGCGTATTTACACTAACCGCTAACGTAAAAACGCTGTTTTGCATGCACTGTGCATGCACGCCAGATGTTACGCCAGGTAACTTTGAACGTATGTACCAGGTTAGCATCAACAGCATAACTACGTATGAAGGGGAGTGCCAACCATACGACACCGGTAATTACACTTCAGGGGCGGGGTGAGGCATTTAAATCATACAGTATGGGTGTGCTTAGGCAGGTACGTATGTGTAGCCTTTAGTAGTACTAATGCTGTGTAAAGTTAAGGTAGGGTTCAGCAAACGTAAAACGGCCAAAGAATGTACGGTCGAGGGGAGCGCCTATGGGAGTGCATAGAAAATACGCTAGTGTAAATATGCTACGCAATGAAACATAATGGAAACATAGCCCTGGATCTGGCCCATTGACTGTAAAGTGTCAGCAATGGTAAAATTTATAGAACCGGATCCAGACTTGCGTCTGACACACCACTTGCGAACGCAAAATGCTAAGGTGGGGTGTTTTAATATGCATTTTTACGCACTTGACTTCTATCGTAAGGAACCTAGTTCCTCCACCAGCATGTGGGTTTCCCACATACATGTGGATCAGCGGTCGTATGAACCGCTGATCCACATGTTTCAGTTAAGACAGACTTATGGCAGCATAAAAGCCATAGTGGCCACATGAGAGAGGGGAGTAAAAGGGGGGGGGGTTTCCTCTCACCTCTATTATGCGTACTACCAGACCACTGCACGTACGGAAAGTGGTCAGGGGGTCTGGACCTGGTCCATCGGGTGCTATATATTACTGTATAAAAGGTGATGTACTTAGAAAAAGTTATAGTGGATCAGATCAAGACTTAAGAAAAGGATGTGTTTTCCATTTGCTAGAATTAAATTTTTAGCAGTTGCTCTAGTATTAAGCATAGTTTGTGTGAAGTCCAAAGTTAAATATTTGCCACTGTGAAAAGAATACAGGTGTCTTACCTAGACTGTAACACTTGCCTCTAAAAAAAAAATATTGTTGGAATCAAAGCTATCAACACAAACATTTTTGCGATTGGGTCCATTCTTCATTCATTGTCAGTCTATGTGTGCCGTACTATACTCTGCTGATAATGACTTACTAAAAATGTCCTCATGGACCTTGCAAAGTTGAATGAGACCTTTACAGCTCTGCATTTGCTGATAATAGCTGTTCTTCACTTTTCTCATATTTTCCAATTTTTTTGTGTTAAGCATTAATTGAATAGTTAATATAATATTAATTATAATTAATAATTATTATTATTGAATAATATTTTTTGCCAGCACTGATTCTCAGTTTGTAGTGCTTTGCAAATGTTTTAATTAGTTGCTACATTATAGCACAGCAAAGTTACATAGTATGACTCATAAACTGCTTGCCCCGGTGCAGAGTCAAGAATAGGGATGTCAGCTCCCTCTAATTTGTGAGTAAACATTGTTTTTTTGTCCCCATCACATTTTTCCAGAGGGTGGACCCAATTTATAAGCCAATTTCACGCCATGTGTAGTGGACTTTGCCTATTTTGGTGGAAGGTGAATGTGGGCACATCTGTATTTAAGATGTGTTGATCTTCTTTCTATACTAGAAAACAAGTGATCAGCCCAGTACTTCAGAACACAAATAGAAATAAAATGAAAAAAAAAAAAAATCCAACGTTATCAGCATACAAGGAACACTTGCAGCCCCCCTCCTTCTCCTATCACAACTCCAAGAGAAGCTGCCCCCGAGCCTAAACAATCACACCAGTGGAGGGAAAGTGCCTCCACAAGACAGTGTCCCCTGGAGTGCTAGCCTTCCTGGAGATTTTCTTTCTTTATAAGGAGTCCAGGACGCTCTGCAGTAATCCGGAAGTCTACCAGACATTCCTGGAGAATTGGCAGTATGCTCTCAGAACACATGGACATATACAGGTGGATCAGATTCTAAGGTGCTACACCTTAGTGCTAAAAACAAAAATTCACTCAATTTATCAAATAGCTATCATAAATTATGTGTCACTGCAGAATCTTGGATTTCAGTTTTATTTGAACTATTTCTAGAATGTCTTACATTCAGGTATTGCTTAATACGAACATCAAAAAAGATTTGTAGAATGACAAATTGTGTAATCGGAGTAAAAAAGGTTAAACTTAAGTTTGAATTCTGGGTGAAATCTATGTACCATTTAGCAGTCAAATGTGGAACAAGGTGGATATTTTGCAAAGCACTTTTGAAAGTTTACATGTTTAGGTGTAAGCTATGTTATTAGAGCAGTCTGACAATCTAAAAGACATAAGTTAAATAATATAGTATAAAAATAACATTGAACTAAGCTAATCATAATAAAATACTTCTGAAATATCATACAAATTCAGCATTTCCTTATAGTCAAATGTCTTATACAATATGTAAGAGAAAAGTTGGATAAAAGTTGGATAATTGGTCTGTATAGTTTGGAAGTAATTCATTGAGATTTAAGAAACTTATACAGAGTTTTTGTATATGTTAATTAAATACCCGCACCAATTAATAATGGGTAAAGGAGAGTAGGAATTATATAAATAGCAGACTAAGGCCCTGATTCAGAGCTGCGCTTCCATCTATTTTTCAGACGGAAGTGCAGCCAAAATGTCTACTGCGCATGTCCAGAGCGGGAGCGCGCACAGAAAGATGGGTGCAAAAGTACCCATCCGTCTGTGATCACATCCGACCGGGCTGCACATGTGGAATAATATTTAAATGAGAAAAGGGTTGCTATTGTCATTTAAATACTGTTTCCACTGCGGTCCGGTGGCTGCTTAATAAGCCTAACGCTTACACCATCTCTGAGATGATGTAAGTATAGGTGCAGCTCACCAGAGCTGAAAAAAAGAAAAAACAATTAGTAAAAAAAAGCAACAACATTAACCCCTTCCCCTGACCACCCCCTCTGCCGCAACCCGCAACCTATGAAAATAAATAAATAAAGAACGGCCCAACAGGGCATGCTTTTGCTAGTAGAACTACAAGTGCAAGGATGCCCATGAATGACAAGGCATGCTTGTGCTAGTAGTACTACTACTATCGGTAGCATGCCCTGCCCCAAAAAGCGTAACATTCTCATTCCATTTTTTTTTTAAACATAACTGTGCCCTCTAAAAATAAAAAGGTTTAACATCCACGTGCCCCCATAATAATGTAAAAAAATAAAATCGTGCCAATACCCGTCCCTCTCATTAAAAAAAAAAAAGTACATTACCCACATAAAAAATAAAAAAATAAACCCACATATGCCCCTTTAAAATCTAGGGAATTAAAAAAATGGCAGATCCCTGTCCCCTTCTTTAAAAAAATGTAAATAGTGCCCACATAATTTAAATAATAAAAATAGCATCATGTGCCCCTCAAATTAAAAGTATTAAAAAAATGACCATAAGATGGCCCCAAAAATTTTGGCAAAGAAAAAAAAAC
This sequence comes from Limnodynastes dumerilii, assembly GCA_011038615.1. Lineage (NCBI taxonomy): Eukaryota > Metazoa > Chordata > Amphibia > Anura > Limnodynastidae > Limnodynastes > Limnodynastes dumerilii. The sequence goes on along the minus strand of WWET01000746.1, from coordinate 67,015 downwards.
CCTTAAGAGACGATACAAACTATGTCCTGTCTTTGGGGTACTACTGTCATTGGGGTATATTTATACCCTTTGGGCACTGCCACAATTATCGAAAGAATGAGAATTCTGACACTGTCAGAATTTTTTATTTTTTTTTAAATACGGTCAATTCAGCGGTGCGTGTTTCTACTGAAACACGCACCTCTGAATAGCAAATTTTTGCGGATGCGACTTTCGAGTCTGAAAAACTCCAGGTCCTAAATGTTAAATTCTTGGTCCTGGGTGCTACTTGGAACTCAAATAAATATATTTACATAGGGAAGAGAAAGCGAGATTAATTTTTTATGCACTTATCTCCTTTATAACCCATGGATACCATTGTATGAATGAATTAAAAGTACTAAACTTTATTAATAAACTTAAAAAATTTGAAATGTTAAAAAGAGTGAATGGGAATAGTGGGAAGTGAAATTAAAATCAAGAATCAAGACATCAGGCTCCTATCTAATTAGGTTTATGGTATAGTCTTATCCTGGAAGTAATATTATTTATCTTGTTTCTCTATTTTTGTTGAAAAAAGTATAGTAATATTTATAACTTGTTGTAATAAACAAGAATAATAAATAATTTGTGCTAGTAGTTATTTTGTGTCTGTATGTCTGAATTTGTAAAAGTTTATAATAAACAAATTGTTATAAGTTCAAAAGAGACAATTCTTATTTTGATATTAATTAGGTGTCTTCTTATTCTAGGTTTATGATCATTTATAATTAGTCACTCAAGATTTAATGGTATCTATGGGTTAATCTTGAGCGACTAATTATAAATGATCTTAAACCTAGAATAAGAAGACACCTAATTAATACAAAATAAAAATTGTGTCTTTTGAACTTATAACAATTTGTTTATTAGAAACTTTTACAAATTGAGACACACAGACACAAAATAACTACTAGCACAAAGTAGTTATTATTCTTGTTTATTATAACAAGTTATAAATATAAGTTATAAATATTACTATACTTTTTCAACAAAAATAGAGAAACAAGATAAATAATATTATTCCCAGCATAAGACTATACCATAAACCTAATTAGATAGGAGCCTGATGTCTTGATTCTTGATTTTAATTTCACTTCCCACTATTCCCATTCACTCTTTTTAACATTTCACATTTTTAAAATGTGTTAATAAAGTTTAGTACTTTTAATTCATTCATACAATGGTATCTATGAGTTAAAAAGGAGATGAGTGCACAAAATGGATCTCGCTTTCTCTTCCTTATGTAAATACTTATACAGTTTCAATACATGTTAATATGCAGAAAAATGTAACTATATAGAGTTTTACATACAACTGAGAAAAGATCAAGATCACTTTCTGAGTTTTGTGTGATAATGCCAGGAGATGGCAGACAGGGCTGTAAATGGATCATTTCTTCCATACTCATTATTATATAAAGGAACAATTACCATTATGTGTTAAAATGAAAACAAAACAACCAAAGAAAGGAACAGGGATGCTAATTTCCACAAAACCACTAGCAGCTGTATGGTGGAGTGTGTGCTTTTCAAAATAGGAAGAGAAAAGGTAAATTATACCTGATAATTGTATTTCCTCGATCTTGATGGCAGCATAGTACAATCGGTTATATCCATGGGGCAGGAGCCAATTGCGAAGGAAAGAAAAGACACCCTTGGTATATAAATAGGACCCTCCTCCAGTGTACAGTGCCTTCTTACTCCATTAAGCTATAAAACAGAATTATCCACACAAAATGGAAACACAAGAATATCACCCAGTGGGACAAAGCTGATTCCCTATGATCCCAGGATGTGGCCATGGCTCTGGTTGAATGGGCCTTGAGGCCTACTGGAGTCTCTAAACCTTTACTGACATAGGCCTGTTGAATACAAGACTTGATCCATCTGGAGATAGTAGATTTTGAAACTGGTCTCCCTTTGTTTTTACCTTTGGGAATAATGAAAGATCTGAAGAGTTCTCACTATGTCCAGGATATGTAGAAATCTCTCCCTTTCCGATACAGGATGAGGAATAAAGGATAGTAGAATCACTTCTTGGTTGAGGTGAAATTTGGATACCACCTTAGGTAGGAATGAAGGATTTGTTCTAAGTACTAATCTGTCTGGATGAAAACAGGTATAAGGTTCTTCTGTCCAGAAAGCTTGCATCCCTGAGACCCTTCTGGCTGAGGTGATGGCCACCAGAAAGGTGGTCTTCCATGTTAGAAATTTGAGCTGGGCTTCCCAAAGAGGTTCAAACGGAGAGACTGTCAGGGCATCTAGAACTAAGTTAAGGTCCCATGTTGGTAATAATTGTTTCCTAATGTGCTTCATTCTCATTGCAGCTTGTACAAATTGTTTGACATATTTGTTGGAAGCTAAGTCCATGTCCATAACTGTGCTTAAACAGGAAATGTGAACTTTGAAGGTATTGAGAGCTAAGTCCTTGTCTAAACCTGCTTAAAGGAATTCAAGGATTACATTGATGGGCAGTGATTCTAGAGAATAGAAATTTACATCACACTAATTTCTGAAAATGTCCCACACTCTATGATATACCTTAGAAGTGACCGACTTTCTGGCCTTGATCAGAGTGTTGATTACCTTTGCTGAGAAGCCTTGCTTGTTAAGGAAGCAGATCTCAGCTTCCATGTCGTCAACTTTAGGTATTGTGGATCTGGATGGAAAATCTTGCTCTGCTTGAGAAGTCCCAGAAGAGGAGGTAGAAACCATGGGCTGTCTACCGCTAAGTTGATGACCTGAGGGAACCAGGGTCTCCTGGGCCAAAAGGGAAGAATAATTATAAATACTGAATGGTCTGACACAATCTTGCTTACCACCTTCTGGATCAGAGGAATTGGAGGCCCATGGCAATGGATCTATAGCTGCGGACATGAGCCCCAGTAGCCTTTAAGCAGACCCATGGATGGCTTCTCAATTATGTTGTTTTCTTCAGGATATTTGAGGCTTTTACTGGCTTTAGGAATATATTTTCCTGTGAAGTATCTATGATCACTCCTAGGTACTTCAGGTTCCAAGAAGGTTGAAGATGTGACTTGTCCCAGTTTATAATCCATCCATGATCCTGCAGAAATTGGAGAACTTTGGAAGTGTGTTGCTTTTTTTGAGATTCCGAATTTGCTGCTACCAGCAGGTCGTCCAAGTATGCCCAGACCATAATCCCCTCCTCTCTGAGGTTCGCTGTCAGTGAAGCCAGGACCTTTGTAAAATTTCTTGGGGAGGTTGAAAGGCCGAAAGGTAGTGCTCTGTACTGAAAATGTTGTTGAAAGATGGTGAATCTGAGGTACTTCTGATGATGAGGACTGATGGGAATATGGAGATAGGCATCCTGAAGATCTTTGGACGTCTAGAACATTCCTCTGTAGAGACCTGGAAGAACTGACTTGATCGACTCCATTTTGAAGTGTCTTGTGTATATATAACACTTCACTTCCCTGAGATCTAGGATTATTCTGAAGCCCCCGAATGCTTCCTTACAATAAAGATTCTGGAATACGTTCCCCTGCCCTGTTGAAGTAAGGGAACCTTGACAATTACCTGCTGTCGAATGAGGTTGGAGATGTTCTCCTTTAAGGCCTGAAGTTCCTCTGGGTCCCAAGGTATCCATGATTCCCTGAAGCTCTCCAATGGAGGTGTTTATCAGAATTCCAGAGAATACCCCATCGAGATGACATATCTCACCCAGAGGTCCGTGGTGGTTGACATCCACTGGCTTGTAATGTGCTGTAGTCTTCCCGCTACAGCCAGTGGAGGGGGGAGAGCACAGAATCTGGTGCTATTGGTTTGAGGGATGAAAATTTTTATGTTCCCTACCTCTAAATGAACAAAAATTTAGCCTTGTCACTCCTTGCTGAAACCGACGCTGATAGGATATGCCCGGTCTGTAGAGCTTTGTATCTCTGACTTCTACTTGAGATGGTCTGGTGTGCTTGGTATTGAAGGCTCTTTTATTGGACTTTTCCTGGGAGAGCCAAGATTTTGGCGATAATTTCATCCAATTTAGATCCGAAAAGGAATTCACCGGAAAAGGGGAGAGCTACTAGTTTAGCTTTGGACTGAGCATCGACTGCCCATGGTTTAAGCCACAGAGCTCTGCGGGTGGCTGCGGTTGTTGCCATAGAGCGAGCTGCCAGTTTCACTGAGTCCTTCGCAGATAAATTTGATACCCAGTTCCATATCCTGGATAATCTTGGAGAGTTCGCTCCTCTTGACTCCATCGGTGATACACTTTTCTAATTAATTCCCCCAGACTCTGAGGACCTGTGATGTTACAGCCGTGGCAGTGGAAGGTCTCAAATACGCGCCCTGGATGACATGTCATTTCTTTAAGGACACCTCCATCTTTCGATCCATAGGATCCTTGAAGGCATTGGCATCTTCCATGGGTAGCGTAGTTCTTTTAGAAATTCGTAATATGGCTGCATCTATCCTAGGAGAATCTTCCCACCATTGGCATTGTCCAAAGCAAAAGGATATGTCTTAATGAATTTATTGTCTGGATACTTCCACTCATCAGTGATAACCTTTTTCACAATCTGAGATACCGGGAACCTTCTTAGTGTTTTCTTATGTTCCTTGAAGAAGAGATCTTGAAACTGTACATCTTCCTTAGTCTCCTGAATGTTGAAGGTCTTAGCAATCAGCTTGAGCAGGTTATCCACCATAACCAGATTTATTAAATCTTCCTCTTTGGAGGCTGCTGACTCTGCGTCTGAAAAGGGGGCTTCACCTGGCACGTAAGCCCCTTCCTCCGGGTCTGACTGGTCCGAGGGTTCTGATGCCGAAGTCCACTCTCTGGCTCCTACCACGCAGGAAAGAAAAAAGATACGGAGAGTCCTATTTATGTACCAAGGGTGTCTTTTCTTCCTGATTGGTTCCCGTCCTGTGGATATAACCCATTGTACTATGCTGCCATCAAGGAGAGGGAAAATTATATAGGACCGTATTCACACATACGTTTTTACAGCGGATTGCATGCGTATTTTTAGGAGCGGATTAACTGCGCATGCATAGTAACTTTTTACATGCAAATTACGTAGTATTTACACAATTAAGTTCTTTAGGCACGGACTTGTGAATCGCACTTAGGGACTTCCGTACGGAGGGGCGTGGTTTTTATCCATATGGTGGAAGTTACGTGAAAGTGGGCGGGGGAAGCATTTAAATGGGCAGTTGAGGGCGTGGTAAGATAAATACGCACATATGTAAGTAACCTAAGCACGTAAGTACACATGTAAAGTTAATGGTGCCCTATGGAGGTGTAAGTCACCGTAAACACGTCCGGGCGAGGGGAGTGTCTTGGATGTTGCCTTGCTACATGTGTGCATAAAAAAGCACATGTAGTAAATACGGATCTGTGAATACTGTCCACAATGCTTATACATAAGGTCTATGGGCATGGTCTATATATTCAGCAACTGCTTCTTAAGAACAGACTTTTAAGAAATGACCTACTACGCATGCTTTAAATTATTATTTATATATTATAAATTATTGTTTAAAAAAAAAAAAAAAGCAGGAGAACGGCACTCCATCAAAAGGTCACAACTTGCTGGGGTGCACTGCAAGTAAAGTTTCAAATAGTAAAGAAAAAGTAGAGGCACTCCCAGACTGTCATCAAAGGAGTGAAAACAAGGTCCATTTATTTCCAACGTTTCAGAGGAAGATTTCCCCTAACATCAGGGACAGACTATTTTCAATAAAAAAAATTAAAAAATTAAAAATAAAATAAAAAAAAGATAGAAGCACTGCAAGTAAAGTTTCAAATAGTAAAGAAAAAGTAGAGGCACTCCCAGACTGTCATCAAAGGAGTGAAAACAAGGTCCATTTATTTCCAACGTTTCAGAGGAAGATTTCCCCTAACATCAGGGACAGACTATTTTCAATAAAAAAAATTAAAAAATTAAAAATAAAATAAAAAAAAGATAGAAAGTCATGGTTAGTTACCGGTTAATTGCAAGAGTGCTGGGGTGACTTTTTTGTATCTGTGAAATTCACCATACTTTTCTAGCACCTGCTCTAGATTAACTTATAAATTGATTTAAGCAACCCCCATTTTTGTGTGTTTGTTTTAAAGCATGTTTGGTATAGCAGCTGACAGGGGGTTCTGTCTCAGAGTGGCTGTTTTGGAGACTTGGGGACCTCTGTGGGGGTGAGCTCTCAATCTAAAAATACATGATATATGACCCAAAGTTGGGAGTTTGACAGTGTTAGAGTTAGGACCAAAACAGAGAAGCCTTGTAAGTGGCTGGTGTCTTATCGTATATTTGCAAATGTATGTGAATAATCTCTCTCAGTTTTATTTTAAAGAAAGAATGTCATGGTTAGTTGCTGGTTAATTGCAAGAGTGCAGTGATAATGCTATACACATAGACTAAACCATGATCTAGAATAAGAATAAATTACTACAGTGCTACAGATATTTGAAATAGGCAGAATCCTAATAAGGAAGTATAGAACTGGATGGGCTTGGCAAGGTTACATATACCTCACACTTAATGACTACAGCCCTCAGCAGCAAAGGTCAAACTTACTAATTGTCATAACATCCTGGTATATATTAGTTTTATATAATATGTTCTCTCTTCTATAATTTACAAAAGTTTGCTATAAATAGATGGTATAAGACCCAAGGCAAAGCATGTCACATCTCCCTTGGTAGTTAGTCACTGTGTTACTT
>WWET01000746.1:46576-60285 GCA_011038615.1 Limnodynastes dumerilii | reverse complement strand
TTTCCCTACCCTGTTATACTCAAACAATGGAAGCACATTTCTATGCTAATGCAGCTTCTCATATTCTGAAAATGAATAATTACATTGTATCCATAAGTCATTAATATAAAATACCCTATTACAAATTCTTCTGACTTTCCATTCCTGATCTTTTAGAGCAAATTGAAGCCACACACAATAATCTTTTGATTGCTGGCATAGCTGTAGCTATATCTTTCCTGAAGGAGACCTTGTTTTTGTGGACCTACGTTTTACATTGAAAAAATAGAAGGGATCTAATCAACAATATCACAGAATATATAGTGACTGCCCCTGATGAATGTTCAAGAAGTAAACTAAAACCCTGGACTCAATGCCATCGACTGTATAATATACTTTCCAAAACTCTTTAAGCCACATATATAAGCATACATCCTTACAGACAGGCAATTGAATGCTTTATTTGGTAGAGGTGTTTGGAGTACTTTTCACTTGACCATAAAGGATTACTGTGAATAATATATTGTAACTTTTCAGTTGTAATTTTTAATTATTAATCTTAAACATCTGTATTATTTATTCACCAAATCCAGACCTCTGCAGCTCCAACCACAACAACAGTGAAGATCCAATGCCAGATGACTCCTGCATCCAGGACAGAGTTATACTCACAGGACCCTACCTTAAGAGTGGATCAGGCCCTCAATGTATAGGTACAGTAATATTTTATTCCATCTAAAGCACTATCCAACAATTATCTGAAGGGTGAATGTTTGTCTTGTTTATCAAATTACTGTGTGCTCCACGGTAAGCACCCACATAGGTTGTCATCAGAATATACTTTGCTTATTTTTGGTATCTACAATTGTGTTAATGAACAACTAGAGAGGGATTAATACTAATCTACATACTACTTTACATCATTAATTATTATAGCTCACTTTTAATATATTCTATGCTTCAACACATTTTCTATACCTGCAATCGCACGCATCTGGATCTAAGGTGACACAAAACTAATGTCATTTTCTACCAGAGGGTCTTATAATAGCAGTATTAAGATTTTGTATCACAGCTTCTCACATTATTAAATTAATACACTATTACACTATATATAGAAGTGTATGGAGAAGAGATAATAATGCACACAACAAATATTGATAGACATTCTGTGACCTGACCTCCTTCCACTTTTTCCATTTACCATATACTTTACTTTAAGTGGCTATGCTGTATTTTATTGTATTATCATGAGATGAATAGGTATTTATAATGCTACCATGCATTAATGCTGCTTTCACATGAGAAAATCTATTGAAAAGAAAATGTTCCATTAGCAGATGTAGAAATAAACATTTAGTCCATGTACTAAAAGGATTGGACACATTTTAGTGTATATAAATACAGTATATATGTATTTTCATTCATATATAAATCTATAAGATCATTGCTGTACAATTTAATAACATTTTTTTGAAGGATTGTGTTGAAGGAAAATGTAGTTTTGTTTAAGCTAAGCCCTTAATTAAAGTCATGTACAGCTCATTGTCATATGGTCATTTTACAGGCTTCTCATGTCCGATAAATAAAACTATTTAAACATATTTTCCATAAATTATTGTTGTATACTTAAATAGGCACTAACAACTGATGCTTTACATCAATCTTATAAAATTGCTAGTAATATTTCAATTTTTAATATAAATAAATTAGAATCATGTTCATGTCTGGTGACAAAATATTGATGTATGGCATTAGGGTTACAAGTAACACTTTTGATGGATGAAATAATTACATAGATCAATGGTATAAAAAAAAAAAAGATAATTTTACAGTTTGATAAATGAATAGATGTATACACTATTTGAACAAGAACAGAGAACACAACTTGAGTGGAACTGTGTCTTTTCAGTTAAAGTACATAATGTGCATTGTGTTGACTTGCTAACTTGGATGCAATATTTATGTGGTATAAATATCATAGCTCAGAGTAATGCAGTATGCTTGCGCAAAAGAAAATTGGGTTTTTTTCCGAAGAGTATCATTAAATAGTAATTTAATGAATATTAGTTAGTGATAAAATTGAGCCTTATGGACATATTTCATACTAAGAATGTGTAAATCATACTTTGTATGAGGTTAGGACAAAAAGAATCCTGGTTAAATTGTTTCTCAGCACATAGGTTCTTAATTCATTTTAGGAAGGAAAGCTTTAATGCCAAATTTTCTTTGTAACTTGGTGCAGGTAAAATGATTGCACTAGAAGAACCCCAATATATCATTCTGAGTAGCAACATCTGCAGATTGGAATAGTTCTCTTCCACATGGTAAAAAATATCACAGCATACCTATAAATGAATAAACTGCAGTTTATTTTTCAGAGTGGACATTTATATTACATAAATAACAACTTAAAGCAAGATTACAACTCTGTACTTTGTTTTAATAGACTAGTGTATTGGTAGCTGCTATTGTTGAGCAGTGTAGTTTTCATTATAAAGCTTAACTTTGCATTTTAAGAAACACAAAGTCATTTGGTGTTTAAAAAAGAAATAAAAAAAAAAACAAAAAACAAAAAAAAACAACATACTAAATATCTCCTTACAGATACTGAGTGCATTTTTAGTTTGAGCTAAAACAATTTCTTAGATCCAGATTGAAAATATTAATTCTAACAGAAAATCCAATTATCAGTAGTAATCCCATTTAAGTTAGTGAGTAATGATTACCCAGGCTGCAATATGTTTTTTACAAACATATATACAGATAATAATGATCATCAGCATGTACAATTGTCAGTTAAACCGTTCCCAAAATTAGGGAAAATTCTGCCATGCATGGTGGGCCCACCTCCTGGGGAAAGTTGAGCAGGGCTTCAGAAATCATTAAATCTTTATTAACTTACCAATTAACAGGTACCGGCTTTTTGCAGAGATTCTTTTCCAGTGTATGACTCATCCTGTGAAGTGAATGGGTGATGTCAGCAAAATTGTCTGATCTCTGCAGGAAGCAAGCAGCTGCTAAAAGGTAAATAAACAAAGTTTAATGATTTACTAATGTCTCAAAATGAGTATCATAGCTGAGAAAGATTTGTGGACCGTATTAAGACTTAATAATGTTAGCCAACTTACGCATGTGGTGTGTGTATGTTGACATTTTTTTTTTGCGAACAGCACTTGTACGCGGCAAATGTTATTGCATCATATCTCAGTGCGTACGGAGTTAATTTCTTCATGAGCACAACTCTGTATGACAGGGCGTGATATTTCATATTAGGCTATATGATTGTCATGGGCAGTGCGCCCAGCATAGCACAGTAAGTCCCAGCTCTTCCGGCTGCCGGGAGTCCCGCACGCTGATTGACTGCTCAGGCGTCTTGGTTGCTGAGTAACCAGGACGCCTTTGCTTACAGCTGTTTCCTGGCTCTCTGGTGGCTAGGGCTTCCGCTCGGGTCCCGACGCCAGGTGTCCTGGTTGCTCAGCAACTAGGACACATTCATTGGTCCCAGCTGAGGCTGGGATCTTGTCCAAATAGAGTGAGGAGGCTGGTCCAAAGCAGCGACCTCATTGGACAGTCTCTCTGTAAATAGGCAGGCAGGGGCACGCTGCCTCTACCGGTTATAACATCCAGTCCTGTGACCTGCTCCCTTGCCTGTATATTGTGCTTTGCCAAGTTTCAGTGCTCTCTGAGTGCCCCATCTTGTTCCTGCCCTAGTCCTAGTCATTTTCCTTGGTGTTCCATTACTCTCTCTCACTCTCGCTCTTCCCAAGGTGTCCGCTCCTCTGCACATTTGTCCCTGCCTTCTCCTGTGTGCCTGTTTTTGTTACCCTTTCCGGGGTGGGGTCCCTCCTGGTTGAGTGAGAGTGGTGCTATTCCTTGTCTATCTAGTCCCTCCTTGTCCTTCTCAGTAGTTCTGCTACAGTCTGAGTGTTCTGTGTTCAGTGTCGCCCCTCTCAGGGCAGCCTCTTCTGATTCTGCCTTTTCCCGCTTCCATCTTGTCTTCTTCTCTTATTTCCACCTGGTTCCTCGTTCTTACTCTCCCTGGCATTGGTTCTGGAGGCCGCGACCTTCTAGTTGTCCTGCAGTCCAGACTATCCCCACCATCAGGGGCTCTAGTGAAGACCAGGCCCTAGTTTGACTCCGCGCCCTGGTTGCAGCGTCAGATTTCGTAATCATGATTTCCCCTGCAATGCACTTCACATTTGGGAGAGGACCCCAAGGCTCCTACTGTTCTGATGCTCCTACATGCAGGGAACATATTGACTAATTTTATTTATTGTACACAAATACTGAATAGTTCTTTTTTAAAACTATAACTCAGAGCTAAGCTACAAAGCTACATTGTTTGCAGCTTTCAAATGCTGCAATGTTTACATGGATTTCAACAGAAACAGCAGTTTACCATGGCGATCCATATTTTGTAAAACTCCTTACATCAAAATGTGGTGTAATGGGCTTTGTAAATAAAGCCCATTGCCTTTAATATGGCTAAGAATATACTTTACTTACAATGTGTACCATATGTTTTAAACTTGACCATGGGCATGTATGTTTCCTAAGCACTAAGGCCTGCAAATATTCTAGTGTAATGCATTTTAGAATGTGATCCTGATTTTTCACCACCAGTTACAATACCATGGAAATGGATAGTCTTTTAATCTACCTAGGGTATATTATTTTATATATGCAGATTTTTTGTTCATATGAAAAAATGTGTAAAGTGATGTAAGGTGATATGGAGACTTTTAAGATTTTTAAAGAGACAAAAGCTTACCAACTTAATGATACATGTATAGGTACTTACAGAATTCCTTTTAATGCACAGTGAATGATAATATTAAAATATATGTATTACCTTGCTTTAAATTAGTGTAGTACCTTTGTGTCATAAATAGTAGTGATACATGTTTCTTGTCTGCTTTTGTAATGAACAAAGGACCTGATTTACCACTTAGGTATGTAGATTGACTCTGTGCAGTCTTTAATACCACATGGAGTAGTTTAGTCAGAAGGAGGCGTGCTAATGCTGCCTCTGGGTGGATTTAGGTGGAAGTGGGAGAGGGGAGGGATTTAAATTAGCCAGGGTTTCTCTATGCGTATTTTCCTTCTTAAGAAGGAATATATGCACGGTTACTTAAGGAAGCCATATGGCACTCTTAAGTCCTAAAAACCGGGAGGCAAGTTAGGGGCAGGACGGGTGAGTCAGGCATGGTTCTGTCTGCACCTAACTCACTCTTAAGTGTGAATACGGTCCAGAGTGAGTATGATATCATTCACTATTTAATATGCAAGTAGATGTTAAAGTGCCAAAATTGACAAAAAAAATCAGTAACACTCTTTTACAATCAAACAGTTCCCCCTTGTGATGTAACAGACCTGACTAATTATTTTACTTATTTATTAGCGGGTTATTATATAGCTGGACTATATTTCATAGCATTTTACAGTTTTAAGCAACTGTAAATTTAAGCAAATTCTTGCCCCATTGGAGCTTACAACTTAAATTGCTATCACATAAATAGACTAGGGTTAACTTTTCCCAGTAGCCAATTAACCTACTAGGAAAAAATGGTAAAATATTTTTAAAACTGTTTTTATTGTGTTTTATATTTTATAACAACATAGAATAAAACAACAGTGCAAGCAATGAGTGGAAATATACAATGTCAATCTCTACACTGGCTTTTTGTCCCTTTCAGAATTCTCTTCAAGCTCCTCACCACAATCTACAAGACTCTCTCCTCCTCCACTGCCCCCTGCCTCATCTCCCTTATCTCCATCCACATTCCCTCCCGTCCACTCTGCTCTGCTTGTGACCGTCATCTTAACTCCAACCTTATAACTACTTCTTACTCCCGCATCCAAGACTTCTCCCGGGCCGCCCCTCTCCATTGGAACAACCTACCACATCCCATCAGGCAATCCATCACCCTCCAGTCCTTCAAAAACTCCCTTAAAACCCACTTCTTCAGGCTAGCCTGCCCTTCCTCCACCTAAGCTTACCTGCCCTCCCCATCTTCGTCACTGAGTCTCCTGTCTGTTCACCCTCTCTCACTTAGCATGTCAGCTCTTATGAGCAGGGTCCTCCTGTCATCATCCCTCTACCTTGTCCTCATCACTTCCCACCTTTTTCTCTTTACTGTCTATATCTCTCCTTATTCATCTGCTCCTGCACACATATCCTGCATCTTTATTTTCTTTACATATTGTTTTGCTATTTTTGTACTGTATTTCAATGTTGTCTTGTACATGTATTGTATTCCTTATTCATGTTTTTATACCCTCTGCTAATTATTGAATTGTATATGTAACATTTGTGAGTGAAATGAAACCTTTTGGAATTAGTAGGCAGAATTTACTTTTGCAATGTAAAATATTGGTGTGCTGTTGATGTATCTGCTGTCTCTTTCTATGTCACTATTCATGATAAACTTAAAGTTGGCCCTGGGTATTGGAAGTCCATTTATACAAAGGTTAGCTGTGCAAATTCACTGATATAGAAAAAGAGTAATGCAAGTAACATTTATTTATTTTATTCTTCACGGAATATATCATTTTAATAAATATATAAATATTGATGTTTTCTAATGTATATTATTTACTTTTAAAAAAAAATTCCTGATATTGCACTTTCAGAAATGCCTTGAACATGCTGAAAATGTGAGGTAGCTGTCAGTGATACTCTGTTAACGGCTGTCAAGCAAGATTGCATTGGCCTTCAGTGTGGCAAATAATATTGGACAGTGATTGAATGCAGCTTGTCACTTGTTCATATGCACACTCTAATTTATTATCTGTCAGGGTTGTCAGTTCATCCATCTAGCTACAGTAAGCACTGTATAAATACTTTACAATATCATAACTTTCCATTGACAAAGTAACAAAACAGGACACTGACTTAAAAAAAAATACAAAGAAACAGCCCTCTCTGGATTAATGTTGTCACATTATGAAAAATGTATATATTAAAAGTAATGACACAAAATAAATTTTTACTATGAAATAAGTTTATACAGTACCTATGTTTTTAACTTCTTATGAATGTCCCTTCAGGACACTGGTTCTCGATCTTTTTAAAACTGTGATAAACTTGTAAATGATTTGCGACTGAATATTTTCTGTGTTATTAACAAAGATTTGGGGCACAATCCACTTGGTGTGCCCATGTGCAGAATTCCGGATGCATTTAGCTTATCAACAGTAGTTTCTGCAGGACACACACAACTTTGCCTTTAGACAGGAAAGTGGAAACCCTAATAAAGTGGATGATGAGGGCTTGATCCACAAGATTCTATTTGAAAAGTAGACCTAAGGGGTATTCCACCATATTATAATGTGGGCTTTTTTTTTTTGGGAGCAATTTTCCTGTTCTAAATTGACACCCGAATCAACCCAGAGGGAGAGAGCCCAAGTTGAAAGAATTTCTAGAGTACTGTACAATTTCCCACAATCATTATATAACAAGACGGGTTAGTAACAAACAGACTGGGCAAGGTGACTCTGCTCAAAATGCATAAATTATACACTGCATGCTAGTGACCAACATACAGTACACACTGCATTCTAGTCACACCACACAATACACACTGGGTCTCATTTACTAAGGTCGATTTTGGACAGCGATTCTACATCGATCATCATCGCTGCGATTTTGCTGTGATGTTTCCAAAATTTGTGCCGTATTTACAAAGAGTCGATTATGCTTGTCAATTTGTTTTAAATGAGCAAATACTGAGAACCTCACCCACACTTGCCAATAACCCACCTCCCCCCTTTGACCCTGGAATAAAGACACATACAACTGATTTGGATTTTAAAAGGGGGCATAGATTTATTAAATGAAAATTAACTTGAATGGAAATTATGTAGGCTATAAATTTGACTATAAAATTTGGGTAGAGACAAGGTGGCACTAATAGGAGGTGGGGGTGTCAGGTGAGCAATTACATAAGACAAAACTCAGTTGTCAAACAAGGCGCCCCTCCCCCCACCAACCCCCCAATAAACTTACTTCCCAGTGCACACCTCAAGACGAGGAGGCAATATTAGGTCCTGCCAAGAAGCCAGTGACCTGATTAAATCAGGAAGGTATGCTAAGTTCCCCCAATATAAAAGTTCCTCCAAACAGTTCCCCTAACAGTTCCCCTTATGCCAAATAAAGCTGACACCCCCGCCTCTACCGCCACAGCGAGGGACCCTCCAGTACTTCCGCCCGCCACCCTATAACCTTAGAAGGCTCTCAAACAAATCATGCACAAAAATCAACATGCCTTTATCAGAAAGGTGAACACCATCCATTCTGTATAGAGAAGGCTGATCCCAGGACAATTGAGAGTGCTTAATAATATAACCTCCCAACTTTGACAGCAACGTGCCCACCCTCCAGTTAACCTTTTTCCTAGCCTTATCCACACCTTTTAAGGATCCCAGGCCTAACCACACTCTCCTGGGAATTATGTCGGACCAACATATAATCAAGGAAGGAAACAACTTGTGAATCCTGGCCAGGTCCCCTTTTACAGCCAACTCCAATGAACAAGATTTACTATGCCCCACGTCATTACCTCCTAAATGAATGACCAAACAATCAGGCAGTCCAAAGTTGAAGACTGCTTTTTGAAATAAAAAATAAAACAATTCCTACTTCATTCCCCGAAAACCCCACCAATCTACCCCCCAACCCACTGGCCATGACAATAAATTCTTCGAACGTCTGCAAAATTGCCCAGCCCAGAAGACATAAGAGTGCACCATTATCCAGGCCTGGTGCCCATGCAGATGAGAACCTGCAACACAAGAAAAAATCCCAGCAATGCTAGTTAAATTGCGTAACCCGTAACTAACTGCAATTAACCCCTTACATAATACCATTAACACAGGTAGTAAAGAGGTAAAAAGAGAGGGGTGCGGTAGAGAAGCCCATAGTAGTCAGAGCGAAACCACGAAAAACTCCCAAAAACCCCCTAAGACACCCAAAGGCAAATCAGAGTGTCTCGATAAGGGGAAAAATGGAAGAAAATTCCCCCGACCTTCCTAAAAAGGCAAGGGATGGTTAGTATGGTTCGCCCTGACTTCCGAGCTGCTCCTAATATCGAAATCTTACCTAAAAAACCTGGAAACAATTGTAACCTATGTTAAACACAAATAACCACAAACATTTAACATTTGCATTTTTTTTTTTTTTTACATTTCTATGATTTATCTTACTAATTTATCCACCCGAACATACTTACGATAAGCCCTAGACTTCTACCGCCCGAGAGCGAGAGCCATAATAGCCTCCTCAGGGAAACCCTCTACGGCAGCGGAAGTGGTGGCACCTATGTGAAAATCGGTGCGTTCCAAAATGTAAGGGATCCAGGCCTACCCCTCACAGACAGGTTTTAAATACACTAGAGAATTGAAACCTAGTAAGCGGGAAACCATCACAGTGTGCCAGCCAGTTCTGGCTGCCTGGATGTTTCCCATTCAAATACCGACCTGCCAATGCTACTGGGCAAATGGACTTATCCGCATGCGCGACTAGCGAAATCCACCTCCCCTTCCCCAGCTGGTCTGTTTTAGACTTGTGAACTTTACACAAAATTGAATTTGAGCTCATTACAACATTATCACGCAGTATACCTGAATTAATTGCGTTCTTACCAGCCGCTTCCAATTCACATATATGAGAAGCCCCAAAATAAGCCCACAAAAAGGCAACTTGAAAAAGCCTTGTCTCAAACTTATTAAAGGTGGCTAGAGGGACAAATCTAATTAATTTAAATCAGTATTTGGTGTTTCGCTGTCTTAAGTTCAATATTAATTTTAAAGGGTGTCATGTTCCTGGTTTGGAAAATACGGTTGCTGATGTGTTATCCCGTTTTAATTGGTCTCGGTTTAGGGAGTTAGAGGAGACGTGGCTCGCTGATTGTTGATGGCCTAAACCACCCCCAAGTTGTCGCACCAGAACAGAATATGCCGATTTTGCAGGCGCTCTGCCCACAGTTTAACTGCCACAACAATGGGGAAAAGCTCCAGGACCAACAAGTTTGCAGTGAGCCCTGTCTGCACCCATGACTGAGGCCATGGTTCTGCGCACCATGCCTCCTGAAAAATCACACCGAACCCTTTGGCGCCAGCAGCATCAGTAAATAACTCCAACACCGGATTTCACTGCTCCGCCGAGTTCCAAATCCATACCCCATTAAATTCTGAAAGAAATTCAACCCATATGCCCATGTCTTCCTTGATAGCAGCTGATAAGTGGACAAAATGATGGGATAGTTTAACGCCTGCCGTGGCCTTTTCTAATCTTCTACAAAAAAATGTACCCATAGGGATAACCCTACAGGCAAAATTCAAAAGACCCAGAACTGACTGAACCTTCTTCAAAATGGCCCGCCTTCGACCTGAAATATCCAACAAAGCCACCCGCAATTTGGTAACCTTATCCGCCGGAAGACGGCATGATCCCTCCAGCGTATCGATCTCTATACCCAGATAGGAAAGACAAGTGGTGGGACCCTCCATCTTATCCGTTGGCACTGGATATACCCAGTGGTGGGACCCTCCGACTTATCCGCCGAAATGCCAGAACAGGGAACGCGTGGAAATAACACATTATTAGCACAATTATTTGAAGATGCTGCACCAACAAACAAAAAATCATCCAGATAATGTGTCAAAAGCTCATAACGCGAACCGACCTGCAAGTACCAATGCAAAAACGAACTGAATTTTTTCAAACAGAGCGCAAGACATGGAACAACCCCATGGGCAGGCAACGATCAACAAAGGAGCCCAGCGGAAGCCTAAATCCCATAAGGACAAAGGAATCCGGGTGCAAAGGGAGGAGCCTGAAGGCAGACACCACATCCAGCTTGGCCATAAGGGCCCCTGCCCCACAGGAACGCACCATCTTCACCGCCTGCTTGAACGACTGGTACTGAACTGATCATTCCGCCGGGTCTAGCGCATCATTCATGGAAGAGATAATGCTGTATGAGTTGAAACTTGCCCGGATCCTTCTTTAGAACCACACCGATTGGAAAAAGCACCAAATCTGGAATTGGAGGTTCCGCAAAAGGTCCTGACATTCTTCCCACTCTAACTTCTTCCATGACCTTTAGATAAACTACATTCGGTAACTGCTGAGCCGACTTAAGGTTACGCTGGCAGCCCATCACAACTGGCCCCTTAACCGGTAAACGAAAACCAACTGAAAACCCATCATACAACAAGCTTGCATCCCTCTGATTAGGGTAAACCGCCAACCAAGTGGCCATTGCTTTAACTTTAACGGGGGAAAGGGCCCTGGGTAATAGGCCTGGCGCCTGAAACTGGTCTAATGCTTCCTTGGGCAGGTTCGCCACCGCACTCCTTTACTGGGTGCAGGCCGCCACATTTAGTGCAGGCATATCTATATCTGCATGCAGCCCCTCTAGTGCATCTTGCGCTATTAAAGGCAAAGCACCTGCCCTTGGTTGGTGCAAGGGAAGGAAATCGTGCTTGGGGCGCAGGACTTCAAAAGGGATAATTATCAAGGCCCACTTTAGCGTTACAAACACACATCTACACTGCCTATTGTTCGACTTAAATTTAATACTTTTCGTCCCATCTTGACTTTTGCGGTACCTCTCGTCATACACCTTCCACATTACTGAACGAGAGGTGGCATACAATTCGTGAATTAATTGAAGGTTCCCGATTATGCCCATGTGTTCATTTGCCCGTATTTTCAAATAACAAGCAGAAAAGGGGGTATACCCCCCAGCCATTTGGAGAATGATTTGTATTGATCTTCCCCCATACCCCCTTTCGCCTTAGCCGTTGCTAGCCCCAGCTTCCCTGTATGCGTAATTGCGAACATGTCTATAAACCGTCCACGTTTAATCCTTTCTTTTGTTGAATTCCGAACGTCCCATGTGATGTCTAAATTATCGTACAGTACAGGAGGGGGACCCGAACGCCTACGGGAACTCTTGTCAGAACTTTTTGAAGCTATCTTAGACATGGCAAAAGTAACATTAGCTTTCCCCAGTTGCTGCAGTGTTTTCTTTATTAGCGTCATTACTTTCCCTGGCCTAATTTGTGAATCTGAGGATGCTATGCTGGAACACACACTCCCTGATGAACCAACACTCCCCGCCTTTTCAGAATTAGAAAGCTCACCTGGTTCCAGCCGCAGAACCAACGGCAGCAGGGGTGTCTGTAACTTCCGAATCTATGACGCCAACCTGTCGAGGTGAACTCACATTTGCCAACTGCTCATGCTGATCGACCCTGTGCACAGGCTCTGGAATTAAAGACACATTAGCACTTGCTGTCAAAACATCCTGTCTACCCCTACGCCTCTTTGGACCCTGGACCCTGACAGCTGACGGTTGCTCCACGACCGTGGTGAAAAAATTACCTAAAGGTATGAAACCTTGCAGATTGGAAACCCCTCCCCCGGACAGACATGGCATAAAGTTGAAAATTTTGGGAGCCCCACCCTGGGATAAGGCCGCCAATATTACCGACTGCCCCGCCCATTTGCTAAACGTGAAGAGGCCATTGAAATGCATTAACTGAAGAAGGGCCAGGGGCGGGAGATGCACCCCCTGCACTAGAAAACTTACCTGGAGAATCCCTGGGAGGCAAAGAAAGGGACCTAACATCAGGCAAATGCTGAACAGGATGGACTGGTGGGGTATCAGGTATCATGTCTTCACTTGCCACAGACAAATCATCCGAATCATCTATATATGCAGTCCCCCAGTCACTTCCCATATCCACTTCACAGTCACTCATACTCTCATCCTCCTGACCAGCTCCAGCTCATGCCTCCCCCTGGTTTGCCCAACATCCACAAATGAACCCCTCCTTCGCTACCTCCTACCATACCCCACACCTGAAGGGCCAGGTACCTTGTCCAGATGCTCATCCTGCCCCCCACTCCTTGCTATGGGACCACCCCCTGGTTGATAATGAACTGAGAAGCCACCTTCCTCCCCCAGCAGACTGGGGATGACTCCTTGCCCTATTACCCATTATGCCCCTTCCCCTCTCACCTGAAACAACATTGGTGGCCAGCGTGGAACTTCCTCTGGGTTCTTGCCCTCTTATAAGAGAGGCTCCGCTTGCTGCCCGCTCCCTGCCCCTGCCAGCTGGCCTTCCTCTCCGGAAGTCAGCCGCAGGTCTTCCTCTCAGCAGCCACCTGTCAGCAGCGGAGGAGACTGCTGCTGCAGTTAAAGTCCCTTCTCCCTGTAGAGGAGAGGGACCGCCGGAGGCTTCCCCAGCCTCCTCACATGCTGGTGCCCGCTGTACGCTGTGCGCTGGTGCATGAAGCACATCACGCGCTGGTGCACGTGACGCGCACCCAACTGCACGCAACGGGCGCCGGGGACCATGCGCCACCATTACAGCCTCCCCACCTCCAGTCTCTGCCTCCAGAAACCATCGGCAGACAGCTCTGCTATGAGCCGGGCACTCCATTATTAAGCAAATAAGCACAGTAAAGCCGCTGCCACCAATGCCTTCACCTCCTACTTTATTTATTTATTTATTTATTTTAAATATTGTTTATTGGTATTTTCAAATTTTATAAAGGGGGAGGGTTAATAGAAAAAAAAAAGAGTGGGAAAAGCAAACATTTTTACAGCAATTCCAAACATAACTTGCAAAAGCAAACGTCATCTTAACACAATGTAGGTTTGCTCAAAGGAAATAGAACGCTTATAACAAGGCTTATCAATGGGGGTAGGGAA
>WWET01000746.1:29031-46350 GCA_011038615.1 Limnodynastes dumerilii | reverse complement strand
GGTAGGAAGGATGGTCGTGGAAAGGGGGGGGGGGGGAAGAAACAAAGAAGGAGAGGGGTAGGAATGAAGGAGTCTAGTGTATTGCAGGTAGAAGCTAGCAAAAGTGAAAAGTTAATTATATGTTGAAGGGTTAGTCTGGTAATATGTTAACCATGGGAGCCAGACATCTGTGAAGCGAGTTGAGGAGTTGTGGAGAAAGCTAGTAATGTGCTCTAGAGTGTAAATGCGCCATACTTCAGTAATAATGGTGGTCAGAGGGGGAGGGTTGACATTCTTCCAGTAAACAGCTATTTGGCATTTGGTGGCATTCAAAATATGCTTTATTAAAATCCGGGTGTTCTTAGCTATATTGGGAATTTTGCGGGGAAATAGTGAAAAAGTTGGTGATGGGGGAAGAGAGGTACCCGTGATTGCTGTGATTAAACAGTGAATCTCCTTCCATAGAGACGCTATCTTAGGGCAGGACCACCAGATGTGGGACAGGGAGCCCTCCTCACCACATTGACGCCAGCATGCTGGCGAAGTAGTAGGATAGATTAAGTTTAGCCTCTTGGGTGTTAGGTACTAGCGGTAAAAGACCTTGTGAGCATTCTCATTGATCCGGACACATATGGAGGTTTTGGATAGATTTTCGCGAATATCAGCCCTCCTCTTATCTTAAGTGTCTCTCCAAGATCACGATCCCACTGGAGTTCGTGAGGGTCTTTCGGGGGCCGGTTATGTAGTAGGATTAGACGATAAAAGGTTGATATGAGTCTGGAGGGATCGTTAGGCAGAGCACAGAGTGATTCTAACGTAGAGGATTCCGATGTAAAAAATTGTGGGGTGGCAAGGGAGTTGTAAAAGTGCCTGAGGTGAAGATATTGGTAGAAGCATGTACGCGGAAGATGGAATCTGGTCTGCAAGTCCTCGAAGGAGGGAAAGAAACGAAGGGGAGATAAATCAAAGAAGTTGCGAATCCCATTGGTAATCCATGGAGAAAAGGAGCATAAGTCGGAACCAGGGGGGAACTGAGGGTTATTCCACAGAGGATACAGGCGCCATGGATGGGTTAATAGCTCATCCGACGCTCCCCTCTCTCCACCCCACAGTTGCCCCCGAAACTACCAAGGCCGTGATAAAGGGAGGACATAGTAGGCCTATTACGAGGAGGGAGCCAGAGAAAGCCAGAAGCCGAGATGGTATTAGTAAAGGAAGCTTCAATATCTGCCCAAACCCTGGTGCCGGTGGTAGAGTGAAGAGACACACACTGAGTCAAGTGGGTGGCACGGTAGTACGCTAGAAAATTGGGGGCACCTAATCCGCCTTCCTCGATAGGTCGGAATAAAGTATCTTTGCGAATGCGTGGCTTGTGAGCCGCCCAAATAAATTTGGAGGCTAGTTGCTGAAGAAATTTAAATGAAGTAGCGGGGATTCTGATGGGAAGGGTTTGAAACAGATATAACCTCCTACTTTATTATTATTATTATTATTATTTATTTTATTTTTTTTATAAATATAACTACTGACACCAATGAACTATAAATCAATGAAACAAAGTAATTTAACTAAGCAAGGACTAGAAAAGGGGGGCAGATTAACAGGTGTCTTGGACAGGTATTGTAACAAATATGACACTATACTTATCCTCAACCAGAAAAAACGACCGAAGGAGGATGAGACCTTACTTCCTGCCCTTTATATAACCCAACTAAACCACTCCCGACCCCCTGCCTAACCCACTCCTCTCCTTTATAGCCTCACTCAGTCTATTAACCCCTTATTGACAATTGTGGGCAAGGTCCCAGCCTGTTGTTTACCCTCCCTCGGACTTATACAGCCCTCAATGGAAAAAATAAAAAAGAGCCCTCAGTTAACTTTTTCAATGATGTTGATCGATTTTGCCAGAATCGCTTGGACGGCAATCTTGCATACCAAACTCGCGGGACTTATATGTTTTCTATGTTATTTTAGCATTGTGAATGTCTAAGTTAGAAATCACCCGTCTTTGAGCATAATCGCTGACTTTCCCGAAGTCACGCGAGATGACGCCAGTGAAGATCTATAAAAGGTCCTTGTGGAGCAAGAAGAAGCCACAATTTTGTGCCTCACACTGTGGACATAACCTGGGTAGCGTTGCTCCTGCGTTAATTGAAAAGAGATTTCCTGTTTCCATTGCCAGAGTTGTGTGCTTTGTGACATTTAAGTTCTATTTTATTCACACATATTAATACATTTTGTGTCCTTTGTGTCTGCTTTGCCTTTTTGAGTTTTGCCTCCTTACTTCATATTTTTCAAACTTATTTGCTGGCCCTGTGGCTTTGTATGTGTACTTTGTGTATGTTATGTCCCAATTTCTGTGTATGTGTACTCTCTATTGAAACGTGTTTTTGACTAGCTAAAACGTGGATATAAACTATTGGCCTTGTAGTGTCCTTAATTTAAAGTTTCAATCATTTTGAAAGATTCCTCTCAAAGATCACAACAGTGAAGTATTTAAGCATGGCATAAGTACTTTATGTAGAAATATACAAATTTAAAAATATTAGATGTCAAAACTAAACAAAGTTCATTGTCCTTTCTCTAGAATGTCCAGAAAAATGGCACCTAGGCATCTAAATGCTGAATCAAACTCAGAGGACAGTGATAATGTTCCGGCTCCACCTCCCAAAAAAACTAAGTCTGGCAGATATGTTAGATTTTAATTTGAAGAAAATTGTGCACTTGTGGGGGGTATAATGGATTAATATGATGTCCCTGGAGAAAATGCTGTCACCACCTCATATGCCCGCAAGAGTCAATTGTGGAAAGCCATAGTTTCAACTGTTAATGCCGTCAGTATGCATAATCGTTCTGAGCATATGTGCAGAAAAAGATTTTCTGACATCAAAAGAAAAAAATGTAATTTTAGTCCATTGTTTGGATTACTGTACACTGTTTGTTGTCCCTAATGGTAGTTTTTGCATTGTAGCATTTTGTAGCTCGTGACACAACTATGCCCTTGACTCCGGAGATGATTCATACTCCACCCGCTGGTATTTTTTCATCAGATGATGAGATAGCTGATAAGCGACATCCTTTTGCTTTCGTTGTGTTTGCTGAACTTGGTATTCTAGATGCTTGAATTCCTGAATTGTTTCAAAAGAAAAAACAGACTTAAATTACAAAAATATTATGGTTTACAAGGTGAACATGTGCATATCTGTAAAGGCCGTCAGATGTAAATTTGCTTAGCATGATCCAAATCTTACTGGACCATAAATATGGCATTTGATTATTAAAAATAGTGTATGTCAATACTTTTTAAAGAAAGGTTGTTGCTAAGCAGTTCATTAGCTTAAATAATATTTTGAATGTGTTTCTTGAGAGTTTAAGGTCTTACGGCCACCCAAAATCTAGTTCAACCAGCAATATCATATTTTTGGACAAAAACTTACCATTATGATTTACTTTGTAGGACCATAGCAGCCTCAACGCACTGCTCCAGTTCGCACTGTTCAAACACCTATTGTGGAAGCAAACATTGAATATGTAACACTCCAGATGGAGGAGATTCCAGGGATACAGGGAAACCTGCTCTCAATTAGGTTGGCTCGGACCTGCCTCCCATCCTCAGTAGAACCCACATCTCCAGATGGTAAATGTCCACCTTGGTCTTGCTCCTCAACTGCAGTAATGTCGGGGGATTGTTGGTTAAGAGCTACATTATGCAGGAGACAACAAACAGGCACAATATCTGAAACCTTTTCAGGCTTATAAAGCAACACACCACCAGATTTATCAAGGCACCTGAACCTGGTTTTTAAAAGTCCAAAGGTACGTTCTATCACTCCTCTAGTGACTACATGTGCCTGATTGTAACTGTGTTGGCCAGGAATTTGTGGATTCAATAGATGTGTCATCAGCCAGGAGTGACACCCATATCCTGAGTCCCCTAAGGGGTTAAACAGAGAAATATGCCATTAGCAATAGTTTAAGCAAATAAGGCACTATTACAATCTCACATATTTCAATTTATACTTACCCAGCAGCCATCCTGTTGGCATTAGTGCTTGCTCAAATTTGGCAAATAAGGATGACCACCTCAGAATATAGGAGTCATGGCATGAATCAGGGAAGCCAACAAATGCACTCATTATTTTCTGTTTAGCATCACAGACCATCTGAACAACACAGGAAATGATAATGGTGATGATTTACATACACCTGTGCGCATCGTATAGGTGATCTCAGAGGGATATGAGTGCACTCTCTCTCTCTCTCTCTCTCTCTCCAGTAACCAAAAGCCACATGGGAATGTAATAGAGAAGTGGCTTTTATAGTTTGCATACAGCAGTTTGCTTAATTGGAATCGATTACAGTAAAATCTCCTCTGCTAGAAGGCGATCTTTTTTGGCAGCGCTTTCCTGGCGATCATTAGGTGATTTTAACAAATTCCCTTTAGTGAATACAGCGTGTTATATCTGAAACATTGCTCAAGTCAGGACTGCGAGGGTAGAGCAATGTTGGTCGATTTGATTCTGAAAAAGGCCAAAGTCCTGGGACTTTAACTTTAGTGAATACGCCGATGGGACCAAAACAGGTTAAATCACGCAACTTTGATCGATTTGGACTTAATCGACCTTAGTAAATGAGGCCCACTGACTCTAATAACCACCTTCTTAGTGTCTGTCAAAAAATATGCACTGTATCCTGATGTCCCCCATAAAATTCATACTGCATCCTAGTGACTGCTGAATTCTTGTAGCCATAATGGATTGTATTCTTACATGACCAATCAGCATATAAGGGGCTACACAGAACTGGGGCATATTTAAATCTGTATTTCTGGTTCTATATTATTATTGTATTCCAATATATTCCATGTAGTGCAATATGATGTGCATTGAGAAAATAAAAGTTTTCTGAAGTTGAATGCAAAATATATTACACTTACTTATAGCAATAATTTCACAAAGTAGATAGCAATAATCGATTGGTTCTATGTAAAATTGCGCATCACATCATTGGATATTTATTGTGGTCAAAGCTGCATTCTAGAGTTTTCCAGGAACTTCCTGTAATAGGAATCATAATGTTACCATGATAGTTAACATCCATATTTAGAATTACAAACTTTCTGCATTCATCTTGCAGCGGTTAACATAAACTCCTACTTCATGCAAAAGAGGATTATATAGATTATATTTCTTCTCAAGTTTTAAGATATAAAAGGGGAAGCAACATTTTAGAATGTCATGCAAGTACCATTTCTCCTATCAAAAGCTATGGATCAAGAAGCTTTAGCGTGTTATCACCAAATGAGTTTATCCAACTTCATGAATATAATTTTTACTTTATCTCTAAATATTTTTTTCTTCCCTTTAACCCACAAATAACCCAGATATAACCGACATCACTGACACACATATTATTATATATAGGAAAATAGAGGTTAAAAGGAAAGAAACAATCTTAAGTTATATAAGGTGAACATGAGGAAGGGGTCAGGACAGGCTTATAAAGGCTACCTAAACCTAAACTTTGACACGCATGACCTGTCTATGGCTGAACCAAGGTATAGGCCCGGATTCACAACCCCGTACGTCTTCCACATACATCCTTAATTTCCCGATAGTAGCTACTACACATATGTAGTAACTATTTTACGTAATCTATGTATCGTTTTGCTACGTAGATTGCGTACAAGCGGTCTTTAAAGACTATATATACGCAATTTATGTAATGAAGTGATACGTAGATTACGTAAACTAATTACTGCGCATGCGTAGTAGCTACAATCAGGAAATTAAGGACATATGTGGAAGACGTACGGGGTTGTGAATCCGGGCCATAGGGCCTGATCCAGACCTACGCCGATGCGCTGTGCGTTCACTTACCCCGACACTCCCCCTGTGCGGGCATATGGCCCCTTCCTTACGCCGGCTGAAGGCTACCTTAACTTCAGCCGGCATAAGGAAGGGGCCATACGCTCGTACAGGAACGTATGGCCGCCTAGTCCGCCCTCCCACCCTCATTAAACCTGAACATAGGGAAGCGGGGGGACGTCCCCTCCAGCGTTCCTACGGCGCTGCTACGGACGCCCAATCCATGATCGGGCGTTGCCGTAGCGACGCCGGGCAACATCTGCCCGGCGCATGCGCAGATCGGCTTTTCAGCCGATCTTATGCTTACGCCCGTCATCCCAGCAACGGCGGGCGTAGGTCTGGATCAGGCCCATAGTCTCTAATTGAAATTGTAGCCTTAATTAATAAAATTAGGTGTTCCTTTTAAACCAGTCGGGCACAGGGTAAGGAGGAAGGTTTATTAGGTAAAAGCTTTATAAACCTTGGAAGCCGGAAGTGGTGCCTCTTTGTTCTTGGCCTTTCCCTCTCTCCTCTCTTATTAATAGGCAGTGTTTGCTCTAACATATTGTTTCTTTACAGACGGGAAACATTACCAAGGGGGGTCAAACGTAGTTTGTATTGTTACAGTCACCAGGGGAGTTTCTCACCGGGGCACAAAGTCTAAACCAGGGCCAGGTTTTCACTTTAGCCCCTGATGGTGGGGATAGTCTGGGGTGCTGGCACCTGATAGGTTGTGGCCCCCGACGATAGCTCCCAAGGAAGATCTGCAGCGAAGGTGCCTGAACTGAAACCGACTCACACCTAGGAACTCTTGCACCACAAGAGATTTGCAGGAACCCTTGTTCACAAGACAATAGATCAGAACAGCGTATATTCAAAAGGTGTACATAAATCTGAGCATACAAGATGATTGGCAGGAACCCAGACATACAGGAAGGCAGGCTGGAACCCACACAAAAGATACTGAACAGGGTTACAGAAAAGTATACAAGATGGTAATAGCAAGAGTCAGCAGATAAATGGGAGGCTGGCACTGGAGGCTACAATGTAGTAATAAGCACCCCTTAGGCAGGGTCCAGAGGACTGAGACACGCCACACACTACACACTGGAGATGGACACAGTGGAGATGGTAACACTGGAGAATACACAAGGCAAGATGGAACGCACCAGGAAAGAGGCAGAGGGAACCAGAGGGCCGGGTTCTGCACGCTGTGAGATGACAGACACAGCAAGCACACACTTTGAGGATGATACACACAGCGGAACTACACACTGCGAGGATGGTACAAACAGCAGCAAAACACACTGCAGGGAAGACAAATACAGCGGCAAAACACACTACTGGGATGACAAACACAGTAGAAATGCACACTGCAGTGATAACAAATACAGCGGCACAATAACAGAGCACTGAGTAGTTGGAAAAACTCAGAGCAGGTACAGGAAGTGAGAGGTGGAATACTCACAACACTCGATAAGGAGGAACGCTGTACTTGACAACTGAGCCCAGCTGCCAGTGCGAGCAGCAAGCTACTTGTGCTGCACACTGAGACCCACAGACAAGGCAGACAATGAGACAGAGGCAGGCAAGGGAAACAGAATGAAAAACAGATGGTAAACACAAAACAAATCCAAGGTAAAAGTACAAGCACAAGGAGAGCACACGATCGGAACACAGGCAGAAACGCAGGTACACCAGACGCTATAGCTGACAACAAGACTTCCCAGGCTCTGGCTATGTGACATCCACCAATCAGCAGTGACTTCAGGCAGGAGCAACTAAATTAGCTAACAGCTGAGGGAACTCACAGACTGTTCTGTGGATTTCTCCTACAGCGTGTAACATGTATGACCTATCGACACAATCAAAGCGATACACTACAAATTGTTGTGAGAGAGAATTGAACACTATATCTTGTTGGATTCCAGGCTGCCACCCTCATTGCTCTTGGGATGTACAAAAG
Source organism: Limnodynastes dumerilii (assembly GCA_011038615.1). Classification (NCBI taxonomy): domain Eukaryota; kingdom Metazoa; phylum Chordata; class Amphibia; order Anura; family Limnodynastidae; genus Limnodynastes; species Limnodynastes dumerilii. The sequence goes on along the minus strand of WWET01000746.1, from coordinate 38,559 downwards.
TGCACAGGTGTGTAAGTTTTCCCCTGATGACCAGTGAAAGGGTGCCTATTATTGGTTTATTAAGGCATAGATTATAGGATAGTAACTTAAAGTCACCTTTGCTACTGTTGCCACCTTTCAGCCCAAAATTTAATCTTTCTTAATTCCATTTGGAGAACCAATCAGTAAACAATGTCCTTTTTTTTAAACAACATCCTATGCTTAGTGAACCCAGTGGACCTGATCCTAAGGTGAACAGAAATCTTAATGCAGCAGGCGTGCAGTAGATGCTTTTGTAAGAGGTGCTTTTAATTGCAATCAATTACGCAATTAAGCATATTGGCATACAGCAGCTAAGCATTTAAAAGTCCGAAAATAATTGCAAACAATATTTTGAATAAAACTATTTTTTTTTTTATTACTCTGTGTAGAAATTATTTAACACATACACAATACTTTGGCAGTGATTTCTAATACTTTGTATGACCCTGAATTCCAAACCAATCTAACCTTAAATATTAACTTACTGGTGCCCCTCTTAATTTTTGCATCAAGGGTGGCCATCCATATGGCACACCCCTAGTTACAGGCCTGGACTAAGACATGACCTATGGCAGGTGCAAATGTTTTGACATAAACTGTCACTTTTTGCATCTATGTTCAGATCTGGGTTGGGTGGACTTGCTTGGACACGCCCTTACTATACATTGACTATATCCCTCCACTCCTTTCCTTCCTCAAGGTCTGGATTTGATGCATTTGCTTGGACATGCCATTACTATACATTGACTATATTTCTCCACTCCTTTCCTTCCTTGGGTTGGTGGTGCTCACTTGCGCTGCTGGTAGGACAGCTACTTTAGATAGTGGTGCAGCTGTAGGTAAGGGGGTAAGCCCTTATCTGCTCTTAAAAAGCTTCAAGATCTGGATTGGGTGCACTTGCTTGACTACGCCCTTAATAAACATTAAGTATATCCCTCCACTCCTTTCCTTCCTCAAGATCTAGATTGCGTGCACTTGCTTGGACACACCCTTACTATAAAATGACTATGGACCGGATTCACACTTCCGAGTGTGATCCGTAGGTGCGAATACACATGTATCCGCTCCTACATCTCCGGTCGCCTCGGCCACCATGCCCCCGTTTTTAGGTACCTTATGGCACTTACAAGTGCTGTAGGGCTACCTTATCTAACCGTGCAGAGTTTTCTTCTTAAGAAGGAAACTCCGCACGGACATTGCCTTTCACCGCATCCCCCCTGCCCTCCCCAGCTTATCTAAATCCCTCCCACTTCTGCCTAATCACTCCCGGGGGTGACACTATGCGCTTCTTTCTACTTAAATTACTCCATGCGGTCTTTAAAGACTGCACAGAGGCAATCTACGCACCTAACTGTGTCACGTCTGCTGGCATATGCTGACCTTTGAATCGGCAGTGTCTTTGTTTGTGTTACAATTATTTTCTGTCCTGGTAGAGAATGGCTAAGCTCTCAGTCATTTGCCACTTTACTGATGGCCATTCCCATTCATCAACAACAGCAAAAACAAAATATGTTCAATAGCAATTTTAATGAAACAAAACAGTTCCTATACAGAAAGCACTGTCTAATATAAAATAATTTAAATGGTTTGGGAAAAAACTCTGCCTCAAAACAATAAACATAACAACACAGCTCTGAGTACTGGGACCATTTTATCACAGCTGACAAATTTGTGTGGTGTGTTGCTAGGCTCAGAATATTCCCAAAGTGCTGCTAGGTAAAATAAAGAGGAATTGCAGCTGAGATTCAGAATTTTAGGAACAAGCAGATAATTAAAACGTTTTTGTGCATTGGCTATATGAAATCCATCCTGATACAGAGTTGAACTTAAACCTTTTTTTTAAGGGGGAAACAAGTGCAAGTTTTGTGTGTGTGAACAAAACTATGTTGCAATGTTAGGATGTAAATTAATTATTTTTTTTTGCCTGCAGAGAAAATGCTATGTTTTTAAATATAGACTTTAAACAATGCATAGCTTTAGGTTTAATCTTAAATTTAAAGTTGAGCTTGAAATCTTCACTTTCTGATTTCACAATTTAGTCTGTCAATGTCTCATTAGTTACCTCACTTACCATTCTCTCCTGGACCCCTCCAATCAAGTTTCCAGTCCCTCCACTCCACTGAGACTGCACTTACCAAACTCACCAATGACTTGCTATCTGCCAAAGCCAAGGGCCACTATTCCATTCTCAATCTTCTTGATCTGTCGGCTGCTTTTGACACAGTTGAACATCATCTTTTGCTTCAAATCCTCTATTCTTTTGGTCTCACTGACACTGTTGTCTCCTGGTTTTTCCGCCTATCTCTCTGATCGCAACTTCTCTGTTTCCATCCCAAGCCTATTCTCCCTCCCTTCTCCAATTCCTGTTGCATTATTAGCACTATTAGCACCTTTGGCTTCAACTAGCACCTCTACACTGATGGTGCCCAAATTTACCTCTCCTCCCCTGACCTCAACTCCTCGTTCCTGTCTAAGATTTACAAATGCCTTGCATCCTTTTCCACAATGTTTCCTGAAGCTGAACAAGGACATAACATAAATCATTGTTTTTCCTCCCCCTAGGACATCCCCTCAGATACCTCTTTCTCCTCCTCCTCCCAAATGTATTGTCTAGATGTCATCCTTGACTCCTCACTCTTCTTTACACCTCACATTCATGCTCTCGCTCAGTCTTGCAGCTTCTATTTACATTGCACACATCTGAACTTCCTTACTATTTTATAACCTCCTCTTCATTGGTCTCCCGCTCACCCATCTCAAAATTTTCAATCTATATTCAGTGCCGCTTCCAGGTACCTTCCTCTCACGCCACTTTATCTTGGCCTTTCCTTTATGTCAAACTCTTGACTGGCTTCCTGTCCGCTTCAGAGCACTCATTAAACTCCTTACCCTTAACTTTAAGACCACCTCCCTCATCTCCATGCACACCCCTAACTACCCTTTCCATTCTGCTAACCACTGCTGTCTGACCTTCCAACTGATCACCACATCTTACACCCGTATACAGGACTTCATCCGCGCTGCTCCACTGCACAGGAATTACTCTCTGGAATGAATCCCTCTACAAGTCATGCTCTCCCCTACCCTGCAGGTCTTCAAGCACTTACTCAAAGTGAATCTGTTCAGGCTAGCCTACCCTACTCCACTTAACATCCTCACTACAGTCTACTTCTATCCACTTCTCTCAGCCCTCTCCTCCAGTGCTCACACCAACAGCTCTCCTATTGTCTCTTGTTAGTCCATTTCTCCCACTTAGCTTACTCCATCCTATTGTAGTCCCTTTCTCCTTCACCTTTCCTTAGCATCCTCTTGTCCCCCATTTCTATCCTTTACCCCCTCCCCTTTTGGTGGCTTCTTCTCTTTGCCCTCTCTACCTCTCAATACACCTCTATTCCCTTCTCCTTGATCTGTTCTAGTTTGGTACCTCATCTTTTAACTTGTTGCTTTGGCTCACTTTATTTTACTTTTATGTTATATTTTGTATTCAAATTGTATTTTATATTGTACAATGCTATGTATTCCTGCTCTGTATGTCTGTACTGTATTTTTTGTATTTTGTACGGCACTGTGGACATCTTGTGGTGTCTTATAAATAATTAAAAATAAAATTAAAAAAATAAAGTAATAATAATAATAATAATAATAATACATTTATAGTTGCCTTTCCTTGCAGCAGTTCAACATTGTTTAGCCAAGGTCTACACTTGCACCTTTTTTGCCTTTATTCTCAAACTCCAGCCCCATGCTGGAGATGCAAAAATAACTCAATTTGCAAACCAGATCCTATTACACTTGCCTTTTTTTCTTTTTGGTGTTTGATGATATTTAGTACTTTTGTTTTATGTCTTTTTTTCCTTTTTTAATTGCTTTTGTGCAGTTATTATATGAATTCATTAAATTATTTTTGAACTATAATTAAGGTGCTGCCCTCTGTAAATTTTTCCCATAACAATGATGTGTGTGTGTGTGATAGATACTGTAGATAGACAGATAGACAGACAGACAGACATATAAAAATTAGGCATATGAATACACCATCCTTGTCAATCATAACTCAAAATTGTCAAAATCACACATATACACACACACATGCACACACACAATTCTTGGGATGGTAATCTTAAATCATGCGGTGGATAATGTACTTTGAATATGTGAAGCCATACACATGCCATTTTGCTTTTGAATGAGACCATTTTTATTGCTAATCTCGCAGAATGGCGACAGAAGCTGTTGTTCTTTACTTCTTTTGTTTGCCTTTTTTTCTTTTAGAACAAAGTCACAAAATTATCTCTTCGAAAAATATCCAGCCTTCGGCAAAATAAAATGCATAGCAAAATAAATGTTTTATTCATCTACCACTTGCAGTACATTTCATTATGGCAATTCATAAGTACGGGAAAATTACTTTTGCCTGAAAATGACACTGCAAATGTGAGGTTAGAAGTTTACAGCTACAGTTTATTTGAGCCGAATTCTGTAAAAATATCAGAAATCTATTTTATTTGCATTTGAGAAAATATTATATTTACATATGAATAACTGGGAGCAGCATTCAGGACCGTTACAGTGTCCCGTGTGACCACATTTTCTACTATCTAATCTGCTAGTAGTAAAGTACCTGCTATATCTTTTGCAAACCTTCCAGAAAAAAGTTTATTTATAAACATACATCACGTCATGACTGCCCTTTAGTATTCTATATATCTTGATCAATGCTTATATTCCCTTTTGTAGAGCTACTGCATTTTCTTCATGTAGGATAAGCACAAAGTTTTAGGATAGTTTTACATTAAATGTTAGAGCTTTTAAATGTTGTAACATCAAAACATACATGTATATAGAAATACACCGGAAATCGGAGGAGTAAAAATTAGCATATAGGTGCAGTTAATCTTGAAACACAAGTTATCACTAATTTGTCACATCATTGTTATATAATGCTGGTGAACACTATTAATTCCAAATTTTGGCTCCTTGATTGCTTTCAATTCCCCACCACCTATAGCGGTTCTTCCTATAAAGCTTTTCAATCTAAGATAATAATTTCGCAACATGGTTAAAAAGCTAGATAGCAGCCCATTATATTGCAGCCCATCATTTAACTTTTGTTTACTTGTCAATTAGCAGCTGCAGGCTTCCTGCAGTGATCAGACAATGGTGCTGACATCCCCCATTCAATTCATAGGATGAGTCCTACACTGGTTGAATAGGTGATATCAGCTCCATTGTCTGATCTCTGCAGGAAGCTAGTAACTGCTCATTGATAAGTAAACAATGGTTTAATGATTTCTGAAGCCCTATTTAACTTTTTACAGAAGGTGGCCTGCCATGTATGACACACTTTTTCCTGATTTTGGGAAAGGTTTCACTGAACACAACTTTATAAGTAAGCTGCTTACATTGCATGCAGCAATAACCTTATGAACACAATCAGACAAACAGACCAGTCACTGTTTTATATCATATCATTACACTGATCCTATTGGCAGAATCTTCTGGTGTCAGAGAAGTATCAGCAGCATTGAAAAGGGATTATAATGCACATACAGTAAACTAACCAGTCGTTGGTTGTATAATAGGTAATAAATATACATATCTGGCATGAGCAGTAAAGAATGACACTGAAGGTTATGCAGCAGTATTTAACAGTATAATAGAAGAAGGTTACAGAGCAGCAGTATGGATATGAAGGCATAGATTGTTTAGAGGCCTATAGTGGGGCAATGTCTGTCTCTGTAAGCAGTAATGCAATAATAACAGTAATGAGGATTAATCACAGTGACCACAAAATTCTCACTCTAATGGCACTAAACACCCATACAGCACTAATTATAGTGAGCTAAATGGTGCAAACAGAGTGCTGGTGTGGAGGGGTAACTGTCAGCAAAACATTTACATCATCCCTGCATCATCTGTACCAGCCATCAATAGGGAACCGTCTGACACGGAGAGGAAGAGAGGAGCCCATACTTAGAGTGCACTTCTCTCCAACAGATCCAACTGAGATGTCAGAATTTACAATAAGGGATAGCTAGGACAGATAGGTTATCTATCATGCGCAAACACAGAATGTGCACAGTACAACGCAGATGCAGATTGGTGACTATACTGCACAAAATAGTCATGCACAGACCATTTTGCTATGTGGAATACCCAACCAATCAACATGCAATAAATACTTGCCAGTTGTTATTTCAACAATCAAAATGTTGACAAGTCAAAAACAGTTGAATATTATGTTAGTGTTACATATGTATTATATATATTTTTATATTTCTAAAGTTTTTATTTTTATAAACCACCTGCATTACATTAAATTTACAGATGTTACAGACAAATACTAACATAATACTCGACCATAGACAATTTGACCTGTCGACATTCTGACCTGAGCACTTTGGGCTGGATCCAGACTTGCGCACGCAAGGTGCGTAAGTGGGCTGATTTGACTGGAGGGCGCATGTTCCGAACTCTTTTCCGATCAAGCCCATTTGCGTGGGCTTGAAATGGGTGGGGCAGCATGCAAAGTGTACAGTGTGGGATCTGCAGCCGTACAGACTGCTGATCCATATGTAATACCCCAAATATGGGAGCTGTTCAGGCTGGTGCAGCAGGTGCAAGGGAGACATGTGAGGACAGCGTGTGGGTGGTTACCTAGCAATCACCAACTGACAGGGACACGTTAGGTAGCGAAAGGCAGCTCCAGAAAGTTTGGTTGTGAGGAAAAGTGACAGTTATGGTCCATACACACTACAGCATATAAACGACAAACGACAGATAAACTAAAGATATTCAAGCAGTAGATTGGCAATCAGTGTGCATACACACTACAAACGATTTTCTGTTGAGTCTTCAGTACTGAATGGCTTGATCGTTTATATTAAACTTTTCAAAGGATGCGATCAAACGATTTTGTGTACTTTACAACAATCAGGCATGATCGTTGCAGCGTACACACTTGCACGATATCGTTCAAAACACCCCTTTCACGATTATCGTTTTAAAAAACTGTAGTGTGTATGGGGGTTTAGTTGTGAGGTGAAGTTGTGAGGTGAAGGGTGTGATCGGGTGAGCTGATGGAGAGCTGAGGTAACGGAGAGAGAGAGCGGGAAAATCTGAAGGTGGCAGAGGGGAGAATCTGACAGGCAGGTGAGCTGTGAATCAAGAGAGAGCTGGCTAAGAGGAGACGGAAAGAGGAGAAAGCTTAATGAAGCATCGGAGAGTGAGAGTTCCTGAAAGAAAAGACAAAGGACAAAACTAACAAGCTAGAGTTGGCAGACGCAGAGAGCAGCAGTGGTACCTAAGAAAGAGACAGCTGAGGTACTGGAGGAGCAGGTGTAGAGAGCAGCAGTGGCGCCTAAGAGAGGGACAGCTGAGGTACTGGAGGAGCAGGTGTAGAGAGCAGCAGTGGTGCCTAAGAGAGAGACAGCTGAGGTACTGGAGAAGCAGGTGTAAAGGTGCAGTTGGAGGGATCTGTGACAGAGTATTTGGAGGCAGTGACATTACAGTACTTGAGTGGCACTGAGTAACATAATAAAAGACACCAGTCAAAACAGTCAGGACTGAGAGTCAGCTGGAGGTAATGAAAGGTATTTGTAAAGGAAACAGAAACTTTCTGTACATTTTTGGTGGTAAACAGGGAAAGTTCTCTTAATGTAAGAGACACTTTGGAACAGGATCTAGTGGACTTAGTACTTTGTAAGGAAACCTTTATAAAGTAGTTGTTTCTTATCCTGCAGAGACTTAAAAGTTTTATTGCTGTCAATGGTCTACTATACTTAGTTGCAATTGAAAGTAACTGCATGATAAATATTGCCTGAACCTGCTATCAAAATACCTAAAAGTAATTGAATGACTGCAATCTGCACATGCGCATGCGCTGGGCAGATGTTGCCTGACGTAGATAGGGATTTTAGTTGATGGGGATACGGCGCCCATAACTGCAGCGTTCCTCTCCATAACTACGGTGCAGTTAGGGAAGGTAGGCAGGGGGGCAGGGAAATGAGGAAGGTAGGGCTGGGTTAGGTCTTTACGCTCAGGGTCCCGGCGTATTTACACTCTGTTACACCGGCTGAAGTTAGGGCAGCCTTCAGCCGGCGTAACAGTGTGTAATTACATCGGGACAGGAGTGTCAGGGGGAGTGCATTGATGTTATGCTGAGCATTAGTGCGCTCAGCGCAACATCGTAGCTCTGGATCTTTCCCAATGTGTTTTTAAAGATCAGAACACTTAATCATTTATAAATTGTACTTTTTGACTATATGTATTCTTTGATAATTTAATTATAATAGGAAACACTTCAAAATAAGCATAAAGAATGAGTAGAAATATGTCTACTGCAAGGTGACTTTCCTAAGAAAAAAACATTATTAAGGGCCGGATTCACAAAACCATAATTTTTTTACATACGTGCCTAATTTTGCGATTCTAGCTACTACGCACTATTTTACGCTATCTATGCAGCATCTTTCAAGACCGCATGTATGCTAGCTACATAACGAAACGCTACAGAGATAGCATAAAATAGTTTCTACGCATGCGTAGTAGCTAGAATCGCTAAATTAGGCACGTATGTAAAGAATTACGCTTTTGTGAATCCGGCCCCAAATGCCTAAAATAATTTCCATCTCTTATAAAATGACGTTCTTTTCATGATCCTGTATGTTTGGTAACTAGTTTTGATGGCACGTAACGCTATGTAATACTAATGTTTAGAAAAGCAGCCTAGCTTGGCAATATTTTGCTTGCTGTTAGCTTGTACAAATAAAGAACCACATCCACATACATCTATGTATATAATTTACTGCGTGCGGACGAACAGACCAAACTATAAAAGCAGCAGATATATCAATCACTGTTTAAATATCTTGTATGCAGTCTCCTCACGGTGTGTGTGTTGTATGTGTCTGCTAACATTATTTAAAGGTCACGTTTTCCACACATATGATCTATCTAAGCGATCTATCCCCAACGAACAGGATCATTGTTTTTTTTTTTATATTAATAACATGTCAGATACAGATGAGAAAGAACAGGCTCTAGCTGACCCTCCCCCATGCAGCGCCAGTCTAACTTCAGTCATGCTGAGGTTGAGTTGCTGGTTCAGCTTGTTAAGGAAAAGTTCTACCATTCCACCAGGCACCTGTCAGCATATTTGTGATTAAACACTTCATTACTGAAGATGTTTGTAAAATCTTAGATTGAAACATAGCTTCATACTACTGTATGTTATACTTCCATTGTAGATGGTAGGACTTTAAACAGCATCTGCAAGAAAGAGTCATTAAGTTAAAATAATTAACTGTGAACTAGAAGACAGTGTATAAAATAGGGGGATCCTCACAAGAGCTGTGTCATTTAACATTCATAGATATGTTACAATACATACCATGCATCACTGTCTATGGGTGTGTCCTCTGATGACCCAATAATCATGGAATCGGAGGAAGATGAGATTGTAAAAATGAAAGTAATAAGGAGAGGAATGAGAGTACAAAGATTGGG
>WWET01000746.1:4449-17829 GCA_011038615.1 Limnodynastes dumerilii | reverse complement strand
GGGGAGTAAGGAGTTTGGGAGGGCGGTGTACTAACGTATAGATACCCTGACTTATGCTGGCTGAAGTAAGGGTAGCCTTCAGCCGGCGTTAGCGAGGGTAACTATGCTGAAGGCAGGGGGAGTGTCAGGGGGAGTCCCACAATGTAACTCTGAGCGTTAGTTCGTTCAGCGCTACATCGTCTGGATTAGGCCCAAAGTGCGTAAGTGGGCTGTTTGGACTGGAGGGTGCATGTGCCCTCTAGATGTTGCACACATTTTACATGTGTATGTCCGAAAGGAGTTCCGTCTGCTGAGGCAGTTCCTTCCCTCTGTTTACAAAATGTATGCAAAGTGGGTGGGGGTAGATTTAAATTATACAGTGTGGGTGTTAACACCCAATTACCCGCAGATCAGCGGTCGGATGGACCACTGATCTGCAAGCGTAACTTAAGTTAAGGCTGCCTTATGGCAGCATAAGTCACTTAATATGCACGACAGAGAGGAGTGACAGAGGGAGTTCTGGTGTGGATTTAGACAGCCGCACACATACAGAATATTTATGGGGGTGCAGATCAGGTCCACTGTATGCAACAGATGAAATTTGCATTGAAATCAACATGATTTTCCAGGTGTAACTTTCCTCTCTTATTTTAAATCTCTAAATCAGGGCCGAGATGTACAGAGCCATCAAAATTCTGTATTCTTTGCATTTAAACAGTTTACACTATTCTTAATAAAAAGTACCTTACTGAAGTGTCTTTCCCAGCAGATATATGAATAATGTCATGGTATGCATGTATTATGTGATTTCAACGGTAACTGTCAACAATCAAGTGAGTTAAATATGACAAGTAACTCCTGGTATCTTCTTAAGTCATCTGTCTTCCCAGTATTGAAAAAAGCAACATAATAACTGAGGGCCTGAAGAGCGTTTGAGCGTTTCACATACACACGTAGGTCTGTAAGTTTGCATATGAGAAGGAAGTGAACTCTCCTGTCACTCCCCTTTCACGTACGGAATTCATAATTAGTATTTGGAAGATATGCAACTCAGACTAATAGGGGTAGTTAGGGCTGACGATTGTCATCTACTATTTTTATTTTGTCCTGTTAGTTGCATTAATTATATCCCATTTATTTCATTGTTTATTTTTTTACAGTAAGTTTTTATATAGTAATAACAATCATCATTTTTAGTATTTATCATGGATTCATTATGTTTTATGTATATTAATTGTCATTATCCTTGACTATGCTATCTATGTATATTGACTGTGTCATAGTAGCTTATTTATTGCCAAAAGGTTATACATTCATCTATTAGGTTGTCCCTGATGAACAGGAGGAGTCTGGACTGTGGGTTGTCGTCAGCTGCTCCTGTTAAAAGACTTTGACCACCCGGTACTGGTTCTTTTTTTCTGAACAGTGTTCATTCCTTGTGCAGTGTTTTGTTATATGTTTTTAACCATTGTTTTGTGTGGTATAAATCATTTAATTATTTAAAGCACCTTTAATGATTGCTACTTTTTCTGTTTTCTATCCTCCACATGTTTACTCCCCTGGAGGGGACTCCTAGGAAGGAAGTTACCATCAATACCCGAATTATTCACCTCAGTTGGACTTTATTAGGACTATTTACACCTTGGAATATATCATATGCAAATATTATATATTTATGTTGTTCTTGGATTATGATTTGATATCAATCATTTATTTTTTGGTTTATGTTATTACCAACACCAATAGGGGTCAGTACAGTGCTTATCCTCCTTCACTTTTATATACATTGATTTTCCTATTGGGAGTGGTATTCCCTTTAAGAAAGATTTGTCACAGCACTGCTTATTGGTCCCAGCGCTTGTTTTATTCTTCTACTTTTTTACATGTATGTTTTTTTTCTACTATAGTGAATTTTACTAGTGGCAGGGATACTCCTATTTTTATGAGATATTTTTATGAGATAATTTTATGAGATAACTGCTTTATGATATATTATTTTTTTAGTCTTTTGTGATTTATTGTTATTTATTGAATTTTTATTTCTGTAATATTTATCTAGCAGCATGTTTTCTACTAGAGATAGGAGAAATCTACGACTAAGGGAATTGTCAGGAGAAGAAGGTTTGGAAGAAAGTGTAGATAATGATAATCTTCATAATCTTATGTTCAAACTAGAAAAATTATTAATTAAAGAAAGTAAGTGGTGGGAAATAGCCACATTAGAAAAGTATTTATCAGAAGGTATTATCCCACAAAGTTTATTAATTACTAAAGATGCATCTTTTCCATCTGAAGATGCAGAATTTGAGATTAACTGGTACAAAATTTTAAAAGCCTGTTCTTGTTCTTTGATCCAATTGATCATCCAAGACAGATGTAAATGCCTGGAATCTCTAGACAAACAGAATGATGAAATTAATACCTTAATTACACCATTCAGAGATACAGAGGAATTTAAACAATTAGAAGAGTCCATTTCATTCAGACTAGATCAAAAAGAGGAGAAAAATATTAAGAAGAAAAGGAATAAATTAACTAGGGATGGAGCTCAAAAAATAGAAATCATCTCTGACACCTCCCTCTTTTTAGATGAAAATCTAGAATTATCCATTAGAGACTCTAGAGACCCCAACATTTTTTCCCTAACAATTTATCTGATCCTAAAAGGAAACAAGAACATATAATTAATAACAAAAATAATAGTAATAATAATAAGAAAGGTACCCCTAAGGGCCTGAGAAATAAAGACGTTACAGAATTAACCCAAAAGACTTAGGGTAACAACAAATTAGATTATAGATATCCCCAAAATTATTTTTATAAGACCAAAAATGGACCTAATTGGAGGAATTATAAGTACCCACCCAATTCTTATAAGAAAAAACACTATTATAACAACAAAAAGAAATTCTTCTATCCAAAGAAATACGATAATGGTAGGGGGTTCCATGATCGGAGAAATTATGAGTACCAGCAAAATCATTATCATAGTAACGATAGACACTCACGTCCATATCAACATCAGTATAATAGGTTTGACCATAATAGAGATTACAGTAACTCTTGGCAACAGGTACCATATGGGAGAAACGATTATAGAGACAGAGTATCCCCTTCATTTAGACAAGGAGATAGATTTCCAGATGAAGGATTTCACTGGGAAGATAAAAATAGGTTTGAAGAATTTAGGGATTATGAAACTCCCTCCCCAATCAATTTTTTAGAGAAAAGGGGGTGGAGAGAATTCCCACCCCGATAACTCCCAAAATTAAGAGTTGTTCTAAACGTAAGAAAAAGGATAGGGGTAGGAGGGGTAGGGACCCCCCCCCCAAAAAAAAAAATTATAGAGAAAATAGAAAGAGAAAGGTTAATGACTCCTTTTCTAATAACGAAAATAAGAACCCTAAGCTAGGGAGTACCAAAGTCTTTAATTTGAGTAACCATTCACTCACATTACTTGAAGAATCCATGTTGAGTAGAGGTCTCAATTTTGCACCAACAAATAGTTTTGATAGTTTTAATGTTTTTATCGACACTCAAAAATTTGTAAGGAAACTTACCTTGAAATTTTTTTTTAAAGATACCATAAATCAACCTACATCCACCCATAGGAAGTTTAAAGAGAAGTCCACATTTTTCCCGAAGTTTAAGAGAGAGAATTTCATTGAAACCTTCGAAAAATTATTGATTAAAGATATACATAAACTTAACAGTAACTCCAATAAAAGAAATAAGTGACCTAAAGGTAATCTAACTAAGGAAGAAATCAAAGTCTTAGAAGATTTAAAGAATATTGAGAATATTGGGGTAGCTCCAGAACTACGTTTGCCGTACGTTTATTCGTGTAGCGTATTTTCGTGCGCGTAAATTCGTTACACTCCCCTCGGCACACCCCTTGAACATACGTATTTTGTCAAGATACGCTTTCCAAACCCTACCTTAACTTTTTCCAACATAACCGCAGTCATACGCACACGTACGTATGGGCTAGACGAATTTACGCAGCTAAGCATGCCCATACTGTACACTTTAAATACAACCCCCACCTCACGTATTTCAGACGTATTTTGGACGCACGTAAAATTGGCACGCCCACACGTAAGTATTTACGTGACACGTACGTGAATGGCCCATATGTTCACAATTACGCTATTGAGCCTATTTTCTATGGTGCGCATGCGCAGTACTTACAAATACGCAATTTTACGTCTCCGCTATGCTTAAATTCGCTCCGAAGCGTTGTTCTGGATTAGGCCCATAGTCATTAAGTCAGCAGACAAAGGTGGGGGGTAGTTATTATGAATAAAACTGAATATATTAAAGAGGTAGAAAGGCAGCTAGAGGATCATGTAACTTATAAATTATTGAAAGGTGAACCTACTACTAAATTTTCCATTTCCCTGAAATCTTTTTTAGATTGATATTGTAATAAGGGTACCATCACAGAAGAAATGAAAGGTTTTATATACATTATGGAACCCATCATTCCTGTGATGTATATCCTACCTAAAGTCCACAAGAGTCTGAGCAATCCTCCTGGGCACCCGATAGTAGCAGGGACGGGCTCCCTAACTTCTAATTTGTCTATGGTTGTTGATTTTTATTTACAACCCTTTATGAGGGATATAAAATCGTACCTCAAAGATACCACTGATCTGCTTAATTTTTTTTTAAATAGTTGAATGGAAAGAGGATTATGTGATGATTACAGCTGACGTGTCATCCCTTTATACTGTTATTAATCATAAAGAAGGGATGGGAGCAGTTAGGCACTTTTTAGATACATCTACTATGACTGAGGATTTTAACAATGTTTTAATGGACAGTATTGAATTTATTTTAACTAATAATTATTTAAACTTTAATGGGTCCTTTTATCTTCAACAACAAGGTACAGCCATGTGTACCAGGTTTGCCCCATGTTATGCTAATATGTTTATGGGAAACTGGGAAGAGAATGCCATTGAACACATGGGGACGAACCTGGTACTCTGGAAACGATATATAGATGACATATTTTTTATTTGGGAGGGTTCTTTGGAGTCCCTACAAGACTTTTTTAACCAACTAAATAATAATGGGCCGGATCCAGAACTACGTCCGTCTTCCATAGACGGACGTTGTTCAATAAACAGTAGCTACTGCGCATGCGTAGTAGCTATTGTACGTAATCTGCATGTCGTTTCGATACATAGATTGCGTATATGCGGTCTAAAAGACCGCATATACATAATCTGCAATATGTAGGGAGGACATCTAGGGCTCTAAAGGTGTGTTGGGCTGAGCACCTCCGCAATATTAAGAAGGGTGTTCAGACCCACGCACTATCAGATCATTTTAAGAAACATAATGATTCTAATCCCGGTTTTATCACTCAATGTTTGGGAATAAAGTATGTTAAAGGACATTGGAGGCGGAAAGATTTAGGTATGGCTCTAGCTAAAAGTGAAATGAAAATTATTTTTAACCTAAATAACTTGGAACCTAATGACGTCAAAATTTTATTTTAGGGAGAAAGGGGGCTGCTGATTGTACTAGCGAACCTGAAATGAGTTTCCACGCAAATGAACTCGCATTGGCAGCTTGAATGGACAAATTACTTCTTTGCAACTGTGAAACAGATGTTTTCTTGTTTTTAAAGCCTCCGGTTGCGCAACAGTACAGCTGAAATAAGCTTCTAATTGTTTAGCATTTCTCTAGAATACCCACCAGTGACACATTGGCCATGCTTAGAAACCTGCAGCTGCTAGAAAGTAGAAATGCTGTTTGTTGTGAAAGCTACATATACATATATACATATATATATATTTATTTGTTTATTAACACTAAGTATATGATTGAATTTTACACTTAGTGATATTAATAATCCCCTTTATTAGTGGGAGTCACTATTTATTTTTTTATTTTTTTATTTATTAGAATGACATATAGGTTGGTTCCCATTTTTTATCATTGCATATTCACCTTTGGTGTATCTCAAGTCTTAAAACACTACTCGGAGTTAAGTGGTCTCTGGTAGGTGTGGTGGCGGTGAGAGCTTGCATCAGAGAGAGACGTAGTAAGTATCAATACCTGTGCTCTCTTTGTGGTGTTTGTCCCCCCTCCTTCCACAGGTGATGGAGCTGGAAGGCATAGGTTCCGTCCCGCTCGCCAGGAATTGGCGAAAAGAGGTGTCCAAAGCCCTAGCCGGTGATGACGATTACCTCACCCGTGACTAGCTTTCCCCATTCTCTCCCGCAGGTATTTCCAGTGTTGATTTGTTACTAATGTTTGTATTTCCTTTGCAGCATTAGGAAACGTCACGCCTGGGACCGGGAGAGAAACAGCATGACTTCTCTGGTGGTTCTTCAGGATTGGGTAGGAACCTTTAAGGTGGGGGAGGGCCTGGGTTTGTTTGTATTCCAGGGCACCGGGATACCACCCATTACAAAAGGCTGTTGGAAATCTTACCATTTAAAATTCATGGACTGTGGAACGCCTATTTTACAGACTCAACCAATTATTATATGACCTGTGGATTGTAGTTTAGCCTACTTTGGATTGCCTTTAAGAGTGAAAGATTGTAAATGGAGGGACACATATTTCCTAGAGAAATTTGGGTGATAACGTTATCACAGCGCTTGCATTTGTTTTTGTAAATAAACCTTTTTTATATATACTTAAAGTATTTTTGATTCTTCAATACTCCGCCTACTCTCCTTACACGGCATGCTAATTGCTGCCTATTTTGCGGGCATTAGACATGCGGATTAAGGAGTGACGCCCTGACGGATGGATCTCCTAGTATAGAGAACTAGAAGTCCATAGCGTAACATCTGTCACACACATGAAAACATTCAATTTCTGCAAGCACCTTGTGGAAGTCGGGTGTCGTTACTAATTTCAGATCAGGCCCTAAGTGAATTTCAGTGATCCACTGTTACGCAATGCACTAGGAGCTCAACTAGGGCCCCATCAGTGATGTTACTGGCTGACCACTTGGATAGTGGTCAGAGTCTAACACTGATAGTAACTGGAGCCCCTGATTGTGAGAATGTGTCAGGTTGTGAAACAGTAAACTGTTTTTGTGGCAGCCAAGGAGAAGACAGTTCTCACGGTGTGTGACCACATGTGCAGAAGCTGCAGTTATAGGATGCCAAATTTATCTGAAAGCTGAGCAGAGTGTACCAGAATGCAGTGCTGAGCAGGATGAACTGGAAAACTGAGGCAGAATACTAAGCTTTATGATCCAGAATGCTAAACTATTCAACTGAAATGCTGAATAGGTTATCCAGAACAGAGCCGTAACTAGAAATTTTAGACCTAGGGGTAAAAAGGTAAAATGGCGCCACATATCTTGATTAATTACCAGTTTAACCTTTAAAATGATCTTAATGAAGCCCCTCCCTTTGGCTTGGTGCTATTGGCGACCGCCCCTATCGCAAACCCCTAGTTACGCCCCTGATCCAGAATGCTAAGCGGAGAACACAGTAAACGCTGAGCAAAGTGACACAAGGAATACTGAGCAAGATATTCCCAGCAGCCACAAGGGGTAGATGCAGGAATCCTCTGGGAGATGGCGGAGTGAATTTACAAAAAATAGCACAAGGAGTATGCTGGAAGTAGTGTAACACACTAACACAAAAGAATGGAGGCTGCAGTTAAAGTGCGTGCCAACTGGAGCTAAGTGCTTCAGTCAAATAGTTGTTTTAAATGCCGGGCAACTGCTACACAGAACATAAGCTCTGGCAAACATCAATGGGGAAACAGATCAGGAGCACTGAGACACCGTTGACATTCACCATCAAATAATAAATCAGTAAGTTGATTTAAATCTGCTCAAAGCAAAAGTAATTATTCACTAAGCCCAGTATATGTCAACTGGCCAATCATTTTGTATTGATGTAAAGAAACCAATCAGCAATCAGCCTAAATGTTTGCACTAAAGCTCCAGGATGTTTACTTGTTTTAAGCTACTTCTAAAGTGTTACAGGGGGGAAAACTAGTTAGCGCAAGTGCAAAAGTAAATCTCTTGACTTAATATGTGGACAAAAAAGGGGTTATTTTGGCAAAGGCACTTATGTCTCAGACTCTCTTATTTTCTACATATAACTGTTTATTTTGTTCCCTAAGTCAATTCTTTTATCCTTTTTTCACAGTCACACATGCTCATTTACTAGAAAATTGTGACTAATGTGCTGGTGCTAAAGTTAGCTGGTCAGATTAGGTGTTATTGAATCATGTTTCTATGTTTAAAGACATTTACATAGTATTGAAATTAATGCATTGCTGTAAATAGCTTTATAATCTTTTTGAATATTGTCAGCTTTAATGGTTACCTTCTATTGGTCTGCATAAACATTTTGTCTAAGATTTGGTCAAATAAATTGTGAGGTATACATAAGAATTGTGTTGATCCTCATTAGAGATCTATACTGAGGACTTCCCCATTCAAATATTTAGGTCTATTATTAATTATTGTATGGAACTCTGATTCTGTAAACATTTTCCTTATATTTTCCCTTAATTCCAAGCATTCGTTGAAGGTGCTTCTCAAGAGCTAAATAGAATTAGCAATATCTTAAGGCAGAAAAGGAGATTTGTGGGCAATACCATAGGGTCTCACAATTGTTTAGTAATTGAAAACTATTTTTTCTTTTTAAATGACTGTACCATACTTGTAGTGTTTTCTGGCAGAAGAAGTCATTATAAAGTAGATTTGAGGCCAGATTTACTAAGCTGCGTGAAAGTGGAGATGTTGCACATACCAACCAATTAGAATTTAGCTGACATTTTCTAGTATGTCATAGGAAAGTAAGTAAATCTGGCCCATGGTGTCATATATAATGTCAACTGACAAGGAGAAATGAGTACAAAAAAAAAGTGTTGGCAAAGATCTCCAGAATGTAGGATTACAGTTGTTGTTCTTTTTTCTGGAAAGACATTAATTGCTGTCATTGCTTTTTGTGTTTATAAAACCCCTTTCTTTTGGATAAGTTTATTTAACAATCCCTCTTCATGAGATAATTTCAGATCCATGCACAAAGTAAGTGGAAGTTAGGATCCAGCCTCAAGTTCTTGGTGGGACATCTTTGTTTTACACTACCTCCACTATCCATATATGTTATACAATAGAAAGCCCCGGCAGGTAGAGAACCAAAGGTGGCATGCAATTTTTCAACCCCTTGCAACACATTTATAAGACCACCGGCAGGAGGGTCACATCCTTCTCCTGGATTCAAAGCTGTGGAACAGACTGGACATCTGCAGAAAAGACACTCTGGTCTATTCCAATCCTTGAACAAGATGGGGACAATACGCTGTACATGTGCTGAGCTCCTACCTGACCATACAAGCACAAAGAGGTTCTGTTTATGATTGGTTCATCAATCGAGTGGCGTATGTGCTGAGTTGGTCATTAATTGTTCCCCCCTACTTCTAAAATACTGCTGGTGCCCTCACTTTTTGTTACTTTGTGCAATGAATTTCCACAAATCTCTGGTATTACTTCTCAATATTTTGATGATTTGAAGAAAAGCTTATTAATGGGGATAATAGGATTTAATAAATTGTATTCTGTCTGGATTAACATGGATAGAAAGTATGAATAAGATTGATTTTTATCTTTTTATAATTCATATCAGTGCTTGAAGTGGAAATTTAGAAGTGGGGTTATAAAATTTCAGCACCAGATGTGTCTTGAGTTTGGCAAAGTAAACAGGTCAACTATAAGAAATCACATTTTGTACATGTCATGTGGGTCATGATTTCTACACTGAACACTTCATGTTTAATTAAATAGTCTGGTTACCGCTAGGGAGAAACAATAATAGCTCCCCCACAGGGCCGTTTTTAGGGGCAGACGAGTCCAACAAACCTTATTGCACCTTGCTTTTGTGTGTCCAACCAGCCTTATTATCCCTTCCTTGTTTGTGGCCAGCCCGTCTTATAGCTCCCTCTTTATGAGTGTCCACCCAGCCTTATTGCCCCTCCTTCTGTGTCCAGCCAGCCTTATTGCCTCCCTCTTTATGAGTGTCCAGTCACCCTTATTGCCCCTCCTTCTGTGTCCAGCCAGCCTTATTGCCCCCTTCTTTACTTGTGTTCAGTCAGCCTTATTGTTCCCTCTGTCCAACCAGCATTGTTGCCCCTCCTTTTGATGGCCACCCAGCCATATTGTCCCCCCTGTGTCCAGACTTTGTCCCCCCTTTAGTTTGCCCAGCCGTATTGCCCCTCTTGTGTCCAGACAGCCTAATTACCCCCCACTTTGTGTGCAGTCAACCTTATTGTCCCTCCTTCACTTTACCAAGTCTTATTGCCCCCTGTGTCCACTCAGCCTTATAGCCCCCTCTTTATGAGTGTCCATCAAGCCTCCTGTGTTCAGTCAGCCTTATTGCTCCTCACCTTAATTGTTTCCACCCAGCCTTATTGCTCCTTGTTTTGTGTCCAAACTACTTTTAAAACAACAATAAACGTACCTTTTCCTGTGTCTTCCATCTCTTTCCTCCATGGCACACTCTGCAGTCTAAAGACGCTCACGTGACCATAGGTCACGCTTGCGTCTATTACCCAGAGCTGCGACTGTGCACAGCACAGCCAGCTCTGTCAACAGGCAGCAGCAGTCCTCTGTGAGACCGCTCTAAGTTAAAATATAGCTGCTCATGGAATCTTACAATTCTATGAGCAGCTGTATTTTTACTCAGAGCTGTCTCACAGCTAGAAGTGCCGGTATGCCATAACGCCACATACCGACCCACTTTGAGCACTGATTCATATAAGAAACATATACACGTTTCCAATAAATTTTGTTTTATAAAAGATGAGTTTACTTTGGATTGGAAAATATAGGAAGATTGTCTTCCTACCAGATCCTCAAGCGTACTGTGGTCCTGTAATATAATGAAGGGAAAAAGTACCTTGTGCAGGCTTCATGGGAATAATCTGTTGCAGTGAGGCACTGTTCACAAGGATCCCTCTTTATCTCCATCCATCCTTTCCGATGTGTTTCAACTGACTAACAATCTTTTTTAAGGCTCCAAGAGCAATTACTGCAGAATTTGTATCAAAAAGTCTGCTGGTGTAACTACAGTGGGTGCAGACAGCAGGGGGCCTGGAGGAGAGGGAGGCCTGAGGCAGCCGCCCACACTTCACAACCATAGGACCAGCCACAAATGACAGTGCTAAGCTGTCAGTTACTGACAGCCTAGACAGCACTCAGCACTAACTAAATCAGTGTATAGCACTGTATATAAATAACTTGGCAGCCGCCAAGTTATGAATGTCCTCTGCTAGCAGAGGAGGAGAAGGGAGAAGAGGACAATGCAAAGCTGTCAGCTGAAGGCAAGTAAATCCAGCTGTAACTACAGCATTGGCTAGCAACTCATCCTTGTTTATTTATTCAAACCTCATTCTTATCTTTAATTACAACCTTTTATCATCTCTCTTTATCGCTGCTAGTGCTAAATTACTTCACTGAAAGGGTGATAGATAAGTGGAATAGCCTCCCATCTGAGGTGGTTGAGGCTAACACAGCAGAACAGTTTAAACATGCTTGGGATAAATATAAGGGTATCCTTAATCTTAAATTCAATAGGAGTAAATAGGTTCTAAATTCAGTATAGTTTTAAATAAACAACTGGTCAGACTGGATGGGCCATGTGGCTTTTATTTGCCGTCACTTTCTATGTTTCTATGTAGTTACCTGTCTCTCTACTGTATACTCTTCACTAGCGTTCTTACAGTTAGCAATCTAAGCACTACAGATATAAATTTATATCCATAGCTGCAGGCATTTCAAAGTAAAACGCTTTAATACAGCGTCCCTAACGTAATAGAATATTATTCAGATGTATAACTCAGAAAATATTATGCGTGCCATTTATTGTGCAAATATTTGGGATTTATATAATTTCTGCCTAACAACTGGGGTTATTAGCATTTTAATTTATTTATCATATTTGGCAACAAATTATGAAATGTATTGGTATGGCTTGTAAAATAGCTGCAAAAAATGTGTCATGGAAATGTTTTTATTATTTTTTTTTGTGTTTATTTACATGGGTGGTTTATAAAAACAGTGGGCTGGATTCACACCACCGGACGTATTGCATATATGTCCGGAGTTTACGATATTTGATACTGCGCATGCGTAGTATCTTTTTTTACGTAATCTACGTATGTTTTCATTAAGTAGATTGCGTATATTGCGCATATACGCAATCTACGTAAGGAAAAGGTACGTAGATTACATAAAAAAGATACTACACATGCGCAGTATCAAATATAGGTAAACTCTGGATGTATATGCAATAAAATAGAAGAAATGGTGGATATAACCCTCAGCAAACAGAAGTGATGGTGCAGATATAATATTGCTTACATTCCTCAGATATAAATGAAAAAAATATTTTCTTAATTATACTACAAAAACTGAAACGTATCTTGAAGAAAAGCAAACAAAAATTAACTGGGATGAGAAAATGCGGAAGGATATTTCTGGTGAGAGCTGAGCATCGCTAAAGAGTGACAATTGATTCAATCTCCTGATTGAGTACACAAGCCCAAACTTTTGGCACCGAAACAAGTCAAACATTTAGGATACTATTTCTAAATAATGCAATAATACTTTGTCTCTGTCTGCAATTATTAGCTAACAGCTATTGCTCACAAAGGCTTCTGGGAAAATGAGTGAGCTATTTTTTGCCCCTGGTTCATGCAGCTTCACTTGTTCAGTCTTTAATACAGTGTTAAGATTTATTTCAGATGTCTATGTTATAATAAGCAGATATTCAGAGAGCTCAATGTTTTTTTTTCTTCTATTGGAAGAGTGGGAGTTCTGACACACTGACAGTAATGTGTTGTTGTTTTTCCACACATCTTGACAGTTTCTTTTGATGTTTGCTGGAGACAGAAGCTTTTATTGATTGCTTCTCATTTTCTTCCCTGATAGCCCCCATCAGACAGGCAGGCTCCAAGCTAATTAGCCGAGCTTTGTTCCTGCATAGCACTTTCCTCCAAAAACTCCAGGAAGGAGGCTCAGCAATGGTACTTCAAATAAAATTGCAAAAGTGATTACGACAATAAATAAATAAACAAACAGTGAAATATTTTCAGTACATTGCAAATGTTTTCTATAAAGTACATGTATGTGGAGCAGACCGCATTTATTTTACCTGCGTGAGATTTAATAAAGCAACTGCACCCTAAAATGAATAATGATAGTAATTATTGCCATGTTTTTGAAGTCTCATTCATTATTTTAAAAGTCAAGCAGACTTAATATGATAGATTTGAGTTATCACAATTTGTAGCTCTTAGATGCAATTCCATTCCTGAAAAAAAACACTGGTAGTCAAGAGAGAATATAAATAAATATTGCATTCACTTATAACATGAAATTGATAACATTAGAAACAGGAAATATAT
>WWET01000745.1:542167-554689 GCA_011038615.1 Limnodynastes dumerilii | reverse complement strand
CCTCCCCTGCAGCGTGACCCTAACCATCCATCTACCGCAGCCTGACCCTAAGCCTCCCTTCCCTGCAGCCTAACCCTAGCCATCCATCTACCGCAGCCAGATCCTAATCCCCCCTCCCCTGCAGCCTGCCCCTACCCCCCCCTCCCCTGCAGACTGGCCCTAACCTTCCCTCCCCCGCAGCCTGACCCTAACCTTCCCTCCCCCGCAGCCTGACCCTAACCCTCCCTCCACTGCAGCCTGACCCTAACCCTCCCCTCCCCTCTCCGCAGCCTGACCCTAACCCTCCCCTCTCCGCAGCCTGGAGAGGTTACTCACCTTTCCCTGCGGTAGTGGTGGCGGCAGTGTTTCCGAATCAGAATGGGTGAGAGCTGATTGTCATACTCATCAATTCTGAAAAAAAAATTCTATACTGGGGGTATTCGAAATAGGGACATCCAAAAAGGAACTTTCGAATGTCCCTATTTCGGAACTGAAAATTTCTAACTGGGGACTGCAACCGGGAATAGCCTTATGGTTTCACTCCTCTTAGTTACCTCTGTTTGCATAAAAGCTTCCAATATTTGCAATACTTTAATGTTCCCAATATGTGGTGTCAGTTTCTGGTACTACACTTTTTCCCATCCCCAACCAGAAGTGATTTAGCCATGTTCATTTGTAATCATGTTCCTTGGAAGCTATAATAACAAGCTGTAACTCATTGTATTTCCATAGCTTCACTTAGCTGCATGAATAGTCAACCTGTGGCACTCTGGGTGTTGTGAAACTACAAGTGCCATCATGCTTTGCCAGGTATCAGCTGTGCCTAGGCAGTTGAAACATGCTGGGGATTGTAGTTTCACAACAAACTGAGTGTATAAGGTTGCCTCACATTTCAGGTGGAAGCTGTTGTGAAGTTGTATATTTATAATGGTTTATTTATGAAGATTTTTTTTACTTATTAGATAAAATAACACAAGGTGGTGGGAATAAAAATAATAGTTATTTACTTAATGATGCAACCAGACAATAAACAGGATTAATCAGTCCATGAAAAGAAAAATGCAGCCACTCTCTGTGCTGGTGACAGGTTGTGCTACTGGATCCATTTCTGGCATTCTGACCTGTGCTTACTCAAGGTCCATTTAATTTCCGTTGAAACACAGGTCTGACATCTGGGCTACTTGCCAAAAGTAATCCAGGTCAGCCATTTCATTCCTAGCATCCGTACAATAAAAGTGGGAGAACATTCCCTGCAGGGAACACCTTTCAGTCTTACAGGAGATTTAGGTCCCAAATTTCTTCTGTTTCATGGGAGGTGGCATCTGAGCCAGCATATCACTGACCGACCTCTCCACCAGCACAAGTTCCCCATCACTCAATAGGTCCATAAAAAGCAGCGGCTGCAGAATCCAATAATCAGCAGACAGGATCATACATAGTGTAAAATAGAAACAGAGATTACAGTTACAAAGGGAAACTGATTGGACTACTCAAAACAAAGTTACAGGAGCTACAGATATATACGGAAGACCTGAGGACACACAAATTAAAACTTCTGTAGGTGTTGACTAATACTTGTGGGTAATCATATTATGTGCATAAATTATCTCAGATGTCCGGAATACACATAACATTCCAACCATTGTACTTTAATATATAGATGTCCATGACAACCAACCTGATACTTTTTGGTGATTTTAAAGGCATGTGCCTGACTCCTTCGTGCGCCCTTCGAGAGTGGCTTTAAGGTCTCCTGGTTGAGGAGAGCGGTGCTGTCATCTGGAAGTGGCTGCAGAGAGAAGAGGGGACGGAAGGGACAAAGAGAGAGTGAGACACAAAATATTATTAGTTGCAATGCAATATGGCGATCACATCAAAATGACACCATTTCCTTAGTGCGGATTAATGGGCACATCACCTTTGGTAACAACATGTCTGAAGTGTCTGAGTCTCGGTAACACAATAATTACATATATTTTTTTAGGCCCTTATCTGGAACCATAAGGTTATAGGCCCGTGTTCAGAGTCCCGGACGTATAACATATAAGTCTGGTGTTTAGCGATTTTTACTACTGCGCATGCGTAGTCATTTTTTAACGTAATCTACGTATATCCTTTCCTTACGTAGATTACCTAAATGCGGTCTTACAGACTGGGGATGATTACTTTGTTAGGCTCACGATCTTCTCTACTTTTTATATCATGTTAAATTTAAACCAAAACATGAACTTTCAGACCGCATTTATGCAATCCACGTAAGGAAAAGATACGTAGATTACGTTAAAAAAATTTCTACGCATGCGCGGTAGTAAAAATTGGTAAACACCGGACGTATATGTTATATGTGTGGTACTCTGAACTACGGGCCATTGTGACTAGTGTTGATTTCACATTTCATGATTATATTGTTTTTTAGTTTTAAGCATTTTGTGAGTTTGAAATGAATATTTGCCTTTTTACACGTTACTATTTTGAATAAATGAGGTCTTGATTTTAAGTACTTCTCTATTCGTATATGTTCTTTTGAATAGGACGTGGTCTTTCCTATAGAGTGCTGCTTGATTGAACCTCATTTACACTTTGGATGTATATTTAGGTGCTTATTGTTTAATAGTATTTGTTTTGGTGCAGGAGCCTATTCTACCAAGGGGGTTAGACGTATCCATATTGGGGAAATCTTTCTTTCTAATCTGCCAGTCGTCCAGGCAGTGATGGCTACAGCGATCGTCCCAGGGGCCTGATTATAGGTAAGCTTAATAATAAGCAATAGGGAAATAAAAGTGCTCATCATATCTGATAAGAGATATAAGGTATGATGTGAAAAACGCATCTGTTATGATTATTAAGGGGCATTGACATTCCTCGGGAAGGCTTCTGGAAGAAGGCACATTGCCAGTTTCTCCTGATGAAGAGAAGCAGAGAGAATCTGTATAGTGCACTGCAATGCGACTGAACGTGTCACTA
This sequence comes from Limnodynastes dumerilii, assembly GCA_011038615.1. Lineage (NCBI taxonomy): Eukaryota > Metazoa > Chordata > Amphibia > Anura > Limnodynastidae > Limnodynastes > Limnodynastes dumerilii. The sequence goes on along the minus strand of WWET01000745.1, from coordinate 551,746 downwards.
GGTGTTATCTTGAATTGGCTAGTCTGGCACTTACTAGAGACTTATCCAGGACACAGAACATGTAGTTATCATGCATCAGAATGTCCTCAGGCCTTGACGGGTTAAATGTGATTCCAGTAATGGGGGTGTCCCTTTCCAGCCAGTTACGGTGGAAACCATGCTGCAAGACTTTTCGGGTCCAGTCTGTGTACTGTTTTTTGGCAATGTTAAACTCCAACACCTGGGAGAAAGCGATATATACAAAACACGTATAATGAGATATGAACTTGCATTACATGAACACACAAGAGTCTGTGCAACCCGTCAGCATTCCTACCTGCTGGTCAGCATGAGCGATCACCAGGTTATTGGTGGTCGGGTGGATGGCGATTGCGGTAGGAGGAGAGTTGTTTTGAGGCACTGAACACACAAACTGCAAAGAACAGACAATAAACAGGTTAAATGCAGAAAAAGTGCATGAAAGCAGCAGTCATTCCATCATCATTCACTTCCTACCTTTAGCTTCGTGACATTATAAATATCTATCTGTGAACTGGGACAAGCCACTGCCAGCAGAGACCCATCTGCACTTGCCGCTAATAGATGGACAGGACTTGAAGAACCTGTTGACACAATTGCATGATGATGAAATTAAACTGTTCTCTGAATCACAGGGAAAATTCCATAGCTTCTACAGACAAGGGGTGGATCTACCAGTGATGCCTGGGACCTGCACTGTCTGTGGAGTCCACATTGTAGCTTGCCGCTACACTTAGGAGCAGGGACTGATGTGAATGTCTCTGTAAAGCATTGCAGACAATTTGTGGCACTATATAGATAAGCATTAATAATAATAATAATAATAATAAAATCATCTTAAAGGATCTTTTTGCACCTGAGCCCGCCATAATGTCTCCCAACTCAGCTCTGGCACCAAGATTTACATTTACAGTTCCTATCCTTTTATTCTTCCTTTATGCTTCATAAATTCTGTAGCTTCATAACCACAAAAGTGCGACACAATAATAGCACATATACACAAACTAGAAAACATTACACATGTGGTGCAAGCAGAAGGCACAAGACCAGTGTAATACAAGGTACACTGACATACAAGAGAGATCAGTCCTGGCTCTTAAGAGGAATGAATACAGAGGGTGAAGGAAGGAGAGGAAATCAATGGAAATGGGGAGAGTAGAAGAACTGTGGGATAGGAAGAGGTAATGAGGCATGGCATGGGACTGAGAGGAGGTTATAAAGGAAGGAAGGAGATGTTGAGGGCAGAAGTGATCTGCAGATCCTGGCTATTGCAGAGATGTAAAGTGAGGCCACGGTGCTGAAGGCTCTGTAAATGAAAGTCAGCGATTCTTACTCCCCTAAAATGTTCCCATTACCTGATGGGGGCTGCAGGGTGAGAGCGAGATTGCAGCTGCCCTCTGACAATTCCAGCACATGAACTGATCCCCCGTCTGACCCTACATAGAGCCGCGTGGAGTCCGGAGAGAAGAGAAGGTGCTGGGCTGCAGTTTGCAGCTGAGGGACTTTAGGAACCTGTGTAGGGTAATAAATAAATGTTATCCATGGAACATTCTAGGATGTGACGAAACACGGGAAATGAGAGGGCGCCTCCTGGCACTCACCCGGGTGATGCTGATATTATTGTTCTTGTAACTCAGTCGGTGCAGGAACAGGCGAGAGGAGGTGGCGTAAGAAATCCATAAACCACAGCTGGAGATGGCGCTGCACCGGATACTCTCACTTCCCTGGATACACAGATATAAAGCTGGTCAGAAAAAAGGAACGTGGCAGAAAGGACTAAACCTTAAGGTTCGGTCCACTACCTGGTGACTTATTTACAGTGTCCCACTGCAACATAAAAAGGACACTGTATTGTCTGTCTAGCTCTGTAATTATTTATGTCACCCTGGGTTGGGATAGAGTCCTATGGTGTTCTCATCTTACAACCTAGACACAGCATTCTGCTATTCCCACACCAAAGGAAATAAACAGTCTGCTTTACTGATGAACATGGATGAAGAGCACAGAAGACAGCACATTTACTAATGCTAGAATGGTCCAGAGTGGAAAATAAGAGGAAAGCAGGTGGAAAGTTACACCTGGGCAAAACCATGAGTTGAACGTTGATATTTCTTAGCGCAAGTCTAAGTAACCGTTTAAAAGTAAAGCTGGTCCGTATCTGTGTGCAATAAGCCAATGTAAAGTATTCCCTCATAGTGCAAACAATGGGCTGGATCCAGACCTTGTTAAGTGCATGAACTTAGTTACTCAAGGGCTAAACCATGTCGATTTCAGGGGAGTCATATTTCCTCTGTTGCAAACAGTATTAGAGTTTACAGGTGATGTTTCCCAGCCAAAGTCTAAATAACAGTGTGATAGTAAAGCTGGTCAGTAACCGTGTGCAGTAAGCAATTTAAAGGTATATCCCTGCATGCAAAGAATACAATTAACTTGGCTCCCCCTAAAATCAACATGGTTTAGCCCTTGGGTAACTAAGTTCATGCACTTAACAAGGTCTGGATCCAGCCCAATGACATTAATGTGACTTCCCTTGAAACATGGTTTTGCTCAGGTTTAAATTTCCACCCATTGTCCTCTTATGTTCAATTTCTGGATCTGGTGTGTTATAATAAAGAAGAGAGAGATAGCAATAAATGATATGCTGGAAATCACCTCTAACTATCATGTAAATGTATCTACAAAAAGCCAATGAGTTATCTCCAACCAGGACATAAGAGATGAATGAGTATTTTCCCCGTCCGCCTTAATCAGGAAATAACAAGTTATCACAATCACTTGTCAATAGCCCCCGGTAAGTAGACTAAGTGCTGCCATCTAGTGGCTGACCTCACCTTCCTCTTCAGCTGTACAAGGAGTTCTTCTTCCTGAGTCAAAGGAAGGGTTTCCCCATCTATCCCTGGATTACACAGAAATGGATAACATTATAGATTTTCCATGTTTACTATAGTCACATCCCCAGACATTAAAAATAAACGCTGATTCCCAATGATGTATGGACATGGATAAAACATACATAATGAAGCTACAAAGAAAAGCTGTATATTTAGAAAAAGATGACAGGTCAGTAAATGTACTTTACATTTAGTCATCAAAATATATATATATATAAAAAAATGATGATGTCTAAATGGTCACTTTGCATAGTGGGGGCGCTAAGCAACGGTAGTGGTTCATGACAACCCTATCAGAGACAACCAGTTAGTGCTGCACAAATTAAAACCCTGCCAGATATTCATAAGCAAAACATATCTTTAAAGAGAGTCCCTGGACATGACTCCCCATCATACAGCACACATTCATACCTGATTCATCCGTCTGCCCCAGCTTCCACAGCTCCAGCCGCCCCGGGAACTGGAAGAGAAGCAAACGGGACGCTCGGGCGCAAGTCACCAGATTACGCTGTGGGGAGAAAGAGACTTGATAAGGACAATCCCTGAGAATAATAACTACGATGTACAACAGACCTCCCTACAAAATACAGCAAGACATGCATTCTACTGATCCAGGCATGTACATCCAACATTCAGCAATTACTAGCAAATGTAACAGGTAATGTAAATGTAGTATAATATTAGTCTTATATATAGATTGGAGCCATCTAGTGGTTGGAAACTGAATTGTAATCACAATTAACCTTTGCAGAAATAACAACCTACTCAAGTAGCATTATTTTGGTATTATTGTTCATTTTTGTAAACAAACATCTTTATTTTTGCCTTTAAGATTTTATTTTAGGACAAAAACCAAGCATATATTGTGATGCGTACCAATAAACAAGATCCTTTACTTATTGACACTATAAAAGTGCCCATATTTGAGGATACATAATCACCTTTAGACCGGTTATATGTGCTTTAGTCAATTATATCCTTGGGACACCTTCCAGCAACACCAAACAGGGCACAGTGTAAATAATGCATCTGGCCAGAATAACTTACATGAGGGAACGTGATTTTCCTCAGAGCAGCGTCATAGGATTTAGTCTTTATCTTTTCCAACAAGGGCCGATTCACAACATGGCCGTCGAGACCTGTCAGATAAAGGAGAGCACTTAGTACTGAAAGAGCAGACCCTCCAACATGACCCATTCCATAAGGTACAAAACGCTCTGCTCCTCAGTTTTCAACTGCCAGTTACTATGGTAACCTCCTTTGTTGAAGAGGCAATTTTTTTTTTAAATATCAGTTAATTCACTTAAAACAGGTGAGTGACAGTTGGAAGCTCAGGAGCAGATTAAATTGTACCTAATGGAATGGGTCATGTTGGAGGGTCTGAAAGAAAGTCGCTTGCGGTGTAACCAAATACGAGAGGACAACGTACCTCCGGATATGAGAGAGTTGCCGCTGTGAGCCACTGCCCTGACGTCATGCGTGTGATACCGCAATGGCTTTGAGTACACCCATCGCTGCTCTGTCTTCCCCTCTTGCACAGCCATGAACTGGAACTGGACGATGACCCCCTGACTAGTGCCCACCACAAAGCTGTCCTCCGACTGCCAAGAAAAGAAACCGCAGAGATCAGCAGGGTCACGTGGCTGATGATGTGTTTATTAAGTGCAGGCCTGGCAGAGGTGTCACAAAACTACCAGCATGCTTTGGGTGCATGGCCATAGCTAATATCAAAAAGCATGCTGGGACTTGTAGTTTCACAACACCTGGAGAGCCACAGGTTGGCCAGGCTTGATTTAGTGCATAACCGGTGAACGCTGTTATTACCTTGGACACCGCCAGACACATAACGTCACAGTTTGCAATAGGATGTGTGCGGATGAGGGTTCCCTTCTCTAAGTCCCAAAACTGCACTTTGCCGGTAGAATCCACGCTGATGATTTCTCCACAGGACAGTACTGCAACACTCCACACAACACAATCGTGCGTCTGCATACTCGCCGGGCGGCGGTCCAGCTTCAGCACCTGTAGCTGATGGCCTAGAGGTGGAAGAACAACTAAACGGTCAGAACAATGAACACATTCCATGCTAATGACATCGGTAAGATCTGACTACAGTATGAATCTATGAAGGCCGCGTTCCAGCAACAAGCTCAATGGGGCAGAACCTCGGTTAAGTACGACAGGGGAATTACGTGCGGCGCGTGTGTAATTCCCGTCTTGAAGGTTGTGTGCATGCATACAACATTCTTACAATGCCGTAAGGGTCAGTGTATGTAACGTACGCCGCATATTACAGTAAAGGGGCTGTCCCCTCTACTACGACAGTCATATCTCCGCCGTAAAGGCGGAGAAACACATGTAATTGAGGGGACGGGGCAGGGGAAGCCCCATTACAACAAGGTTTGTGGCCATAAAGCCACAGACTTGGTCGTAAAAGTTAAGGTAGGAATCTGGACACGTTAGTGTCCAGATTTGCTACCTTTAGTGGGGAGAGCAGGGGGCTACGCAATTGGCTGTAAGGCGCGTGTAGGTCTGCATCCGTTCCATTGTATGGATCCAACACCTAGGCGCATATATACTTATTACCTCCTCCTACATACAAATAATTTCCCATCATGAATCACCTGATGACACACTGAACACTCTGATCACATTGACAGAACCGGTGACGATATGAGTCCCCAATGGATGCCAAGCCAGGCAGAGGATGCGACCTGAAAGACATGACAGAGACCAAATGGAGTGCATTGGTTGGTAAAGCAGGGACACTTTCAAAAGACATAATCACATGGACCATGCGCCAATCACCTTTCTGACGATCTAAGTTCTTCTCAAACACAATACTCTCTGGTGTAACGCTGAACAGCTTCACAGAGCCATCTTCACAGCTCACCTGCATTATGGAGAAGACAGACAGCTCAGATATAGGCTTACAGCAGGTACAGGCAACTAGTGTTACTCCAGGGGTTGTAATACTAAACATCTCCTCATGCTATGCCAGGTATTAGCTGTGCCTATGCTGCTGGTGCAGTCTGGGACTACTGCTTTCACACCACCTGGACTGGCACAGGTTACCCACACCAGGCTTTGACAATGCAAATAGTTGGCAAATACATAACAGCATTTGCATCAGGATATTGCAGATATCGAACAGGACCTACCGCAAGGTGTGAGCCACTGGGATTTGCTGCAATACCCCAGATGGGGCCTCCGAAGGCATTCAGAGAATATTTAACACACTGTTTCTGCAGATCATACTCGATGATCTCCCCATTCAGCCCAGCAGAAAAGAGACGATTCCCAGTGATCCAACATATCGCCTCTGTGCATCTCTTCTCGTCCCCAGGAATAACCTGCTCAACACAAAATAAGGTCAGTGACATCAACAGTCTTTGCGGGTTCTACCGCAGGGTTATTCTAAAGAAAATATCATGTCCTCATACCGCTTCCTGGTAGTAGTCAGCAGCAAAGTTGTATATTTCCACAGATCCGTCATTACGGGCAACGGCAAGTCTCTCGGTCTCTTCTGAGAATGACATACACCTCACACCAGACGGCACATAGTCAAAGAACCGGACACGGTGAACCTTAAACTCCCCCATTCCTGGAAATGCAGTAAAAGCAGAAGGAATAGTGTTTAGCATAGGCTGAAAACTGACCCATTTGGTGTTATAGTGGTGTTTAAAGAAAGGCCTAATTATATTTATAGATTTACTAATGTGTGAGTATTCAGAAAGTATGCTATCTTTCTACACCTTTGGTTAATGTATAATTTGGGTTTTATACTTATGCAAATATTCCTGTGTATAGTTTTAGTGTATATGTTATATATCTAGATAATAATTTAGGTGAATATGACATATAGCTTCTATTTATTATATGCTGAATTTCTGGCAATGATAATAATGATATTTGGAAAGAAGAGTTGGCATTGGTGTGGCAGTTCAGTGTAAAAGTATTCTGCAGCATCATATTAGTTACCATGTGTATCATCTATTCATTTCACTATAACTAATAGGGATCCTTTCTCATTTATTTAAGTATATCTCCTGAGATGCTTAATTGAAATTTTTTTTTTTTAAATACCTGCTTGAGGAAAGAAACCCCCTTTATTAGTGTAAATATATGTGAAAGGAAAAACTCATTGACAATCTGAATATTCCAAACTGGTTAATGATGAAAAGGGGGAAATTGACAACACATGAATAAAAAAGACACAAACAAATGTTACTATATAAAGGTAGAGGTCTATAAACTAATATGAACACTGCATATTCTATACACATAAACATGTACTATGTATAAATCCACTGATTTTCTACAGTTAGGCGCGGTATGAGGAGAGTTTTTGAAACAGGGGGTGATTGCTTGAGTATATTTGCCAGACACGACAATGGCCAACACTGCCCGAGTGGCCATTTCAAAAGCAACAGGTGATACAAACATGTGGAGCCGAGGGAAAACAGATCCTCCCAACAACAAGCTTTTAACATTGATTCACCATTCCCAAGCAAATATATGCTATAAACAAATTCACTGTATACTGACTGAGATATTACAGCATAGTTAGCAACTCCTGACTCTTAAAAAGATGACTACTGAGCAATGGCTTAAAGTAACATGGTCAAGCGTATTAAAGAACAAATGTCACAATAATGAAGTTATGTGCTTCCATCTGCTGGTCCCCTTTGCACATGATGGGCCAAAATACTGAACACCACAGCCCTGTGAGATGCTCTTTAATAGCAATGATTTTAGATTCTTCTGTAAATGTTATGTGGCTTGTTCATTTTCTGTCATTGTGTGGTTGAAATGTGAATTAATTATTTGTTGTGTTGATTGAGCATATTAAACAAACATTTCAAATTTTGGTACTATCATATAGTGAGGCTACTGAGAGCACAAGGTTTTCCTATATCATAGTATTGTGAGGCTACTAAGAGTGTGGTGTATCCTTATATTGTAACTGCCCTGACAATTATCAATTAACAGGGTGTTTTTCTTCCACTACTTCTACATTATATGGGGCATCTACCTATATAAGGCTAAAGATAAAAGAACTTCTATATTACTGGAGATGGAGTATGTACAACAAGTATGTACAACCAGATATGGACAAATGGGTATAGTGTAGGGCAGACCTGCCAACATGTTACTCTCCAGGTGTTGTGAAACTACAAGTCCCAGCATACTTTGTCAGGTATCAGCTATGGCCATGCAGTCAAAGCATACTGGGACTAGTAATATCACAACTGTAAAGTCACAGGTCTGGCCACATGTATATAGTGTACTGTAGAGGGTACAGCACTGGACACATGTATATAGGGTTCAGTGCTGGACACATGTATGGAGTTTAGAGGGTACAGCACTGGTCACATGTATGTAGTGGAGAGGGTACAGGACTGGACACATGTATGTAGTGGAGAGGGAGAGAGTACAGCACTGGACACATGTATATAGTGGAAAGGGTATAGGACTGGACACACGTATATAGTGGAGAGGGTAAAGCACTGGACACATGTATATAGTGGAGAGAGAGAGTACAGCACTGGACATATGTATATAGTGGAGAGGGAGAGAGTGCAGCACTGGACACATGTATATAGTGGAGAGGGAGAGAGTACAGCACTGGACGCATGTATGCACTGTATAGGGTTCAGGACGGGGCACATGTATTGGTGGAGAGTGTACAGGATTGTGTATAAAATAACATGAAGAGAGTAAAATCAGACACTGACCCGGTTGCAGCTCTCCTCCTCTTCCTCACGCTGCTTCTCTTCCTTCACGTGGAGGAATTCCCAAAGACCCGGAAGCGGAAGGTCATCATCTGTGACGTCACGCTATCGTCCGGCTACGGCGCCAATTTCGGTCTCTCGTACAGTGCCTGTCACAGTGTCCCCGGGGTGACATGGTGCAGATCCTGGTGTCCAGGTCAGTACGGTCCCCGGAGCACATCCTCATCATAAATACTGAATCTGTGCCTGTTATATTATCCTTACTGACCGTAATCAATCCTGTCTAATTATAATGTGATATTACTTATACACTGTTATTATTTTATACTTAAAATGATACAGGAGAGAAAACCTGTCGCCCCATAGCAGTGTGTGGATTTCAGATGGCATGGGACTATGTTGCCCACTTTGCCCTTGCACTGAGGACTTGCTAGGACATGGAAGCTGGTGTACTGCAAGCAGCCTTGGCATTCTTTCTCCTTGTCCATGTGATGCATCTGCAGGGCAATAGGAGCATGGTGAAGTCTTATGGCCAGATTTACTAAGCTGCGGGTTTGGAAAAGTGGAGATGTTGCCCATAGCAACTAATCAGATTCTAGCTTTCACTTTCCTATTACATATTAGAGAATGTAATCTAGAATCTGATTGGTTGCTATGGGCAACATCTCCACTTTTCCAAAACCGCAGCTTATTAAATGTGGTCCTTAGTGGCTGTTGGTGCCCTCTCAGCGTATCATGTTTATCGTTACATTGCAGAGACCCTCTGGGGCAGCCAGAAGAATGGTTACTTATGGAGCTTCAGGGAGAGATCGAAGCCCGGAAAGAAGATGGATTAGCTGGCAAATTTATGGGGGATCTTCAGTACACCAAAGAGGTGGGAGCATCGCTCACATTCAGTTTTATTCCATAGAACATGTCCATCACTTTTTATTATT
>WWET01000745.1:520480-535230 GCA_011038615.1 Limnodynastes dumerilii | reverse complement strand
GGGAGCTTCAACTTTTATAGAGACACGTGAGGGAGTTCGAAGCTCCTCACTCACCACCACAAGGAACTGAACCACTGACAAACACACATCCAGGGAGTTTAACATCCCTCTGGCTTAGGTCAGCCATCACTCCTTCATTATTGTGTAATATTGCATGCACAGAAATGAGATTCCTCTGACACACTTTTGAGATGCAGTGTGTGATTGAGGGATCTCTCTAATGTGTTCAGAGATGGTGTGCTTGCAAAAATTCAACTCACACAATTCCGGCACTGGCCGTGGGCAATAATACCCTCTTTTATAGAAAATGGTTCCCAATTTCCAAACCTCTCAGCCACAGTCCCATGGTGTGCCTGGACAGCCATGATGAAATAGCACGAGGTCGAGTCCTGCACTATATTTTTGAAAAATGAATTCTTTGACATCAATGCAATGAATTTAATATTAGTATTCCAGACAGACTTCGGAATCCCAAGACGACTACAAATGTTAAACAAATATAGTGCAATTTCCTTTTTGGCGTAATTATTTATTGACTAGGGCTGCAATAAAATATACATTAAAGAAGAAAGAAAACCTACATAGATTAGCAGGATACAGAGTGAAATATTTATAACCGTGCACAATATATATGATAGAAAATGTGGAAATATACGCAGAAAACATGGTTTAAGAAATAATGAATACTGAATAATGAATCTGCATCTGAATCTGGCCAGATAAACAAATACGTAAATACTTCCCAACATGTTTAATTCAAGTGACAGGAGGGTTTGAAGTTTAGTTAAAAATTTTAATGCTAACAATTTTTCTACAGGCAGAAAATATGTCTATATGAGTGAGTAAAGAGATTTATAGTGGAATCCTTATTTAGAATTAATATCCTAAATATGTATCCTGACTAAGAGAGAGAACGTCTATACTGTATCCTGACTAAGAGAGAGAACGTCTATACTGTATCCTGACTAAGAGAGAGAACGTCTATACTGTATCCTGACTAAGAGAGAGAACGTCTATACTGTATCCTGACTAAGAGAGAGAACGTCTATACTGTATCCTGACTAAGAGAGAGAACGTCTATACTGTATCCTGACTAAGAGAGAGAACGTCTATACTGTATCCTGACTAAGAGAGAGAACGTCTATACTGTATCCTGACTAAGAGAGAGAACGTCTATACTGTATCCTGACACTAACAGGCAACGTCTATACCGTATCCTGACTAAGAGAGAGAACGTCTATACCGTATCCTGATTAACAGGGAACGTCTATACTGTAACCTGACTAACAGGGAACGTCTATACCGTGTCCTGACTAACAGGGAACGTCTATACCGTATCCTGACTAGCAGGGAACGTCTATACCGTATCCTGACTAAGAGAGAGAACGTCTATACTGTATCCTGACTAACAGAGAACGTCTATACTGTATCCTGACTAAGAGAGAGAACGTCTATACTGTATCCTGACTAACAGGAAACGTCTATACCGTATCCTGACTAAGAGATAGAACGTCTATACTGTATCCTGACTAACGGAACGTCTATACTGTATCCTGACTAACGGAACGTCTATACCGTATTCTGACTAACAGGGAACGTCTATTCCGTGTCCTGACTAACAGGTTACGTCTATACTGTATCTTAATTATAAGGGAATGCCTATACTGTATCTTAATTATAAGGGAATGCCTATACTGTATCCTGACTAAGAGGAAATGTCTATATTGTATCTTAATTATAAGGGACTGCCTAAGAATTAACACCGACACTCTGTCCTAAGAGGGAACGCCCACACTGTATCCTGACTGTGAACTCAGCGCAGGCTCTTCAGTCTGAAGTGTCATTCCTCTTACGCCTGGATAGGTCAGAATGCATTCCAATCAATTAGCTGCACGTCTGTGGCGTGGAAAAACAGTCGCAATGGAAGTTAATCAAAACTTGGAAGTCAGGATCTGACCCTGTGTTATCATGGAAGAAGCCGGCACACACACGGCACATGATGTAGCGACCAGAAAGACTTTGGAGGACGACAGAGCTCCAGCAGCACATTCTAGTTCTGTATTGCTGAGAGCCTGTGACTGTGTACAGCAGCCATGTTTGTTTGCATAAGAGATTTTGAAAAGGAGATGAACTGTAGGATAGCTAAGAAAGAGCTGCGTGCTTAAAATTTCCCAAACTTGGTATTCAATGAATTAATGTTCTTAAATTAAGAACACAGGAGATATTTTGGTGGGGATCCTATATCCAGCATCCTTGAGTTACTCTAAGGTGTGTTTTCGTGTTTGTAAAAATTTACCTTGGTAATACTTCAGTACAATACAACAAACCTTGCATGTGTTGCAATCACCACTTGCAAAAGACCCCAGGCTATAGTGAGTTCACTATGGTTGGTAGCATTGGATCCAGACTTAAGTAAGTGCTTGAAATTAGTTACACCTGGGCTAAACCATGTTGATTGCAGGGGAATCATATTTCATCTGTTGCAAACAGTATTAGAGTTGAGAGGTGATGTGTCCTAACCCAAGCATAAATAACAATGTAATAGTAAAGCTGGTCAGTATCTGTGTGCAGCAATTAATTCAAAGATATATCCCTGCATGCAAAGAATACAATTAACTTGACTCCCCCTACAATCAACATGGTTTAGCCCAGGAGTAACTAATTTCAAGCACTTAAGTCTGGATCCAGTTCATTATCATTAATTTTACCATTAATGTCAAAAACGAAATAAGTGTCCCATATTTATCACATGGCTTACTTGTATGGCGGTAGGTATTCACAGGTATGTATTAGGTTTAAAGAATTGTTCATTTAAATAACATCTTCTGCTACAGAAACAGCTGTGAAGTTCTCTATAAAGCTTTCCCACAGTTGTAGCTTTTGTTGGTGGTGCCGTACCACATGGATAATGATGGACGTTTTAAGGCTGTGCCAAAATTGGCTCTTATTGCTTTGGCAACTTGCTCTTATTGTCATCTGCCTGAGGTATATGTTTGCATAGTACAGTTTTATCTGTGTAAGACTTTGCTGGTGAGAAACTGTCCATGGTCACGTGATCCTCTTCATATTGTTCATCCCTCTTTACCCTATGCATCTGGAAGCAAGCCCTGCAACTCTTACATGTGATTGGTTCAGCCATATCCCCATTATTCTATTGAAGTGGCTGTGGTGTCAGTTCACACAGTACCTTGCCATCTTCTTCACACCTCTGATAATGCTAAGCTGTAAAGCTCCTGCTTTTTGCCACAGCGACGGGCAACGATTGCCAAGTAGACACTAAGCAATGCCAACCAGTAACACCCATAGAGAACCGCTCCTGTTACCAAGAATAACAGTTCTGTTTCTGTGAATGGATCTTGGCTCTGGCAGTACGCTGTATACACTATACCGCCCAGAAGGACACAGAACCACACCGAAACAGGAACTACACCCATGAAGTTCACCACCAACTTCCTCCGGCCTGATGTCCCCCAGCCGGACTTGTTGATTGTAATCACAGCAAACAGTTTGGCTGGTAGCAAACTGGTCATATAGAGGAGAGAATACAACGACATAAAGATCATTTCAGCATTGCCCCGCAGAAAGCAGGCATATGTTGCCTTCACGATGCCCACAAGCTGCACGGTCAACAGGAAGAGCATTATGTTCCAGATACGACCACGGTAAAAGAGTTGCACCACTGTGGCCACCAGGAAGAAAGGAAAGAACCCTGTGACCACGGACTCATAGGTCATCCAGAGGTGATGCTTGTGGAACCATAGGGCATTGTACAACCATTCCCGAAAATAAGACTTACTCCACCGGGTCTGCTGATTCAACCAGCGCAAATACTTGGTGGGTGTCTCAGTGAGGCACTTGGAGCGTGCTGTGTACTTGGTTTGGAAGCCCATGCTCAGCACTCGATTGGTGAGGTGTCGATCATCTCCAAAGCTACACTTCTGACCGAGGAAGGTCTGATTGTACCAGTCTTCCAGGAAGTACTGCAGCAAGCTGTTTCTGTACATCCCCAGCGGGCCACTGATGCACTGTACACAGCCAAAATAGGACTGACACGCTCGCTCCACGTTAAATGCCATCCAGTATCGTACACTGCTCAGGAAGGAGATCCAGGAGTCATATTTATTTAGGATCTGCAAGAAAACAGTGCACTTGAGAAGGAGAAAGAGGTGAACACAGAATCTGTGCAGTCAATATATGGGGGAATAGTATAAAATAAAAATTCTTTCATACATGAAAGTATTGATTTTCATTAGGAAGGGGAAATGAATTTCGAGTGTTACCTGCACGTCTCCTCCAACTCCACCTACACTGGGGTCTTCTTCTAAAATACGCAGCATTTCTGCCGTGCACGCGGAATCCAGCACAGTGTCAGAATCACACACCTACAAAGCATACGGACACAGCATTATGTAATGATGACGAGTGGTGTGACAGTTCAATGATTTCACAATGTAGATGAGTGTCCCTTGTGTCACAGATGGAGTTTAAGGCCCCCTGACCAGGTTTGTTTAATTGGGCTACTTTATGCATTTTCTAAATTAGTGGGAGGAACCAGGGGTGGAGTGTGAAAGCCTTGGGCCCTATAGCAGGGAGGCCTGTGTTTGGATGGTTGGGACTGGGGGCGGAGCTTGGCGGGACCACTATCTTACAGAAGATGTCAGAGGCTGACTCCATGTATGAGTGCCACAGGCAGCCCACTTCCTCTTGGGGCCCATAGCAGCCGCAAACCCTATAGTTACGCCCATGGAAGGAGCTTAAAGTGTATTTGTTATTTAAACTTTGAGGGAAATGGCTTTCGCTGGTTAAACAAAAATGTAAAAGATTATAGTTCCCACATCTGTGTCTCAGGACCTGATCCAGAGTTGGAAGTAACAGCCAAAAACATAAGCAAAACTGCACCTATGTTGTAATACAGGGGGCACGGGATTTTAAATGTGCAGAATGGGTTGAGACGACGCTTTGCAGCTCAACTCTAAATTAGAGTTCAGTATTTTTGTAAAATAAGGAAAATCAGCCAGTGTTTTCCCTGTATGCAAAAAACCTAAATACATTTGCAACCCTCACATTGCAACATGGTTGGACTGGGTTCAGATCTGCATCTTTTTGAGCAGTTGCTCCTGACTGGATCAGCTCCTCAGTGTAGTTCGTAGGAGGAGAGGGGCTGTTGCAGTCACTCTCCCTGCACTGTAAGCAAGCTATCATACATGGAGTGTTGAACACTGTTTTAAGCTGTCCACCTCTGACGGTTTCTATCAGGCAGCGGTCCCACCCAGCTCCACCCCCAGTCCCACCTGGCTCCGTCTAAGCCTGCCCATCCAGACCTGGACCACACCTCCTTGATATGGGGCCGGAGTGTCACTTTTGTATGGTGCAAATATCGGAAACGTGATCGCAGTAAAAATCAGACATTTCCTCTGACTTGCCCAATTATTTTTGCAGACTGCAACCAGCTTTTATTTTGGCCTTTTTGCAAACTCAGGAACGCTGACACACATCTTTAAAGAAGCTGAATATGATCTGGCCATCTGCAATCAGAAACGCAGATCAATATAACTTGCAAGCCACAGCAAAGTACAGAGGGATGAAACACACCTCCTAACATTGATTCAGGACAGATCATGACAGGGACGTGGCCATCACATTATAGTGCTGGGTAGAACATTGGATGGGGTATACCTTCCAAGTGCAGGCCTAAGCTATCCAATAGAGCCCTCAAATTGTGACTGTTGAGAGATATGGATTAGACCAGGCATAGGCAACCTGCAGCACCAGTCCAGATGTTGTGAAACTACAAGTCCCATCACGCTTTGTCAGGTATCCGCTATGATTATGCTACTGGAGCATGCTGGGAGTTGTGGTTTCACAACACCTGGCATGCCAACAGTTATAAGCCTACCCCTGGATAAGATTACAACAAACTGTGTCCTGGCATCAACTAGTGTACAAAGACCTGGAATCCTGCAGCTTAGCCAATAATTATGCATGTGCACATACCTTACTTCCATTCCATTCCAGATATGGATGCTCCAGATCCAGATTTTTGTAATATAAGTGTTTTGGAGAGCAGGGCAGGAGGCATACAGTGTGCAAGGTGGCAGTGGAGGGGGGGGGGGGTAATTATTATAGAACAGTAAGAGCCTGTTTATTATAGTACAGTAAGAGCCTGTTTCAGCCCTTACGTACTATCCAATCTTCCTATTTTGCACGGGGGGACGATGTGGAAATATTAAGGTAGGGGGACTGGATGGTAAGTACATACAAGGGAGGGGAGTAGCCTAAATCCAGGTGCAAATCATTTTACATATATTCCAGCATGAAATACATAAGCAAAACAAGGCAGAATCACTTTTAGCAATCAGGTAAAATATGTATGAAAGTTTATATGAATTACTTTCTTGTAGAGGTGGTTGTTTTTTTGGAAATGATATAATATATAGTTTAAGATGAAATGACCATTAAACTATTACAAGCTTAAATCATTTATTATTTTGGTCTGAGGCCAAATTAAATGGGATGTGACCAGTGGAAGAAGCTATTGTGTTGGAAGAGCCAATATTAATCATTATGCAGCCAATGCTTTATGTAATGATATCATGGCTTCCCACTGAACTACTAAGCTGCATTGTCCCAGGCCTGCCAACCTGCTTTACCAGTGTACACGGCAGCATTCAACACATTACGAATGACCAGTGGAGGTGCTTCAGCCAAGGGCAGGCATGGAATCCCCTCTGTAAAATGATTTGTTGTTTGTTTTTTTTATTTCCATTAGATAAATATATACATTTAAAAAACTTTGAAAAAAAAAGAGTTTATTATGCCAATAATTGAAGGTTTACATGAATAGTTTCTCTTACCTGGACATAGTCAACGCTGTCCCCAAGGGCTCGGAATGCAGTGTACATGACCTCACGCTTCCCTCCCCACTTCTGCATGATACAGCAGTAGTGAAACTTCTGCACCAGCTCTTGGACGCCCCTCTCACCCTCCTGGCCTCCCTCATTCGTTTCATGGTAATTATTGTCCCATAAGTAGCAGCATGTGCCTTCCGACCCCATCACCTCCCGGAAGATGTCCATCATGTATCTGTCATCTTCTGAATTGCCATCCACCACCATGACCACTCTCAGGTGAGGGTAGGAGAGACGTCGAACTGACTGCAAACATTTCCGCAGGTACTCTGGGTCTTCTTGGTAGGCTGCGATGCACAGGGCCACCGTGGAGGTTCCTGTAGGGGTCTTCCCACCTTTCCTCATTTGCCTGTGCTCCAGAAAAGCAAAAAGGCTCTGGATGAGCAGATGCAAGCCCAGGATAGCTCCATACAGCCCAAAGGAGAGGTGGTGATGGTCAGTGTGAATAAACTGGTAGCCAGTAACATACGCTGCCAGGATGCCCCCCAGGACCAGCAGAGCGAAGAGGCTTGTGCCCAGGATCTTCAGAGCTGTCTGCAGCTTTCCAGGCATCTGTGCCAAAACAGATCGAGGCAAAGAAGAATCAAAAACATCCACAGATAAATTCAGCACCAAGTCATTACATGTCATCCAGTCTAAGGGCAATGATAATTGTTTTAATTATATATCCTTACCTTGCAAAAGTTCACAGACAAACCACGTGTGCTTTGCCCCCAATGCCCAATGCTAGAATTACTGGCAGGAAAAGCCAGCGACTCATTGACTCATAATTAGGGCTTACTTTCCTGCAAGTGAAAACCCAGTGGCTGAGATAAAGATATTTTTTTTATATACAGATATGTGTAAGCCTCAATTCTCAGATGACTAAACTGCAGGGAACAATTGCAGTTGTCTGAGTAACCTAACATTACCAGTTAGGCTGAGACCGGTTATCCTGCAGTTATGTCTTCAATCTTGTGTCATTATCAGGCGATTTAGGTCAAAATAACTTTAGAAGCGTTCATTTACTGCGGACGATGACACAATCTGTAACTGTAACACTGTTCAAGGTCAGCACAACTTATACTGTAGACGTACATAGCCTGGGAGAGGCACTGACTGGTGTTGTGGGACTACAAACTGAGATAATGATTGGAATGCTATGATTGGACTTGTAGTTCCACAACAACAGGCTCTAGAGTACAAAGCCTACAACATAGAAAAAAAAATAGGCGGGCCAGATTTACTAAGCTGCAGGTTTGGAAAAGTGGAGATGTTGCCCATAGCAACCAATCAGATTCTAGCTGACATTCTCAAGTATGTAATAGGAAAGTGAGAGCTAGAATCTGATTGGTTGCTATAGGCAGCATCTCACACTTTTCCAAACCCGCAGTTTAGTAAATCTGGCCCAAAGTGTCCGGATCTTCCAAAGTTACAAGGAGTTAACTGAGAAGTGGGGGGATGGGGGAGCTACCTGTTAATGTAGATCCTGAAAAACAAAAGGACTTCAAAGAACTTGAATGATGAGGTGCAAGGAGATCTCATAATGATAGCTTACATCTAAGGGAGACTCCAGCTTGTCTTTAAATGAGACTTCTAAAGGTATGATCAGAGTCTCTACAAAGCCTAAATGTACTCAACCTGATGCCCCAGCTGTACAGATCTGTAATAGAAGGCTAAAAGCTATTAAGATTTAAATGGTTCCTTTCAAACAAAACAAAAAGGTTCTCCTGAATCCAGTATAATTCCCTATTATTAAACTTGTTTCTGGAAATTATTATTTTTTTTTACATATATTTTATTAACAGTATCTGCCTCCAGATGTCTTTGTTCTTGCACGCTGTATAGAATTAGAAAATGTCTGGGGTTGTTTTATTTTTATTGTCCATAGATCATCAGGGCATCAGTGGTCAGTTTCTATCAGATGTTATACAGACATAGCTGAAAGGCACAGTGCTCTGCATGGTGTTTAATAACAATAATAGCAGGATCATAGACAGATAGAGTATAATCATTTTCAGTGTTTAAATCAGCTTTCCTAAAGAAATTTTTTTCCAACATTCTGTTGAGCCAATATTGAGAAAACATGTCTGCTATCAATCCTTTTCTGGTATAAACAATGATGCAAAAATGATACATTTTTATAGTAATTAATGTCATGTAAACAGTGTAAGTTATTGTGGTAAGTTATTGCGGGAGCTTTTGTGAATCAGGTTAGTTAGCAGCAGCAGAATGAAGAATGGTGAACTCCTTTCAGTAACTGCAATGCAGGCCTGATTCATTCTTTCTTTATCATAGTCTTTAAGAGTTTGGAGCTACAGTATATGGTTCTAAAGAGAACAGCACTTTTTACAGTTACTGCCTGTATCACCTTTTTGTATGGTGCTGACTAATTTCCTGACCCATTTGTGTATAGACCCTCTTCTCTGTGTGACAGAGGGAAATGTATATTTATTTACAAACCCCCCAACCCCATCTCAAACAGAAAAAAAGGGTTAATAACATTTTATTTTAGGGGGTACTGGCTCTAGAAGTGAGGTTCAGAATATTTAGAGCTACAGCTTTTGTGTACACTTGTAGTTCTAAAACAGAAAGAGATGGGGAAGGAATGGAGGGGGTCTAAATATAGCAAATGTAAAGTTGTAAATGCAGAGATAGGGGGAAGGAAGGTTGCTAGACAACTATTGCTTCCTGCAACAAGGACACGAGCAAAAGGAATAATGATTTACCATTCATATAACTGCAAGGTCCTGGTCCTGTCTTACTGGCTGCTGTCCAGTGACATTGCAGAGAAACCATCACAGAGAGTAATGCACATAGAGAGAATATATTTCAGTATATTAAATCGTATAAATCTGTGTGTGTGTGAATTCAATGCACAGCTATTCAACACGTTCATTACGGGACCATGCACTATCCTATCTGATGGCATAGTACTATGATGCAGACTATATATAGACTCAATCACTTCACTTGCAGCATTGTCTTTTATTCCTCTTGCCAACATGCGCCCCGTGTACTCTCATTGTACAATCGCCTCTTGTCTGCCCCCATACTATGGCATCCCCACCCGAACTGGGTATACTCTGCAACCCCTGCGCTTAGTGTGGCATCTCTGCCAGTCCCATACCAGCACACTTACTGTGTACACTCTGCACCCCCTCTCTGTCCTCCAGTCATGGTACCCTCACTGAGTGCCCTCTGAGACCCCTCTGCCCTCCCACCATTACATCTCCACCCGTCCTATCCCACCACCTACACTGTGTATACCCTCCAATTATAACATCTCCTCCAGTCCCACACCAGCACCCTCCCTGTGTACCCCCTGCACCCCATTACACTGCTGCCTCCTGTGCCCTCCCTTCAGCCCTGCACTTACCTCTCCCCCAGGTTCTCCGTCCTTCTCCCTCCATCAGCAGGTTGCTTTAACCTCCACCTTCCCTCCCCTTCCCTTCCCCCCAGCCCACCACTTACTGAACAGTCTCAGACCTCCCTTTCCCCCGATCATACTGTAGAACTCACCCACCTTGGCACCGGGCACCTCCTCTTCTGCCCCAGCAGCCCGGTGAGGGGGGCTCCCATGTGCTGTAGTTTGTGGCAGCGCTGCGGGATGGAGAGGATGGCATTATCTTCCTGCAGTCACTTCCCTGCTTCAGCCATTGGATGCTGCCAATAATTAGATCGCTATTTATGAGCCGGACAAATTCACATAAAAGGTATATTTAGAGCCGGGAGCCGTAGACAGCTGTCGATATAAGGAATTTGACAGCCTGTGTGTTTGGGGGCTGTAATCTTTCAACACACCAAGAAAAGGCTGGAATTATGATGGAACAACTGCTTGGCATCAGCGTTCACATCAGAGGGGTCACCTTTTGCCCTGGTGACACCGGACAGTACACTGACAATGAAATCTAAGGACACACAGCATTGGGGACAATTATGGAAGCCCCAATGAAGCTGCACAAATACAAATAAAATGGGTCTGGGTGCTAGGAGTTACTGAGTTTTCTTTAAGCACTCTTAAATGTGTTTTAACCCTATTTCTAGTATTGTCTAACATAACATTTGTACTTTTTTTTGGGTTGTGGCTTCTCACATGTCTCCCAGTGAGTGGCACCTCAGCTTTCTAGATAGTTGTCACTGGTGCCAATCATTAATCTGTATTTCTCTGTCACTGTTTTAGATTATGATTACTTGGTTGTTTGGATAATGAAATGCTTGCATTTTAGGGTTATCTCTACTGTTACTAATTCAGTCATTTCATATCTGAACCCTTCTGTATTATATATTGTACTTTTATGACACTCCATTATTCCTCATGTGTAGCAGAATGTCTGGGAAAATCCATTGTAACATCAGTGCTCTGGGTCATAAAGTGCATAGAAGAATTTCTCTAATGAATAGTGACAGCAACATGTAATCCAGTGCTGGTCTGTATTACTATAACCCTATGCCCATGACACAAAGCTTCCTAATTTAACCACTAGAGAAACTGTTTCAATGACAGAAGTATTTTTGTGGCTTGGTAGTGATAGTACAGCTTAAGAGGATCATATAACCCTACTCATACAGAATATAATACAATAAAGTGTCATATAGACAAGAGAGCATTGTTTTTACAGGATTATAGAAATCTCTGAAAGTCATATTGTCCACACAGTACAAATCCAATAGGAATGTACTTTGTTGTAGACGTCCTGTTCCCGGTGGAACTTAGGGTTCTGTAAATACCCAGAGTTAAATGACACCACACAAGACAATTCTTATAAATTATAGTATTTAATAAAGAATTAAGCAAAATACATGAATAATACTTAGCTGATAATTATTGCTTGATAATGATCAAGGTTTCCAGGGACCCCTATCTCGGATGTTGTCGAGCTGGAAAAAGTCAGTGGGTACTTCTGTGCTTACTCAGGTCAGTTACGTACAAAGCCTGGATCACTTCTGCATTCAGTCAGATCAGTTACGTTCAAAGCCCGGGTCACTCCTGCACTCAAGGTAGGTCAGTTACGTACAAAGCCTGGGTCACCCCTGCATGTAGTCAGATCAGTTACGTTCATAGCCCAGATCACTCCTGCATTAAGACAGATCACTCCCATATGAAGCCAGAGAGCTGACTTTGTGCCAAGTCTTTTATAACCCGACAACAACAGAGCCGAAACTCCCTACCTTGTTAAGTTATATTCATGGGCCCTATTTACTATCATTAGTGCATTGAGCGCTAATGATAGCAACCAGGCTCGCTGAGGCTCGCTAATACTAATACTTACCCCTCCGGCTACGCAGTCCTGGCACATGCGCAGTAGCTGCCTTTTCAGATTTTCAGGTCCCAAAAGGCAAAATCACTGTGCATGCGCTGGGATCAGAGCCCGGTCAGGTAAATTTAAAACCTTCAGTTTCTATTTTTTTTGTGTTTTCTTTTTTATATTAAATATGTTTATTAGATAAAAATGAATTAAAACTAGTTAATATATATTTTTTGTTATTTATTTTTTTTACTTAGATTTGAATGTTTTTTTTTTTACTTAACTGTATTCCAGCGGTCTCCCGACATGTACCCCTTCATCCTTCCCCCCAATAGCAGCTATTAGGGGGAGGAAAAGGGGGGTATATGGGGAGACCGCTGGAATACTTACCCTAATGCCATCTTCAGATGGCGTTATTTAACGTGTCGGTGTGGATTGTTAAAATCCGCGGTGACACTTAGTAAATAAAGTGATCTGCTGGCCCACATTCATTAGAGCAGGCTGGCGATTGGTAGTGTTAATGCGATTGTCGCCATGGTTTCCATGTCGATGATAGCATTGTAAATATGGAATTCTTTGTTTTCACACGAAAACGGGCTTTATAATATGAAAACGATCTTCGAAAATAGAACCCCATGTTTTAAGCAAGTTAATTGGTACTACATATCTATCTAATTTCTACATTCCACATATCCACAGTATAAGCTAACATGTTAGTGTCGCATACCCTCTGCTCTCACCAAGCTGCCTTATCGCCTTTACTTGGCGTTGAACGCCTGGTTCTACATAGTATTAATAACACGTTTGCATAAAAGCACATAAAAAATGGAGAACAGCAACCATTTTAGGCTGCCTGGACATACGTCCAAATAAAAATGAAAAGTAAATAATGAACCGTGGTGTTACATAATGAGGGAAGTACTGTCAGCTGTAGGAATGAATAGCCAAACAGCTAATCAGAAGAATTTCTCAGTTGTAGGTCAAAAATTAAAATGTGCCTCATAAACCAATTTAGGATCCTTCCCCCTTTATAAACCTATCCCCTAGATCAGAACCAAACTGTTATTTAAACTAAGACATCCCTATTTTATATCAGTACCTACACATATTAATGGGGATAGTCTGGGCTGCTGGAGCCTAGCAGGTTGTAGCCCGGTGTGGCAGTTACTGTAGTATTGATAGTAAAGTCTACTGCAGGCATCACAGATACAGACGAGGGTCTGGACAGTGCGAGATGGAATACAGGTAGGTGAGAGGTGGAGAGAGACACTATCAGAGTAGGTGCGGGATGGAAAACACACCAGGAAGATGATGCGGGAGCAGGATGGGAAAACACCACACACTGAAAGAGGGATGAACTCTCAACGACTGACAGGGCAGACTGGGGGCACTCACTCTAGCGTACATTCACTCAGCCAGGAAGGCACTAAGGCAGAGAGGGTCCAGGTAACAGGAACAGAGAACATTGGGAGAGAGGGAGAACAACAAAGTTCGAGGAAGCTTGAACTCTTGTTCTCTCTGTCTGTAAATATACACTACAGCAGAGTGTGTGAGTGCTGCTGGTTCCTAAAGAGACGCTGCTAAACTCTGATTGGCTAGCAGTCTTTAGCAGAGTACGCAATTGGAGTTTTCCTGACAACAGCCAGGACACATGAAGGGAGAACAAAGTACCCTGAAAAACATGCGTAACATCTAGAGGGCGCACTTTGCGTGCGTAAGCGGCCAAACGGACAGACCTGTGGATCCGGTCCTGTACCTTGATGTCTCCTTTAACTTCTGGGGCTAGATTTACTAAACTGCAGAAAAACGAAAAGTAGAGATGTTGCCATTAGCAACCAATTAGAATCTAGCTGACTTTTCTCTAGTACCCTATGGAAAAATGAGAGCTAGAATCTGATTTTTTGCTCCACTTTTCCTTTCCGCAGTTTAGTAAATCTAGCCCCTGGTATCTAAGTAACTCTCAAGTTCCACAGGAAACACATTATCCGTGGGAAACAACGTACGTGAGTGATTTTACGCTTGCCGCTAGCGTAAAATAGCTCATTAGTATTTATGGCGCATGCGCGTGGCAGATGTTACGCCACATAACACAGAGCGTATGGGCCATTCACGTATCATCAGCGTATCAACGTTCAAAGGGGCGTGTTAGCCATACGCCACACGTAATTACGCTTCGAAGGCGGGGTGAGGCATTTCAATCTTACAGTATGGGCGTGCTTAGCAGCGTAAGCGTGCTTAGCAGTGTAAGCGTGCTTAGCAGCGTAAGCACGCGAGGGCTATACGTCCGTGAGCGGTTACATTGTGAAAAGTTAAGGTAGGGTTTGGTTAACGTAAAATGGCCAAAGTACATACATGCAAGGTACACGAGCGTAAATACGCTACGCTATGAAACGTATTAGAACCGTAGCTCTGGTTCTGGCCCAAGGTGATAGTGACATTGGCCCAGATCCAGAACAACGCTTCAGAGCGAATTTACGCGTGGCGGAGACGTAAAATCGCCTTTTGGTAAGTACTGCGCATGCGCATCATAGAAAATACGCACAGTAACATAGCGTAATTGTGAACATATGGGCCATTCACGTATGTGTCACCTAAATACTTACGTGTGGGCGTG
>WWET01000745.1:499172-509345 GCA_011038615.1 Limnodynastes dumerilii | reverse complement strand
CGTGGTTCCTTTCAATGTGGGGGGGGTGATAAAATGAAGTTTACTTGTCTCTCGCAGGGAGAATAAAGGTTACTTTTGCTTATTGCTCGTAGATCCTAAACATTATTTTACTGTACTTTTACTGTGCTTAACACTACTATCGGTTGCCAAGATCAGCAAGAGTTGTGCCCGAATTACCCAGGTATCTAAGAAAAAACCCCTAGCTTTCCAAAACTGAAGACTGAATCAGTGGGTGGGGTGTATGGGTTTTGGCATAAGAAGATAGCTTGTTGTAAAAGAGAAAGAGAAAGGAGATGGAAATAAGCAGAGGAAACCGCTGAAGATTTCTATGAGGCTGGTTTGATAAATATAAATATATATACATAAATATATTATCACAGTAATTTAAAAAAATAATAAAAAAAAGTAGTTTTCTAACCAGCCCTAAATATACCACATCCAGCATTAGATTCCAGCAAACCAACTTTGTTTTACACAGAGTATATTTTTCTCCCCAGAGTTTGCATGATATGGGCTTGAGATAGAACTCTAATTGCAATGGGTGTCGATGTGGGGGTGCTGATTTCTGGCATCTGATTTAGGGTGCCCCGCAATACAGGACTTTCACGCTAAGGTCTGGAATTGTGTTCTTTCTTTTAAAGACTCGAGGGCTCCCAGTCTTAAATCCTACATTTTTCTCTGTGGTATTCATTTGGAGGAGGAGCACCATGTTATAACGCACTAGTATGTCTTGATACTAACTTGCTTAGCTGCTGAGCCTCCATTGTTCCACAACTGAGTGGGTTTAGTGAACAGTACAATGAATAACAAAAAATGTACATATACCAAGCGTGAAGCTCTTCCTGCTTCATAAAGTATGGGCGCCCTTTGCAATTTGTTTAGAAGACACACGGGGAACAGATATGAGCACAGTAAGACCCTGAACACGTGGTTGCCCTTGTTAGATAGTAGATATACCGGTATCTGAAGTGTATATAACCATGTTATCGAGTAATGTAGCTTGCTGTTAGTGGGACACCTGCGCTGTTACTCAAAACTTTGGTCAACATCAGAGTGTGGACCTTTCTGTTACATGATAATCTTGTATTTATTTCTATGTTTTATCCTGACATGTGGTTAACGAACTGCCTGTTAACTTTAGTCCTTATTCAAAGTAAACATGTATACTTTATGTCTTCAAACTTATTCATGTGTTAAAGTGTACTATTATGACAATGTACTCCGTATAGATACCTTGGGAATGTTATGTAATAGGGGGTGGGATGGATAGGGCATTGTGTTTCTGTTTGTTTGTGAAAACCAATCAATAAACTCAATAAAAAAAATAAAATAAAGTTGATGATAAGAGCAAGAAGTGGCTGTGCCACGCAGGATTATTCACATTTATGTTTCATGGTGACAGAGGTCACTGGGTGTGTAAATGGATGCAATGGGGGACTGAATGAATGAAAGCTGTGGTTAAAAAGCCTACAAGAAACTAGATGCAAAAGATGAACACGAGAAGCTAAGGACAAGGGATCCTCCATCACCATCAGTGAGAGTCAGGCAGATGTGTGTCAAGGAATCGGATAATCAAGGACAGTGATGGGGAACCAGATATACCTTGGGGGCTGCAAGACACAGCTCTCTAACATTCAAGGAGTCACAGTACTTTAACCTTGGTAATATGTGCAAGCAATCAGGCGAGATTACATTTATATGTATTATCATACCAGCAGCATCTTATAAGAGTGTTATAAGCTATATAACTATCAAATGTGTTTCAAGCACAGAAGGGAGCTGGGGGCCACAGGGGATGGCAAGAAAGTTTGCAGAACATAGAGCTGACGGTTGCCCATCACTGATCTAGGGGGTGATAAATAATGGCAACATGTCCATAGAGATGGAGGGGAGACAGACCTTATCGTCAACAATAGTGTCAGTGGAGATCCGAGCAATACCTGTAATAGCAAGCGAATGAAAAGATTCAGCAATAAATAGATGAAAGAAGTACATTTGTTATAAACACATTGGCCCAGACCCAGAGCTACATCCGCTGGAGTATTTACGCTAACCGGAGACGTAAAAACGCTATTTTGTAGGTAGATGTTATGTCACGTAACTCTGAATGTACGTTACCATCCTAGTATCAACAGCGTAATTATGAACGAAGGGGCGTGACATATGACACCCGTAATTACGCTCTGGAGGCGGGGTGAGGCATTTAAATCATACAGTATGGGCGTGCTTAGGCGCATAAGTACGTGCAGCCATTACGGCCAACAGCAGTTACGCTTTGGAAAGTTAAGGTAGGGTTTGGCAAGCGTAAAGCGACTGAGGGGAGGGCCTAGGGGAGCGCATAGCGAATACGCTACATCTTGAAACGTAACGGAAACGTTGTTCTGTGACCTACAGAGTAGGCTCGATTAATGGTATAGAAAGACAAGGTGGATTAGAAATTTTGTAAGGTGGAGCAAGGTGTTGCAACAGACCCAAGGTAGGGTGGTGAGAGGTCACAGTCATCAGAACAAGGAGCAGGGAAAGAAAGAAGGAGCAAGAAGAGTGTTTGTGGGGGTGAGGTTTGTTTGTGAATGGAAAGGTTGGTGAATGAGATGGGAGGAGAGACAGTAAAAGCAGAGAGAACAGAATAATGGAGAGTGAAAAAGAACTGGGATGCTGGAGAGAATATCATAGAGTGAGAGGGATAGAGGAAGAGGCAATAAATAGAGCAGGCTCATGGTGGATTGATGTCACGTGGATGAATAGGTTTTACTTGTGGTACATATAAAGTGATCGATAGAATGCAGGAAGTGTATGGAAGATAAGATGGAGATGTGGGAGTTCTTTTTGTAGCTCTGCCAAAACGCAGACTGCTGGGATCTGTGGGTTCAGCCAAACAAAAATGGAAACATCAATGACAACTGAACTGCTATACTTCTTACGGGCTCACTCTATATATGTGTTACTCCATCTGGAACACGCGTTGTTATGGAAACCTGCAGAATAAAAGCTTCGGCCTAGCTGTGACTACAACCTGTGCTGCTTCTATTACAACAGACTGGAAACCCTCCGTATGAAAATACAAATAAAATCTAGACAACATGAAGATCTAAAAGCAAGGCTGATAGAGAAGAACCAGTCAGAGATACACTTACAGAAAAATGACAGAGACAGACAGGGGCGAGGGAATGCTTAGTGCACTGGGCTAAGGTGGAGGCGTGTAATAAGAGGATTTAATACAAGACCAGAGGGTCCATGGAAAGGTTTGTATGGGACTGGATCCCGACCTCGGCTTCTTCTGGGATTGCATTGGCAGCCGAGAACTGAATCTTGAGTCCTGTGTGGGCGATGGAAGGCCATTTCCCACACATGTATGGGTTTACGATAGAGGACCCTACCTTAAGATTTTCATGCTGTTCCCACAATATGGATAGGCTGTTAGGGCATAAACACTTACTATAAAATATACAGATCCCCGTGCACCACGTTCTGCCCCATCGCACTGTCTGATAGCCTTTCAGCACGGCTCCAGATCTATGCTGGAAGTCCGCTACGCGTTAATGTGAGGTCGCCAATTGCGGCGTTTTATGCTCGGAGAGTGCAGAAAACACCCACATTTTGGAAGTCTGGATCCTCCAAGGTGTAGTTAGTGGCTAAGACAGAGCTCAGGTATCGGTGATTTCAAAGCTCAGTTAGGTTTATTATTCAGTTTAGCAGGAAAATAGGTTTAGATTCTTGCGTGTAAAGAAGCAGGGAAGGGGCTGCTCCCCAGCAGTCACCATAGTGACCACAACTCTTACATACAGCGGTGGAACTATCATAGGCACAAGACATACACTGCATCCGTTTTCATTCCCAGCAGGGGGCGTCCTGATAAACGGGATGATTTTCCGCTAGGCAAATATCCCATTATCTGTGCAACACACCTCTCCTGCTGGGACCAACAATCCTAGCAGAAGAGGGAGGCACTTAAAGAATAGAGATCCATTCAGAGAGCTGATTGGCTCCCTTAAATTATGGGGCACTAGCGCCCGATTTAAATAAAACATGCTAAAAGACCGGATAATCGTACCAGAGCCTTTCTAGTGTGTTTAGAAAAGTGATCATGTTCACTAACTAGAGCGATTATTTGCCCGATCACCCGATAATTGGGCCAATAATCGCTCCAGTGTACGGCCAGCTTTACCCTTAAAAAAAATGCATAGAACGTCCCTAGAAATGGTGTAAATTAACTACAGGAACAAATTAACCCAAGAATGCTCTCAACAGGGTTAACTCTACACCTCTAGTTGTGAATTATCTTCTATTGACCTCTCGAGGAGTCAAGGATATCTTTATAGATCTTGTGCCTAGTGTAAAGAAACTGCGGACAGCTGCAAAAAAGAAAATCATTAAAAACACAAGAGGGACTGATGGGAGGCAGCAGAGAACTGTAAAACCAATATTATAGTATAGGATAATATACGTAAACACAGAGGTTCTTAGCTCAGTAGTCAACATTATTAATATGGCAAATAATGAACATGGGCCTTGGGGGGGGGCAAAAAGTGTCCAGGGAATGACAAGTGATCACTGTGTCTACAAGCCCTGTGCGTTATAGGAAACTACTGCGGTAATTAGTCCAGCACTACAGGGGTAGGACAGCCAGCTATACTCATAAAGCTTGGGGGCTGGGGAACACCCTGGGATTATATTGGGATGGCATATAACAAATACCATCTGTCCAATATTGGAAAGCAGCTAAATAAGATTATATGCTAAATCAAAGGCTGAGTGGAAAACACGTTACTTGAAACTCACCGTATAATCCTCCTCATTGTAAGGAAAATGATTCTGTCCAACTCTAAACTCTAGGTGACATTATTTAACTGATTAATTAGCAGAAAAGGCAAATTCTCTTTACTCTGGGGATCTAGCATCAGGATTTACATCTCTCAGTTGAGATAATGGGCTGGATCCAGACCTTGTTAAGTGCATTAACTTAGTTACACCTGGGCTAAACCATGTTGAATTCAGGGGGAGTCAAGTTAATTGTATACTTTGCTTGCAGGGATATAGCTTTAAATTGCTAACTGCACACAGATACTGACCAGCTTTACTATCACACTGTTATTTAGACTTGGGATAGGAAACATCACCTCTCAACTCTAATACTGTTTGCAGCAGATGAAATATGACTCCTCTGAAATCAACATGGTTTAGCCCAGGAGTAACTAAGTTCATGCACTTAACAAGGTCTGGATCCAGCCCAATGTGTCAGTTTGCGGTTACCACAACAATAGCCCATTCAACAATTATAAAGCTGAAAACACAATATCGGCTGAAACCATTACAAAACAAGGTATGCTAGTTACAGCAGGTCAACAGTCAGCGCTTTGAACATCATGGTAACATACTACACCTTCATGTTGTGCTTGTCTGCAATAGATGGAGAAATATGGATTACAGAAACTGGGCACAGATTAGAATTCAGATCCAAAATTCTCACATGGGAATGAATGCCGTATATAAACCTTTCAGACATGCTAGACCAGTACGCCAGGTGTTGTGAAACTAGAACTCCCAGCAGCATAGGCATAGCTGATGCCTGGCAAAGCATGGCTTGTAGTTTCACAACATATGGAGTGCCGCAGATTGCCAATGCTAAATAACTGATGGTGCTAGAGAGACATTCTGCTCCTAGAGGCTGTGCAGCCTGAAACTGTGTGGCTGCTGCTACTACTGTTGTAATATGGCACCAAACCTGTTGGCTGTTACCTGTTCTTTCTTTCTCTGTGTGACCTATTTGCTGTATTGCACTGAGTGACTTTATATCAATAATAAAGTTACTTTGTTGGCTACTTCTTGCTCCTAACTCATCATAGCCCAGCACACTCAGCTCTGCATAGGTTGCAATGCTTGAACACATAGGACCTGATTCACACTTCAGAATCTGCATATTTTTGGTGCGTATATTTGAGAAGGGATATACTGCGTTTTAACCTAATATACGCAATTACTTAAGAACGGGACGGCTCAATCACCATTACGAACCTATTTCTTCTATGTTCCCAGTGACTTAAGAATGAAGGGGCGTGCCGAGAGAACTTAAGAACGAAGATAAGAAGGGTTGGTGGAGAGAGCCATTTAAATAAGGAATTCTGGGCGCGGTTAAGCAGAAACATTCTTAATTAGCCGCCCTATGCACACAACTAAGAACCTAAAGATAAGGTAGCCCTATGACATTCGTAAATTGCTTTAAAAACTGAAAACTGGGGGCGTGTCAGGGAGTCACCTTGCTACTAGTTGCGTATTATTAAGAACCTAAAGTCTTCTTAAGTGTGAATCAGGTGATAGTGTGGAATAGTATCTACAACTAAAAAGAAAAATCAGACACCTAGTTTGTAAGTTAAATATACGCGTTTTCTTATGTTTAAAATGATAATTCCTAAAACATTATTGTTACAGGTCCTACATCCCACTGCTGGCCTTTGGCTGTCATTGGATGTGGACTGCTGGCTTCCAGTTGCCACAGGATTGTATAGCTCCTGACTTTTGTCCTGTTAGGTTACACTAGTGGCCAAAGCATTGATTCCAATATAGCTTCTACGCCTTGGGTATAGGGTTTCCCTCTTACAGCCAGTAACTGACTGCTCTGGCTTTACCCATTGCGCTGTAGGTGATAGTCACTGCCACCACCTTGTGGGTGGACTCTGGGATGATCCCATTCATGCCGCAGGGATGATCTGGGAAATTCTGGGACCCGGTGCCCGCCCTGAGAGCGTAAAGTGGGTGGCGCATGGCTCCTGGCAATGGATTTGTTTATTATTGCTATAGCAATAGCATATAAATTCCTCCAATCAGGGTCCGTGTCGGACCCAGGAATAACCCTTCTTTTCTCCCTGGTCATTAGATCTGGGTAGAGGCCCTGGGACCTTTCACATCACACCTCTCAATAATCAGTACATTTGCAATGAGAGAGCATGTACTTCGCCACTAATTTAAATACATTTATACATTAAATACAATAATTATGACTAAACCTCTTGAAAAAGGTGAATATGGTTTCATTTAGTAATGATGGCTAGGCAGGATCTGATGCTTCTATTAGAGAAACGCCTACTGTGAGAGTGAGATCTGTCACTGACCTGCTCTCGGAAGAACACTTTCTTAGCACCAGATTATTTTCTCTCCTATTTGAATAAATCTCTGCAGTGATCCTATAAATAGAAGCCCGGGGAGCGACTCCTCTGCCCCCTCATCACAGAAAATGAACAGAGCAGCAGAAATTGGCAGTTTATCACAGTGGGTAATTAAGTAAAGGCGCTGAGCTTAAAATACTCGTGCATACAACAGGCTGCTTGTACCACAGAGATTAACTCTGACAGGACCTAGGAGGTCTTTGACAAGCAAATGTTACAGCACATATAAGGTAATAGAGCAGAGGGAGCTAGCAGGTAAGTGCTGTCAGTATCTTCCTATGCCGTTTAAGGGGTAGATTTACTAATGAGTCTAAAAAGAAGAGGTGTTTCCCCATAGTAAGCATTTAGATTCTAGCTAGGATTTATTTGGTACATTCTAAAAAATATATCTACAACAAGGCCGTTCTGTGTGGACTGATGATCCTTGTCCATAGTAATGGCTTGATGTCCCTGTTACAGGCTGAGTTTCACTGCTGTATTGAGTGTGTAAGACAGTGGTGGAATCAGAGGGGGGAGGGGGAGGCGATCGACCCTCCCTAGAGAAGTGCCAGCCTGGAATTCTGGTGCCTTCCTCCCTCACCTGGCACAGAGCGAGAGGACTAAGTACTCTTGCAATCCGTTCCCACTCTCCCGTGGACCAGTCACAGCATCTCTCTGACGCCTTCTTCCATTGCTCTCAGGTGTCACAGTCAGGAGGGGCTGGAGGAGGGGGGGTTCCTCCACCCTTCCATGCACCATCATGGCTGTCCAGAATATGGGGATTGGGAGTGTTGGAAACTCTTCAATCGGGTGAATGGCCAATCAGCGTTTGGGTGAGTGTGGTTTAGAAGGATAGTTGGAGTGGGCAGCATTTAATTTGGAGGGGGGCTAGCACCTCACCTTTATGTTCCTGTATGAATGGTACATTGAAGAGTGGTATATAGGGAAGAGGGAGCTGTAGCGAGTATGGGAGGGTGGTGGGTGGAGTTAAAAATAGTCAATTAAAGGGGTGTGGCTTAGAGTGTTTGTAAACCCCCCCTTAAATAAAATTCTAGATCCGCCCCTGGTGTAAGATATGCAATTAATGCTCCCAATCATGGTGACAGCCATGGCAAAATCAGTGCATTCATGTAGATTCTGCATAGGCGTGGCTAAAATAATTACAGCCCCCTCTCCCTAGCAGTGATTATTGCTAACAGGTCTTGTAATGGTGCCAAGATCACATATATAAAAAATCTGGCAGCACAGACAACAAAAAGTTCAGTTGCATAAGTCTGTAAGCATTATAATAAACGTCACAGCCTAATCAACCAAATCTGAATCGAACCATTCTTATTGGCCAGTTTCCAATGTGCAGCAATGTACTCTAGTGGCTGATATGAGCAGGAATACTGGCATAAATCTGCTGAGCGCCACTGCTCTCTATCTTTCATTTCCTCCATTCACACTCACCCTTCACCCTCTACGGTCTGCCAATAACCGGTGCATCACACCTGCATACAAGACTTCTCCCATGCTGCCCCTCTACTCTGGAATAATCTCCCTCAATCTAGTATTCTCTAATCTGAAGATATTCAAACAATCTCTTAAAACCCTTTTTCTTTCTTCTTCTTTTGGAAAGCCTGCCACACTCCTTGAACCAACGCCACTGCTCCTCTTCCACTTCCCCTTGAACAATGCCCCCCACCACTACACTCCTAGCATGCCTTTCCATTGTCCATCCCAAACCACTACTGCTTTTCCCTGACTCCAGTTCTCTAGTCCCCTCACCATGCGTTTCCTGTTAGTCTCCCCCGAGTGTGGGTCAGCAGCGAGAACTTTTCTGAAAGGGCCATTCCATACCAGCCATTGTCAAATTGGCTCTGTATTCAATTGTTTTTGTCCCACAGAGGTCAAGCTATCAAAGACCCCTAAGACTAATGTGCAGCGGCAAGAGGTGAGTATTTATTATTATTATTATTGTTTATTTATAAGGCAAACATACAAAGTTGCATATACAACACAACAGAAACGGTACAAGTTCAAATCAATTAGGAACACAATACTAGTGCAATGCAAAAATAAAATACAGTACGTAAATAGCAGAACAATATGTATAGAAAATAAAGATGCTGGATATGTGTGTAGGAGCAAATGAATAAGGAGAGAGATAGACAGCAGACAGAAAAGGTGGGAATTAATGAGGACAAGGTAGATTTATCCTACCCCTTTGGATGCTTTGGGGCACCTTATAAGTAGACATTATTATTAATAATAACAAGCTTGTGTGTACAAAAATGAATACTTTAATAAATAGACTGCAATCTTTTTAAGTTGTACAAATGGAAATAAAAGATTTTCCTTAAGGATTTCCTTTCAGCTCATCTTCAATCCCATCGATGTTCCCTATAACAGGAATGTCCTGCAGTAGCCTTATAACATAAAAGATTAACTACTGGAGGAGGCTTTGCAATTATACCCTGTGCAATGAAATACGTCTGATTCATTCTTGGGACGGTGGCATCTCATTAGTGTAGTGTTGAAAGGGCAGGAAAATCAATTCTCTACATTGCAAATGCCAATGTTTAACAATAAAAAAAAATGATACAGAGAATGTCTGTAATGGAACACTACCATAGAGGTTATTTTTCTGTTTTTGCTTTGGAAATATTAAGTGGTATAATGAGTATCTTTGCGTTAATGCATAATACACTAAGTAACAACATGAAGTCTGGGGTCACATGAAATGCTGTTCTGTGAGTAATATTCCTAGCCTTGTGCCTTCTGGTAATGGAGATTATTTACATAGAAGCCAAATGCCCGTAAAAATAATGGAAAATGAGTGAGGAGGTGTGGGCAGTGCCTGCTGAGAATGTGTGGTGGAGCCGGAAGCTGCAGGACCGATCCCAGGAGCTAAGACACACGGCAGGTGCGGAGCACGGTAGTGGTGGTGGGGGGCTTAGTCAGGAGCTTGGGTGAGTACAGCTGCATGGTGGTTGGGGGATGGTGTTTACCAATGGGGCATCTGAGGGAGTGATGGTGACTGGTAGGGCAC
>WWET01000745.1:425885-447854 GCA_011038615.1 Limnodynastes dumerilii | reverse complement strand
CCCTGTCTGGCTATACAGCGCTGTATAGCCAGACAGAGAGAGAGGGCATAGCGCTGCAGCCTGTCAGTGTGTGGGGTTCTGCAGCACGATTATCTGCAATGCCCACACACTGCACGATTTTGCTGGCGATAACCGATAATTTTTATTGCAAACCACCCGATCAGATTATCTGACGGCAGCCATTTTTTTTAGATAATCGCCCGTTTCTGTCAATTATCGGCACCACACACTACAGCGATAATTCGGCCAATCCACAATAATTGCTAAATCGGCACGATTATCGCTCTAGTGTGTGGCCAGCTTTAGGTTTATTTCTGATCACAGCAACTGGACAAAAGGATTTATTGAACTCAATAGGACATGTCATATTTAAGTATCAAACAATAATTACCATTGTCCACAGCCAGGATAATAGCTTTGTAAATGTTGTTTTTGACAAATATCGACTCTCGGTCTAGCTGGCCATTTCCAGTGATAATACCATTCTCTGAGTTCACTTTGAGCCACCCGGCTGGGTCATTTCCCATGTAATACCTGCAGATGAAATCATATGTTCAGACCAGTCACTCATTGCTTTAATGGAACCTAGCTGTATGTAGTATTACATGCATACTCTAACAAAGACTAGTCAGTAACATTCTACAAAGGACACTACTATTGATTGCTCAACTAAATCTCATTGTATTTTGCTACATGGAGACAGTAGAGCAGGAACGTCACAGTCAGAATTCATTTCCTGATCAAAATAGTAAAAAGAAAAACAAATCAAACAGGTATATTTCATGGTTTACAACTTTTCCTGAAGAGTGGCCGATCTCCCTGACTCCCTGAAGTGTTTGGCAATCTCCCTGATGCTGATACAGTAACAGAAGTCACTGCAGTATGATGGCATCATTAAGAAATTTTGTCCTGTTTCCCTGCATTGAGGCTTATGGAGGTGGCCATTTTCATGGAGCCCAAGATGTAATCAAACAATGGCAGAATTCCTATTCACAGATTTCACAATATGTACTGAAAGTATTTATTTACTGACAATTTAACAATCAATTAATACTGATGCTGCTGTTTATATTGGCAAATAGTTTTCCTGGCAGCGCCAGACACACCCATGGGTGGAGCTAGTCACAGGACACACCCAGACCGTCCAACATGACCCCCTCTATTCGGTACATAATACTCTGCTCCTGCTCTTCCTTCCTAATCTCTGATTGCAGTCACCTGTGTTATACTAGTTATTTGAATAGAAAGGTGAATAACACAGGTGACTGCTATCAGAGATTAGGAAGGAAGAGCAGGCGCAGAGTATTATGTACCGAATGGAGGGGGTCATGTTGGAGGGTATGCACACCTCTTTGGTGCCTTGATAGTGCTATTAAAATCTTCCGGATATTCAGTTGCAAAAGATGGCCACCATGATTATATATGTAAGACAATTGACATAAACAAACGTACATTATCTTTTGGTTTTGCATTTTGTCTGGATCTTGGGCTGTGTAGGACGCAACTTCTTGTCCGCTTGGTATATCCTCTGGGATAGTAACTTGTTTTGTGGGTGGTATAAACGCTGGAGCCTCATTCACATCCAAAACACTGACCGTCACCGTGGCAGTGGAGGTTATCAGAGGCACAGAAAAGTTGGCTTTATTTGTAGCCACCACCAACAATATGTACTCTCTCTTCGTCTCGTAGTCCAGCCCCTATAACAGAAAAAGGGGATTTTTATTTTCTGGGAAAAAATAATGAAAAGAATCCTCGTTATGTCCTTCTGAGAACAGACCACGGGGCCTCAGGCATTAGCACTGTGTTTTACAGGTGGATCGAATTCAAAAGCTGCCTATATTGAAAGGACTTTAATGATTGAAAACTCAATTAGAGGTTTTATCTGTGCAGATCACATCCATTTTATCAGTGTATCACCACATTGTTAAATGTACTACTGTGTTCACCATAGACATACACAGTCAGCGCCCCCAGTTAACTTTAACTTGTCTGTTTCTACCAATATTGGTTATGCTATTGCTTATTCCACAACTTAAATGCTAAGTTGTAAATGCTTCACAATCCAATGCTTATATTATTTGGACGGAAGACGCTGACAACAGTCCTACAACACTTGTGGTGGAAGTGCTGTGACAACAGGTGACAAATGTAGACAGGTTATCAGAGCAAGGAAAGCCGTGAATTTTTGGAACTGCTATTACCAACTAATACAAAGGGCATTGGGCATGCTCAGAAGTAACCACATCTCTACTCAGGGCATCACCGAGCCCTAACTGAATTTTGATATATCACTGATTTGCCACTGTTTTTGTGGCTACATGTCTCTAATATCTATAGCATGTGCCATGTGACTGTGGTTGCCATGGAAGCAAAATACAAAATCATAAATGACAACAAAAGATAACGAAAATGGTAAAAAGATACAATATTCTCTTTATGATCTGTGAAAAAGACACACCTCATTTTTTCATGCTTTAAATTGGCACATAGCAAATCCACTGAAATCCCATCTTGTTTATATGTGGTAAATACCACACCAAGAGGTAAGTGGCCACTAAGTGCAGTTTTAGTATTCTATAGCTGCATTCTCAAGGCACAAGTTACAAGAAAACATGACTTACCTTAACGGTTGCTAAGCGACCCATGTTGTCTGCAGTTGTGCTTATGCCAAACATATTAGCCTCATTGCCCTTAACAATCTTGTACACGGTGTTCCAGGCGTCCGTGTTTGGCGAATCTGCGTCGGTGACCGTCAGCAGAGTAACTTCAGCATCTGGCTCATTTTCACGAACACTTGCTGTGTACTGCAATGAAGAGAATGGGGCACGTTTTTACTGGACCGTTCATTTTCAAACTAGGGCTAAACTGGGCAGTAATAGGAATAAGGTTTCCCTACTTACCGTAGTTGGGTCAAAAATTGGAGGGTTGTCATTGGTGTCTATGACAAAGATCACGGCTTTCCCAGTGGTTGAATAACCGGCACCCTCTTGATCAGTGGCTTGTATTGTTAGAGTATATCTAGGATTGGTCTGAAAAGCATAAATGGACAAAATTAACTGTTTCACTATGGACCCGATCCAGACTTAAGTGTGAAAATCCGCATATATGAGGCCAGTGCCCTCCCATGACACTCCCCTTTCATGGACGGATTTTGGCCGACTTCTGTGTCCATAACCCTAAATTTACTTCTCCGCCTGGAGTGTACGGAACGCACAGACAGACGGAAGTGCCAAAACCCTTCCCATACTGTTCAATTTAAATACCTGCCCTGGTCACGTTGCGGTCATGTGTAGGGCTGTCACGCCCAATCGTATGGAACTCTGAAAATACGGAACTGCGTTCTCTATGCACAGAGATCCAACACGCATCCTCTGCTCTCTGGCGATTTGCATTACTAGGACTTGAGTGTGGGACTGTGAGACACTAAACCCCCGGGAATTATTTGGTGGCAGACATTAGTCGGACCTCTGTGGATACTAATAGTTACATTGTTTAAAGTGTATTATTATTCTGTGACTGTTATAATTTTTTGCCATAATTTATAATTGTGTGTGTGTTTGAATGTGTCAGGGACATTAGTATGTAGCTCCAATAGGGGCAGGGACTTATGTGAATAATGTTCTTTGTAAAGCACTGCAGACAATTTGTGGCGCTATACATATAAGCATTGATAATAATGAACACTACCACATTATCTCTGTTGACTGAGAAAAGTTTTCTTTAGCAAAGATATAAGGGGATGAAAACTAAGGACTGACCACTAGAGGGCCCCCCCCTCATGATAAATGGAGATTTGGCATAAACTGTCATCACGTACCTCATAATCTAATCCAGTTGAGATAACACTGATCAGACCAGTTTCAGGATTGATAGTAAACATCATACTGGTGGGAAGTTTGGGTTCCTGATCAATGATACTGTATGCAATAATTCCATTATTGGTATTCACTGAATCATCTACATCTTCTGCCAAGACAGTCATCACAGGTGTGCCTTAAATTGAATGGGAGAGTCAGTGACATGATACTGATTATAGAACCACTGGGCAGTGCTGAGGTTTAATACAAATGTCATTATCCCTGTTGATTGCAGAAATTATATTTGAAAAAAGACAAATTGAGCAGCTCGCCTGGTAAAAGTAAAAGGGGCTTATTCAGAACTGTGACGTGGTTAGCCTTTTGACATTTTCAAGACTTCCTATAACTTTGGTTAATGATTTTTGCATTCAAATAATTTGTACTTTTTATTTATTACTATTGTGTAATTTATTATTTATTTGTTAACAGGTTTTTATATAGCGCTATCAGATTACGCAGCGCTTTACAGAGACTATTTCACATTCACACCAGTCCCTGCCCCATTGGAGCTACATTCTAAGGTCTCTAGCATACACACACACACACACACACACACACACAGTGGGGGTAATTTATTCAGCAGCTTATTACCTACCGGCGTGTATTTTTTTTTAGGAGTGTGGAAGGAAACCCACACAGACACAGGGAGAACATACAAACTCCACACAGATAAGGCATAGTCCAGGAATCGAACTTATGACCACAGCGCTGTGAGACACAAGTGCTACTCACTGAGCCACCGTGTATTTGCAGATGGGCTGTGAAAATGTCATCTATATTTGATTTCTCATTTAAATGGATGAAGACTACAGGATACACCTTCATCTTATACACCTCAAAGCTGCCCACACTGAACTAAAACAACATGGCTTCCTTTTGTTTCCCGAACGCACTCAGGTCTGGCAGTCCGCATGGAAGAGGGAAATTAACTACCCCCCTCACTTCCACAATCAGTGTGGGGAATCCGGGTGAATTTATGAAGTCTGAATCAAACCCCTGGTCTTAAATTAGCTTGTGTCAGTACATCAATAAGAGATACTATAAAGAATATAAAGTCATGAGATGACAAAAATAACATACCGGGTTTGGACCCTTCCGGAACTGTGCCTTCAAAGACCTCCTGCGTGAAGTATGGACGGTTATCATTCTGATCCAGGACGTTAATTGTGAGATCAATAGGAACCTCTATCGGCTGTCCACTTGATGATACAGCATGAACTAAAATCTGGAATGGGGTAGATTTTATTATTATTATTATTAATAATAACGTTTATTTATAAGGCGCCACATGGTATCCGCAGTGCTGTACAGAGGCAATAGCAAAGCCAATAGTTACATATACAATAATTAACAGAGGGTATAAAAACATGAATTAGGAATACAATACATGTACAATGCAAACATATAATACAGTACAAAAATAGCTGAACAATATGTAAGGAAAATAGAGATGCTGGATATGCGTGCAGGAGCAGATGAGTAAGGAGAGAGATTGACAGTAGAGAGAAAAAGGTGGGACGTCATCATGACAAGGTAGAGAGATGATGTTAGGAGGAAGCAAGGCCCTGCTCAGAAGTGTGAGAGGGTGAACTAACAGGAGACACAGTGATGAAGATGGGGAGGGCAGGTAAGTTGTGTTGGTTATGTGGTATATGATAGTAATCATTCTTCATTATTTGGTCAGACACTTACAGTATAGCTGGGAATAAATTCCCTGTCTAACAATGCAGTGACATACAGCCAGCCGGTAGTTCTGTCAATTATAAATATCCCCACGGGAGGTGTATCGGCACCTGGTCCTGTGATGCTGTAAAACGCATTTAGCTCTGCAGCTCGACTGGATTTAATCTAAGGGAAACAAAAGAGAGAGAGGTAGAAAAACTATGGTTTATTTATTTGTAATATTAATAAATGTAATTGTTCTAGGTTTGACCAGAGAAGCCTCGGCCCCATAGCAAGCCCCCCCCTCCCCCTCCCCCTAGCAGCGCTTGTGCCCCCCCCCCCCTCTCCATCCAGCAGCGCTTGTGCAGTGTGCTCACTGGATATCTGTCAGCGCCTGGCAGGCTCCACAGTCCTCAGCACTCACTCTATGGTCTAGATTTACTAAACTTTTCAGAAGGAAAAATGGAGATGTTGCCCATAGCAACCAATCAGATTCTAGCGGACATTCTCTAGTATGTAAGAGGAAAGTGAGATCTAGCATCTGATTGGTTGCTATGGGCAGCATCTCCATTTTTCCTCTGTCTAGTAAATCTAGCCCTATGACTCTCCTCCAAGACCAGCATCAGTCGCACACCTATTAACCAAGGTAGCTACATCACTGGGTGTAACCTATATGCTAGAAGAGCATCCCACCTCACGATATAAATGTATTCCTGTAAAAATACATATAAAGCATATCTATGTCTATATAAAGTAGTTGTTGTCACGGTCTACGGCGGCAAGTGCCGCACTTACCTGACCATTAGCCGTCTGGCAGCAGTTTCCCCACTTTGTGCCACTAACAAGCCCTCCAGAGGTTCCTGTGTAAGTCTCTATTAAATCATGTGTGCTTGTGTCTGGCATTAGGCATCTGCATCATTACATCTCTGGTGCATGGGCGTCGCCATCTTGCCTCCTGTCAGGTGATTCCCAGCAGCCACTCAGGTGCTCCTCTGCGCACACATGATTCATCCAGCCAATCTGTGCACTGGGCGGACTATTTAAACTCTGTGCACAGTCCATGCTGTGCCCAGATCAAGTTGGTCTTCTGGGAACCACTTGTTCGTTCTAGGTGTCTGGCTGGCCGGCCTGATATTGCCTGCTGATCCTGGTGCTCCTGCAATCTGGTAACCCTGACCTGCCTGCCTTACCTCACCTTGTGGCACCACTGGTCCCAGCAGTGCCTGGATCTCTGCTCCTGCAATCTGGTAATCCTGAACTGTCTGCCTATTGCATTCAAGTCAAGTCTGCCTTGTATGTGGTTCAAGTCACTGTTTCTGCCTAGCATCTGGTTCAAGTCACTTGCTCTACAGTTTAGCCTACTGTTGCTACCCAGTCAAGCCTGCCTAGCATCAAGCTCAAGCATTCTGTTGCTATACAGTTTAGTCTACTGTTGCTACCCAGTCCTGCCTGGTCCTGCTGTCCTGGTCTCAAGCCTTGGTCTCATCATCCTGGTCCTGCCGTCCCAGTTCTGCTGTCCTGGGTCTTTTTGTGGTTCCAGTTACCGTGGTCCTCGCAGTCCTGTCCAGTAGCCTTGCGATCCAGTACCAGTAACCCAGCATGCCAGTCTGGCGCAACCCAGCATGCCAATCTGGCGCAACCTGGTCCTGTCTTTATGCCACTCCAGTCCTGTCTTTACTCCAGTCCTGGTACAGCTTGCTTCTGACTTCAGTTCTGATCCAGCCACCCTGTTATCCAGTTAGCAAGCTACCCAGCTATCCTGGACTTTGCACTCAAGTCTGGCCAGCAATCTGCTACTCTCTGGACATTCACCCTCACTCTATTCCACTACCATTTACTCTGTCTTGTGCAACCATCCTTATTTAAAAAAATCACTAATTCTACTTCACTCCTGCTCGTCTGTTAATTCTCTGGAAACCTGGGACAGGTCCACCATTCCTTGCAGTTTGTGACACATGTGGAGCACACAAGGGGTCTGGGATTGGCACACACTATGTTATATGTGAGCAGGGGTGAAAACAAGAAGGTGGGGTCTGAGTCTGGATGGGCACGACTGGGTGGAGCCATGCAGCACTGGGGTGGAGTTAAGCAGGCCAGTATGCCTGAAAGAAGCTGTTAGAGGTTGACTGCTTAAAATAGTGCTGAGGGCTACAGTGCTATAAATACATACACTCAAACATGGAGCGCCAAGCACTTTTTTTAAGCTGTCAACCTCTGACAGTTTGCTTACAGTGCAGGGGCAGCAGCTGCCATGGGCCCTTCTTCTCCTCTGGGCCTAATGTGAAGTATATTAGGGTCTGGTCACCTCTGTTCTAAATAGTAACACTATATATCAAGACAGAATTGTTCAGTTTTCCCATTAATACAAGTACTTATTAGTCCATGATGGGAAGTGTGCATGCACAGACCCTCCAACAAGACACTTTCATTAGGTACAATTAATTCCACTCCTGAGCTTCCAACTGTCACTCACCTGGTTTATATGAATTAACTGATATTTAAAAAACTATTTGCCTCTTCAACAAAGGTAGTTACCATAGTAACTGACAGTTGGAAACTGAGGAGCAGAATAATTTGTGGAATGGGTTATGTTGGGGGGGTATGCAGTGCACTCACTAGGTATATGGTACAACACATCTGCAAAAACTAAGGAGATTGCAGTACTGCCTTATTATAAGCCTACCTGAATCGCCTTTTTGGGAAATGGACCTCGTTCATTTTCAGATATAAGGATTGGAGGGATAACCCAATCTCTCTTCTGTCTCCTCAACCCATGCTCAGAGTTGTCACCTGTACCGTCATCCTGAAAGGGTTAAAAAGGCAACAAAAAACAAAGTTTTTACAAAAACTGTGCATCTATGGTGATATACAGATCTCTACATCTATCTATAGCGTTACATATAAGGTTACAATATCTAAAGAGTGGTAATTATTGAAAAGCATTGCCATGGTAAATTACATGCTCTATACGTAAAACACATTGCTTCCCACTCAGGAAACTAATCATAATTTAGAACCAGATTCAGATCCCCGTATGTTAGGCTTACTTATGCAATCCCCTTATATAAGTAAGCCTAATGGTGTTGCTCACATGCCTGATACGGATCTCCAGGCGTATGGAACTTAGTTAAACTCCGTAAGTAAAACATGTACATTTTACAGCCTGGGCTGGTTTTAAGACTAGATTAGCGGTCGGACGGACGGATCGCTGGTCCGCAGGTGACCGTTAAGGTAGGGTTATGGCAGTGTAAGTGCTGCTAACTCTACACCAGGGGCCATATATACTAAGCTATGGGTTTGGAAAAGTGGAG
This sequence comes from Limnodynastes dumerilii, assembly GCA_011038615.1. Taxonomy (NCBI): domain Eukaryota; kingdom Metazoa; phylum Chordata; class Amphibia; order Anura; family Limnodynastidae; genus Limnodynastes; species Limnodynastes dumerilii. The sequence goes on along the minus strand of WWET01000745.1, from coordinate 439,024 downwards.
ATGTTGCCCATAACAACCAATCAGATTTTAGCTGACATTCTTTAGTATGTAATAGGAAAGTGACAGATAGAATCTGATTGGTTGCTATGGGCAACAGCTCCACTTTTCCAAACCTGCAGCTTAGTAAATCTGCCCCCAGAGAGAGGAATGACAGAAGAGTTCACTATCCTCTTCCATGAGGAATACCGGAAAGGGGGACTGAATCTGGATGCACATTTAACATGGATTATTTTCCCCCTTTTATTAAATAAAATAATGGGAATACATCAAATATTAATGTGAAGTGCCCGGCCATTGAGCTCACCTGCCTATGACGGCTATGCTGCTTTTTTAAGGTGACGCTGGCGGAAGCGATCTCATTCTTCCCGTCCAAGGCGAGCACGTGGAAGGTTCTGTGTCTGTGCAGGTTTATGGCATTCTTAGTCACAACTGAACCATCGGCTTGGACTGTGAAGTCAGGGTCGTCTGAGACATACTGGTATACCGACGTGTCCTCACACTTCTCAAAGACAACTGGGAAACAAATGAACATAGACATTAGTTTAGAACATACTGTAATCATAATATAATTATTCACTTCACTTAATACATTTTTGACACATTTCGGAGATGGATCCTGCTGTGCTTGGAGCTCCAAGCGTTGCGGCATCTTAAGTATGGATCTGGGGTTTTTGTGTTTGAGACAAATAGCTATTGGTTAGAATCAAATAAATCTATACCAGATCCCTGCTGCGTCCTAACTATTGCATACTCCCCTCGCTCGCACGGAAGTTATGCCAGCCCTACCTTAACAGTTCCACACTGTCTCCACATAATATGGGCGGGTGCAGGAATATGGATTGTACATAAGGACTGAAGCCGCCCTTCATATACAATAGGTGTCCCTCTCCCCACCCACAAATCTGAAGCCCTTCCACTTTCTGATCTGTCCTGCCCCATCTGTTTATTCTCTACCAGGGGCCAGAATTACTAAACTGCGGGTTTGGAAAATTGAAGATGTTGCCCATAGCAACGAATCAGATTCTAGCTGACATTTTCTAGTATGTAATAGGAGAGTGAGAGCTAGAGTCTGATTGGTCGCTATGGGCAACATCTCCAAACCCGCAGCTTAGTAAATTTGGCCCCAGGACTGATCTGGATCCTTGGAAAACTCCCCTTTTAGCGTAATTTAGGATCCGGCCCTATTTTATAAAAAAAAAAAAGCAAAGCAATTTATCATAAAACATTTGTAAACGTGGTTAAACATTGATGTGATTGAATTTTTTTTTACTATATTAAGCTGAATAGTTACAATGTTTTTTTTTTCAAATAATGGACATAAAGGTTCATTACCACGGTTATCATTACATGTCAATTTATTTATAAATGGGTGTAGTTCAACTTGCACATTCTAAAAATGGAAACACACTGCATCTATAAAGATGTAATGTGATTAAAGATTACAGAAAGGCAGGTACAGTATGTCCAGCAATGTCAGGTCCACGTGTACCACTGCTATTTATATATGGAGCTGAACCAGAGTTGGGAGTAACAGGGAGGTGTTTTTTGTTTTTTTAGCATAACTCTACAGTGGTATAAAGCTGTTCAGTATGTGTGTGTGAAAGAAAGAAAGAAAGAGAGACATATTATTATTAGTAGTAATAATAATAATAATGTTTATAAGGCGCCACATGGTATCCGCAGCACAATACAAAGGCAATAGTAAACAGGGTACAAATAAATAAGGAATACAATACAGGCACATGTAAAAATAAAATACAGTACAAAAATAGCAGAACAATATGTATGGAAAATAAAGATGCTGGATATGTGTGTAGAAGCAGATGAGTATGGAGAGAGATAGACAGTAGAGAGAAAAGATGGGAACTAATGAGGACAAGGTAGAAGGGTGTTGACAGGGGGGAGGAGGCCCTGCTCATAAGAGCTAAGAGGAGGGTAGGTAAGTTTAGGTGGAGGAAGGGTAGCCCAGCCTGAAGAAGTGGGTTTTCTGGGAGCATTTGAAGGGTTGGAGGGTGTTGGATTGTCTGAAAGATTATTTCAGTGCTTTCAGGCCTGCATGTTGCCATTGGAGCTGTCCTTTTTAAATTAAATGTATTGTTTGAACTTTGAAGTGGCTCTTGGGGTGCATTATATTGCGCATTGCTGTCAGAGAGGAACATACAATGGCATTTGTTTGTTTTAACACACTACATCCTGGCTGAGGGCCAAATTAGTCAATTAAACAAGGCTAAAATTATTTAATGGGGTCAACTTTAAATCAAGGGATTACTTAGACTGGGTGTGTTTTTTGTACTCTCTGCTAATCCTGCTCATTTAAATTTAATGTAGTAATCTGGATTAAAATCAGTGGACCGGATCCACAAAAGCACAAAAAGCTGCTTACACACCTATGGAATTATTGTGCCAACTATATGATTCCACCATTTCAAACGTCATCGTGTGTACACTCCCACGATCATGATATTAAATAAAAATGTTTGCATTAGAATCACTATCGCCAATGATAAGATTTTGGATAAATGTCACAGTGTGTACACTCATACCACCATCTGTGCAACTAAACGTATAGGACGCAGTTTTTGGCTTCCCCTTTCCCTGCCATTGCTGCAAAACCTTTAAGAGCGATTCTTTTTATTTGCGTTAAGACTCATGTTAAATATGAATGTAACAAAGAGTCCAAATGAAAGCCACAAGTTTATAGTGATATGAACAAATGGACACAAAGTAATAAAAATACATCATGATATTTTCTGTTTCCGGTGGTATAGTTTATTGTTTGGATCATCGCATTATTTAAATTACTTAAAAATGGATGCTATATTACACCTGGGCAAAGCCATGTTTACATAAATCATGACAGCCGGAAGATGATGCTTAATTGGACAAGATTGTGGAACAATAACATACCCTCCAACATGACCATTAGGTACAAAATACTCCGCTCCTAAGCTTACAACTGTCACTCGCCTTGATATAATGAACTAACTAATGTTTTAAAAAAAACTTTTTTCTCTCAACAAAGGTGGTTACCATAGTAACTGACAGGCGGAAGCTCAGGAGCAGAGCATTTTGTACTTAATGGAATGGGCAATAAAAAAAGATAAGAGTTGTGATCTATCCTCAAAGCGCTGGGGGCCATAGACCCCCACTCTTATGGTATTTCCGCCTATTTGTTGCAGAGTTATCAGACTTTTTCGCTTTTAAGATTGTGGGAACATCTTATCATTTATTACCTATGCTTGCTAGGAAATATTACATGCTTTTATCTTGTTAATGTCTGAGCCTTTCGGAATCACTTTGGCAGTGTGCATGAGAGAAAAATATTGTTTAGAAATGTCTGTGACAAAGATACAGAAGATACTTTATGTTATCAAAGTTCAAAATTTTTCTATTATAGTTCAAGGTTGCCAACCTTTTACAGCTTCCCTCCAGAGAACCCGGAGGGAAGCCATAGATTTCTGCAAGGGGCGGGGCTTAATGATGCGATTTACGCAAATCGCGTAATTAAGCCCCACCCCCTGTCAATCACTCCTGTACTCTCTAGCATTTCAGGGGATGGACAGGGCTTGATGACATCATCAAGCCCCGCACATTCCTAGTAACCCTAGGGATTATAGGAGTTATTTATGGCTAGTTAGGCTTGCGGTAGCTTTGTCAGCTCTCCCGGGATAAGATTTGCCAGCTCTCTCGGGATACCGGGAGAACTGGCCAAATTTTGGGAGTCTCCAGGATATTCCGGGAGAGTCGGCAACCCTTTTATAGTTTATTAATCTCACAAAGACCAGGCCTTGACAGGAAGGAAGTACCTATGCATACCCTCCAACTGTACCTGTTCCCTCCTCTCTATACTCACCTTCCAGTCCTGAAGCATATGATTACTATAGCAGAACTGCAGGGACAAACTCCTACAGCTCTGCTAAAGTAACAAGACCCTCTCCTGTGGGTTCTAAGCTCATATGATAATGTGTAAAATGAAAATAGATGAAAGCCTTCACTGGACAAACCACTCCCCCTTCATGGACATGCCCCCCAGGTGTACCGATTTTCCCCAAAAATTTTGGAGGGTATGTCCAAGGTGTTTCTATGGTGACTTCCTCACCTTCAACTGGTTAAAGCTCCCTCTACTGGGGGTTACCTCTGGGCATTGCTGTGCAAAGCATAAGGAAACCTATCTAACAAGAACAAGTACCACATACCCTCCAACATGACCCATCCCATTAGGTACAAAATACTCTGCTCCTCAGTTTCCAACTGGCAGTTACTATGGTAACCACCTTTGTTAAAGAGGCAAATAGTTTTTGAATATCAGTTAATTCATTTCAACCAGGTGAGTGACAGTTGAAAGCTCAGGAGCGGATTATATTATACCTAATGGAATGGGTCTTGTTGGAGAGTCTGGTACCACCCTCTCTGGATAGTAGGGATACACTCAAATTTACTTTGGGTTTTTTGTTTTTTAATTAATAAAAAAAGTTCTGGTTCCGTGGTGGAGGAAGCGATAGGATAACTTAATTAGAGAATGAATAGACCCCTAGGCTTCATAATCACTTATGTTAGTTAGCTCTTCTCACAGGTATTGAAGTAGGAGGATAATCCGGGGTAATGACAGTACAATTGTTGCATGACTGCCTCTGTACTCTGACACTTAAATCCGCGTCCTCCACGGTAACCCGGCACTTCTGTCTCACAATGCGGCACTTGTCTTGGGTTTGTTAAGTCTGCAGTGCATTAAAGCTAGCAGCAGAGTCAATCAAGAAACAAGATACAAATAGAAAGCTTCACACAAATAAACTCTTGTACTCTGAGCTTTTGGGAATAAGTAGAGTATAGTATTCTGTAACAACATACCTCAGGACCATTGTGTAGACACAATCTGCAGATTTTATTTGTAGGTGCTAGGTTAAAGGTATAGTGTTTGCTTCTGTAGGTTTTGAACGGTGTCTTCCAATGAGTGCTGTATTTGGGCTTATCTACCAATCAGAACCCCTGCTGTTACTAAGCAAAGGTGTGGTAGGCCTAAATTACTTGTGTGGCCACCCTTCCTTCCCCCCAACCAGATCTTCATAGCCAGAGGCTGTTTTATTACTAGGTGTGCAAGGCAAATGACTAGGGATGCAATTTGGAGGGGGGAAAGAAGGGTGTACAAGTGGCACACCTATAATGGGTCCTGGCCTTTCCAGGGGCCTTGGTGCCCGCACCCAGTCCAGGGTCACAAAAGATCACTAACAGAGCCCAGGGCCAGGCCCAAGAAGAGGAGAAAACACCATTAAGAAAGGAATTCATGAAGTGTCAAAAGGCAGCCACACCCTTCAATCAGAACTTGAAATATTATTTTTAAAAGCACATTACTGACTGGTTGCTACATGTTTTGGGCCCAATAAAAAGTTCACTTTCATTTTTATTTAACCTCTATTACTGAGATTATAATCGGTTGATAAGAGAAGGATCTCCTTTTCATCATTCATATACAACCAATGGCTGGTTGACTACACACCTTTGAAGTTGCACTAAGACAGCCGCTGTAAGCCAGGCACTGTCAGTGCCTGCTAGTTACAGAAAGCCAAGTCATTGCTCACTGCTATTGTCATAAAAGTCACAAAGCTCCACTGGAACAAGGTGAACTCAGAGCCCTTTCCGTGACAGCTGAAAGAGCTGAGGACAATGGCGTTATTGTGTTCAAAACATATGCTCGCTATAGCAGAACATGTATTATCAGGAGGCCCGCTACATATTTACTCAACTTTCAGAAGACAACAGTAAATCCTGAGGAATAACCGTAGGGCTTTTACATGATAACAGACAAGTCTAAACAACACATGCAATTCCCACCATTTCATAGGAAGTACGTCATTTTACATAGTAACCCTTCCGGCGAATTTTGGGATTATTCAACAGGTATAGCGACTACAAAATATGCAATGTCCTCACAAACAAACATCATATTCAGACAGGGCCAGTGCTAGCATGTCTGGCATCCCCCTGCAAAATATAAATTTGCGCCCTACTCTTTTATAAATATTATAATCATATTGCTGTGCCCGGGACAGGAAAACAGAGGAAACACTGACTCTTTCCTCTTATCAGGTGACTGGTCACATGGGCTAGATATCAACAGAGGTCCTTTAGCCCACTTGGATCTAGCATCTACCTGCAGCACAGGCTGGCGCCGTTGTCAGCTCTGAGAAGCAGGAAGAGGAGCACCTATTCAGCATGGCGCCTGGATCCCCCCAGCCTTATGTTCAGATGGCCCGGGATATCGGATAGTGGACAACAATAATGGCCTATAATCAGTTTTTATTTCCCCATCACCCTGTGGAGATTCAATCAATATTGTCAAAAAGGCAGTCAGTTTGTTCTGGAAAATGAATAATTTTTTTTTTCTAATATTATTACTATTTTTGTTGCTATTCTGACAAATTGGCCCATGCTGGTTTGATGAAGGTAAATAAGAAGCACTAAACCTTTACACCTGGGGGAGGGGCTTATAGCACTTATAAAACTCGTCCAATCAGGAGTTCAGGTCTTTAAAATTCTTGGAAGGAACACGTGTATGTGCGAGGAAGCATGACATTTTTTGAGGATTAAGGGAGACAAAGGCATTCTTGTTATAAACCCAAACGTATCTGCACAGTCTTGGCTGACTGAACCACCATAGGAGTTATGCATCAGCACAGAGTAAACAGCACCAAGAGAGAAGTTACCTTTTATCTCCTAATAACCCAGAGACAGTTGCATCATGTGTTTGGGTTGCAGCACAGGAAGTTTAGAAATGAAATAAAGGAAGATAGGCTTTCTACCAGCTCCATAATTCAGGACTTTACATGAGGTGAGAGGCCAGCACTCCTACCTATTTATCATAATGAGCTCGCCTTGCCCTTCCTCACATGTACTTACACAAGTCCCTACCATACAAGCAGCAAAGGAGAGAAACCTGTTTTGTTTGTGCCTGCAGTCTTTCTTATAATCCATGCCTGCAACACACACGCCCAGAGACTAGAATTAACCAGTATCAATACTCAGTATGGGCTGGCATTAAGCATTAATTAAAGACGTATCAAATGAAACTGTTTTATTGACAGTGTATTCTAATTCACTCCCGTAGATGTCTGCAGCACATTTTATTGAAATAGTAATGTTGCAATATCAGACCAACCAACATGACCCATTCCATTAGGTACAATATACTTCACACCTGAGCTTCCAACTGTCACTCACCTGGTGAAATGACTTAACTGATATTTTAAAAACTACTTGTCCCTCCAACATAGGTGGTTACCATAGTAACTGACAGTTGGAAACTGAGAAGCAGAGTATTTTGTACCTAATGGAATGGGTCATGTTGGAGGGTATAGGCCCCACAAGCACAGTAATGCAACCTAGTTGTTTGACCTTATTGCAAAGCAATCAGATCTTAGCTACAAAAACATAAGATTAGGGGTGCCTACAACCTGCTGCGTGCTATATGCAGGAGAGTTGTCAGCTCCCCTCCTCATATACAAATATATATATATTTTTTTTAAATTATAATTCAAAGAAACAAAGCCACTCTGAATGACGTTTTCTGCTCATAGATCAGATCAGTTCAGACGGGTCTGTGTTGGGGAGGGGACTGTTGGCTCCACCTGCCTGATACTCTCTCCGTATAAGGACATCCCCAGGGACTGAAACTACTCTCTCTTTCGGCTCAGGCTCAGTCCAGGATGTTTGTTTTGTCATCATTCAAATTGCTCAACAGCAGCTACAGCAGCTTCAGGTGGTGGAATGATGACATCACCAGCAGCATCTCATCCACCCAAATCATTGGTGAGTCACTGGTAGCCTGGAGGAGGAGGAGGGGAGGTGCAGCAGACCTTGACAACCTGGAATTTCAATTCATCCTCCCACCACCCTGAAACCTTAGTATCACACTGATAAGAAAGCTCCGTGGATATGCGTTTAACACATTCACTTCCCTTTGCTGACAGAATAATTACAAATGTAAAATGACATTGAAAACTCCCAAGCTTTACAATCAGAGAACTTTTAACCTGAGGGAAATTGATTAGTGCTGCAAAATCTTTCACGAATACATAAGTCCTCCGCGTGTGCGTTCTGCCTCAACAGAACGCCATCCGAACTGAATTACGTAAAGTAAACAATTCTGATGGCGGGGCATGACGAATCGCCATGCATACAGTAAAGAGAGATATTTACCGGGAGGACTGCCCAAATTTCATGAGTCTCCCGGATATTCCGTATTCTGGGAGCGTCGGCAACCCTGATACATCGTGTTGGACGCGGGCGAGGAATTTAAATCATACAGCTAAGCCCTTACGTACGATCCTCTATTGCGAACGAGTCCATTATGCACAGGGCCATTTGCATGAAAGCTAAGGTACGGTCCAGGGCATGGAAATTCTGTGCGTACGAGGAAAGTGCGCTACTCTTGTCTGTACGTAATGTAGGATCTCTCTTAGCGTGCATTAGCTTCCGCTGTGGAGACTTATGAGAGATGTCTAGTTAGTTCTTAGTCCTATATTATCATTAATTCTTCCAATAAAAAATAAATAAACATAAAATGCGTCCTTATGAATAAGTAGCACGCTACGTTTTATAACATGACTGGAGATAAACATTCTGTCATAATGGGCTGGATCCAGACCTTGTTAAGTGCATGAACTTAGTTACACCTGGGCTAAACCATGTTGATTGCAGGGGAGTCATATTTCATCTGCTGCAAACAGTATTAGAGTTGAGAGGTGATGTTTCCTATCCCAAGTCTAAATAACAGTGTGATAGTAAAGCTGGTCAGTATCTGTGTGCAGTAAGCAATTCAAAGATATATCCCTGCATGCAAAGAATACAATTAACTTGACTCCCCCTGAATTCAACAGAGTGGCATGAAAGGTACAGGAACCAATGCTTTTAAACGCATTGCTGTGCCTCTTTCTTACAATATTTAACACCACCCTTATACTGAGTATTTCATATTTATATAGATATATATATATTCTACTCAGACCTAGTGCAATGAGCACCAGCGAGCATGTGTGGGGGAGGTGTCACTGGATAACATGGCTGCACTTCTTTTATATTGTGGTTACAAATGTTTTCTGTATGTTATGACTTTCATGAGGGGTTAGAAGGATGCAATCTGTACTGTGTGGCGGTGTGTATGGTAGAGCCATCACTAGGATAATGGGGCAGGTCCAGAACAACGCTTCTGTGCAAATTTACGCCTGGCAGACACGTAAAATCGCGATTTTGTATGTACTGTGCATGCGCACGACAGATGATACGCTACGTAACGTATCTCTGAGCGTATTGGCCATCCACCTATTAGTTGCATAAATTCGTACGTGTGGGCATGCCAATTTTACGTGAGAAAACAATACGTTCGATTTACATGAAGTAGGTGGAGGTTTGTATGTAAACTGTACAGTATGGGCGTGCTAAGCGGCGTACGTTCATGTAGTCTATACGTCCGTTAGCGGACGTACGCAGTTACGTGTGAAAAAGTTAAGGTAGGGTTTGGGAAGCGTATCTTGACAAAATACGTCCGTGCAAGGGGTGTGCCGAGGGGAGTGTAGCGAACTTACGTGCACGAAAATACGCTCCGTGAATAAACGTACGGCACATGTAGTTCTGGATCCGGCCCATTGTCATCAATGTGAACAATCTTCTAGAATTAGATAAGTCCACCAGGATCATAACTAAGTTTTCCTCACACCAAAGCATTCAGTAGTAAATTCGTAAGTGATTTAAAATGAAAAATAACTAATTAGTTTATCTCATTGGCTATTGCTGAGGTTATTAAAATGACAGGATAGTTGTACTAAACTAAACCATTGTAATTTCATAATGGGATTTCTGCAAACCACATTGTATATTGTTTATTTACTACTTTATTTTTCTACCTTACTATTTCTAATACTTAGTAACATAGGATAGCAGATAGCAGCTGATATCATAGCAAACAATACTTTTCATTGCCTTTTTACAATAGTGAATTCTCGCACCTGTCTTAGAGGTAATCTCCCTCTGGCTGACTTCAGATGTGTCACATGGTTTTGACATTTGTTCCTCTCTGTAATTTAGGGGAAATTGAAGAGAAAATGATCTTGAGGAATGCATACATTTTAGAAAGGCAAATTTTAACATGATAAAGAACATATTTAAAATGTTGTCGGAAACATACATGTATAAGTTCTTTCCTATGGAAAACAAATGTAAAAGAATCAAGAAACCAATGTGGTTAAATAAAAAGGTAAGCAATGAAAAAGAAAAAACATGCATTTAAATAGTTTAAATCTGAACGAACTAGGAATATAATAAAATATGCAAAAAGGAAATCAGATTCATCATAAATTCTATTTCATAAGGCTCAGTAAAAGGGAATTGGGGAACAGCAGATGTGGTGTCGTTGTAAAAATGGAATGAGATCACAGCTGGGTTATGATAGACCTGTAAGCCTGAGATCAATAGTGGGTAAGCTACTGGAAGGTGTAATAAGAAATAGCATTCAATATTACTTGATGCAAAATAAGATTATTAGTGGGAATCAACCTAACTACAATGTGCAATCTCTCTCTCTCTCTACTGAGATCTTCCCGTCTTTATTCAAGCATGCGCTAATCACTCCAATTCTGAAAAAAACTAAACTCTGACCTCAACTCTCCTTCAAATAATTGGCTTGTTTCTCAGCCTCCATGCCCTGTAAAGCTGCTTGAAAGACTTCACTCGCCTCACTCACTTTCTCTCCTCACACAATCTTCTGGAGCCTCTGCAGTCAGGCTTTTGTTCCCGACACTCCACAGAAACTGCACTGACCAAGGTAGTCAATGACTTAATCACTGCGAAATCTAAAGGACATTACTCTCTTCTAAATAAACTGGATCTTTCTGCTGCTTTTGACATTGCTGACCACTCTCTTCTCATACAAATGTTACAATCCCTGGGTATTCTGAACACAGCTTTTTCCTGGCACACATCCTACTTATCCAATCACTCTTTCAGTATTTGCTTTCTGGATCCACCTCCCCTGCTATTCGTCTGTCTGTTGGAGTACCGCAAGGCTCAGTGTTGTGTCCATTGCTCTTATATATTATATTCATAGGATTCAGCAATATTCCACTCTGTTACTGTAACTGATCAACACAAGTACTCTGGGCTGCAAGAGAAAATGCTGACTGTCTATTTAAACTCAAACACTTATTGTTTTCTGATAGGCTAAAACATTTCCTTCTGACTACAGAGCCTATTTATCAAGCGGCCCATCATTTTTCTATCCCACATATAGTTATCAATGTCATTAAGTAAGAGACTTTTAGGCTTGAAATTACCCTGCTGCATGCATGGCCGTTACCCATGGTTGCCTACTTTTGCAAATAAATATCAGGGAGATTGTAAGAGCACTATCAAGGTGCTGCACCAAAGGGGTGTGTCCTGTAGCAACAAAGAGGTGTGTCCTGTGAATAGCTCCACCCATAGGTGTATCTAGCACTGCCAGTAAAACAATTTTACAATAAAAATGTCAGTATTTATTGATAAATAAATTGTCAGTGAATACTTTCATTACTATCTTTATAGAAAAGCTAAAAGTGACGCTGCAGCTGATTAACAAGATTCTTTCATTACATCTTGGCCTCCATGAAATTGGTCATCTCCATAGACCTCAATGGATGAAATTAGAATCAGGGAGATTACCAAACACTTCAGGGAGTCAGGGAGATCACCCAATCATATTCAGGGAGAGTTGGCAACTATGCCGTTACCACTTTTATGCAGAGACAGTTCTAAGAATACCACTTTTTTTACTTCCTTATATTTTGGCATTACACATACTGCTACAGTTACTGATAAATAGGTCTCCTCTGTTAAAAAATAGAGAGGGGATTCCAATATGATTCTGCACAAAAGTAACAATATGATTTATCAAGCTTTGCATTTGATATATGTAGTGTACAGCCCCCACAGCCCATAGAAAAGCTTTTAGGCGATGTACAACCACTTAAACCTCCAACTAACTGCTACATGAATCTTGTTAGGATCACAGATACTAAGAGGAATGCATGACTATTGTGATTCCCAGGAATTAGACACCAGACAGGAGAGGCATTAACCAGTTGTTCTATGATGGCTCCAAACAGAATATTCTAGCAAGTAACATGGCAGCCCTGAATGATATATAACCACATTCATCTCATTTTAAACTATATTAAACATTTTAATACCATCTGACAGGTTAAAAACTGTTTTCTATTGTACCGACCCTGAGAAACAGAAAACAGTTTCTCGTCACCAGAAAGGAATTTTTAAATACTGAAGATAAGCGAGTTAATGATTAGCACAATCGGTACAGTATAAGGGTGCACCTAAATGTGGGAGGAGAGCTTGGCAGGACTTTTTATCAGGATATAAAAATAAGAGGTTGAAGTCCAAAGACTTCTGTGTGTGTGTGTGTGTGCACAGAGGAAAATGTCTCTTCCCCCAACAACTGTGGCCCTGAGCGCAGGGTAAGATCAAACAGAGGCATATGCTTTAGGTAAGCTCATGTTGCTAGGTGGCAGGTGAGGAATAGTACACACCACCTGCACACACACAATTACTGATGACAGAGGCCTTCTATTGTCTTTCACAAACTCTCAATGTACAATATATATATTTCCTCACTGTCCTGCATTTAAAATAATTAAATATTTAAGGGTAGATTAAAGTAAATATTTCTAGCAAAATCAAATGGGAAGCTTTTAATTTTCCTTCCTGACTCAAACAAATGAGTTATGTTACTAAGTTACCATGGCAACCACAGTCACATGCCATACTTTATACAATGGAAAAGTTGAGGGCAGTACAATCTAAGGAGAAGAGAGGCTTTGTGTTTTGCCTAAACTGTTACTTTTTACACCCCTCTGACCTCTGTTATGCTGGGAGCCTGTGTATGAGTAGCAGAATACAAACCTCTAAGACTTTAAATTTATTATTTAAAATTAAGAGCAACAATAATCGATTGTCAGTGTATCCAGCCCCTTACACAATACACAGGTTCCACATCTGCTCATCAGTACCAGATGTGTTAATTAGAAACAAAGTAATTCAAACAAAGATGCCATTTCATAGTAAATAATCTGCGTTAGAAAGGGCCATATCTATGGGGAATT
>WWET01000745.1:400255-414690 GCA_011038615.1 Limnodynastes dumerilii | reverse complement strand
GTCATTTATTTTACAGCTGCATTCTCTCATCAATTTTCTAATGATATAATTATGTTATATTGCCCTGCTCCACCCATGTGCTATACAAAGTGCAGTGCTACTATGAAATTGCTCATTTAAAGGAACAGTAACAATAGCATTTTTGTGAACCTGTTAGAACAGGATCAACCCACAAGTGTGAATTCTCTACTCATTTTCCCATCTTACCAATCTTTCCATTACGTGTTACTGTACTCATTTATTTTACAGCTGCATTCTCTCATCAATTTTCTAATGATATAATTATGTTATATTGCCCTGCTCCACCCATGTGCTATACAGGTCAAAGTGCTACTATGAAATTGCTCATTTAAAGGAACAGTAACAATAGCATTTTTGTGAACCTGTTAGAACAGGATCAACCCACAAGTGTGAATTCTCTACTCATTTTCCCATCTTACCAATCTTTCCATTACGCAATCTGTTACTGTATTATCTAACTTGCTAAAGATAGCCAAGAACCCAGCCACATTAATACCAACTGCGTTTTCAGTTCACTCTCCGCCATCTGGGGACACTAATGGGACTTCTTTTTAATGGCTGTCTGTGTTTTTTAGTCTACAATATACAACAAAAATATCTGCCATGAATATTCTGTATTGCCCGTGACTAAAGGTTTTGGAGCATTAATTCCTTGCCAGAGGGTGGAAAGGGCGTTAGCATCAAGCAATCACAGACAAGCAATTCACAGATAACAATCACATTTTAAGGAATAGGTACACAAACTCTGGGAGTTTAAGAATGCAAATTGGTTCTTTTAAAGGACTATCGAGCCCTATCAACCAGCTATCAGTCAGATAATGGTCTCAAAAACTCCCCCACATTATAAATGGTCTAAAAACCCCCCCCAAATTGGGGGGGGGGGGGGGTAAAAGATGTATAAAGGAAAATTCCATGATAACCTCTTTGAAATGATCTACAGGACACAGCAGTACGATTTCATAAAACAAGCAATGAAATGAGCCTTACCTTGTCCCGCTAATGTTCCTGCTTTCATGGACTTGGGCACAGTGAAATGAAAATTATTATCCGTAAAACCAAACATACAGAGTTCCCATTCTGCCAGTCCTCCAGCAATCTACCAGAGAGAGTAAAATACTTCTGCTTTAACAAATAAATATAAAAAAAAAATCAAAGTAACCACATAGTTACCTTGATACCACTAATAAACAGTTCTATCTATAACACTATAAACAGTTATATTCCTTCATTACACTAATAAACAGTTTTATGCCTGATTCCACTAATAAACAGCTTTATAAAGGTCATATTCCCCCCTCCCCACCAATTATTTTAAACATTTGAAGTTCTAAAATTGTCATGAAACATAAACTAATACTTAGCTTAGTAATAAGGTGACACAAGCATAATACAGGTGTTGGACAAGGGAGACAAAAACATGTATGGTAAAGTCTATGGACCTATGGGAGTATTGGTAAGCTGAGTGTGACATTTGGCAACCAATTTTTTGTGGCAACAGAACTTTTGATCAGACATTTTATACACACATGGAAGTTTGGATTGTGTCATATTCAGAAAGTGGAAGTGACTGTTAAATGAAACCTACCACACTTTATAATATTAAAACATATGTCCAATTCAATAGGTAAGAGAAGTTTACAGTTAATCCTATGAGGGCATCACAAGTAATCAAGGAGTAACTATGTATATAGGACATTACAGTGTACAATATTGACAGCAGGGATGGAACTGACCTGCAGGAGGATACACAGCAGCACGGCTTTTGGACAGGGCTTCTTGCTCATCCCCATGGGGGGCTCCAGGTGAGACAGGTGTGTGTGTGTCCCGGTAATGTCTCCTCGCAGATTCCTGAGCACACTGTGACTGACTGTCCCGACTGCTGTTTCACTGACTGCAATGTCCTGTGGGCGAGGCTTGTTCAGGTGCGGTCACCTGGAGGTACAGCCAGGTAGTTACTCCGGGACGGTATCAGGGCTCTTAGTCACCACAGCAAGTTTCACTTGTGCAGCAATGGGGAGGTGAGAGCACTGGCCATGCTCATTAATGGAAAAGCCGGGAGTGTCCAGAGAAAATGAATGTAACTTGAGATGTCTATAATGTATTTGTGTACTCGCCTGAGTTGATTAGACACAGGTCATAAATGAGATAGACACAAGAAAGATAAACAGACATTTATTTCTCATATATTATAAGTGTGAGTTACATTTTTGCATTGCTAATAAAGGCTGTATTCAGACTTCCGTAATGCGATCGGAGCGCAAATATACGCACGGACGGAGCAAGTTACACCCACCAAAACCCCAGTCACTCCCCTTGCTAATTCGACCTCTCGGAGACTTCCGCCTCCATAGAGTAGCCCTAACTCTCTGCTGCCATTTAGGAGCGTATGTGTCCTCCGTCCGCACGTATCTATATAATCGCGCCCACTTCCCTTCATTTAAATGCCCCCCTCGCGCTTTTCTATGTAAATTCCTCCGTGCGTATATTTCCATGGGAGTTCCGTGCAGAATTTCCTACGTCCGATTCCCAAGTCCGTCCGCTTGGCACTTCTGCGCGTATAGTCTACGTTGACTGCGTATAAAAAGTTACTATGCATGCGCAGTTTAAACATACTTAAATATACACACACGGAAGTCTCCGATAATGCGGTTCTCTGAATACGGCCCATAAGGTTTATTTCCCCTTCAAGTTGTGGCTATGCCAGTCTATTTTCCATTACATGTTTATGCCAGTGCATACCCTCCAACATGACCCATTCTATTAGGTACAAAATAGTCTGCTCCTCAGTTTCCAACTGTCAGTTACTATGGTAACCTCCTTTGTTGGAGAGACAAATAGTTTTTTAAATATCAGTTCACCAGGTGAGTGACAGTTGGAAGCTCAGGTGCAGAGTATATTGTACGTAATGGAATGGGTTATGTTGGAGGGTGGGCAGAGGGCGCAGTCGCCCCTCCCCCATAATTTTTGTTGGGGGGGGGCAAAGACTGTGTTTTGCCCCCCCATGAACTTCTGCACAAAGATGAATAAGGATGAATAAAGCGAAAGTGAGGATGAAGCGATAATAGCTTTATTTGAACTCGTCTACTGTTGTCACTTCTGTTTACCAAAAATAAAGTTGTCTTCATGTTTGTACTGTGTACATTTTCTTCTAGCAAACACTTTTACCTTTCTCTTTTAGAATCCCCACTCATTTTACTATCACAACTTGCAGTAAGCATAAGCAGACACAGGAGACCTGGAAGCAGTACTTCCCATTTGTTCTTAGTTCTAAGTTGAACGATAATGCAACAGAGAGCGAATAACTGTGGCCTGTGGACGGTTTAAAATGTTAGCAGCAGTCTCATTGTTGCCAGATTGTAATGTAAACAATGATTGCCTTAAGTGTCGTAGAGAGTCATGGCTCCCAGAGCAGGTTTATGTAACACCACCCAGTGTCGCAGTAGATCCTTCATGCTACTTTCTGAGCTTTTTTTTTTAAATATAGATTATTATAACTACCAAATGTTATTTAATATAGCCTTAGTATACAGATTGATTGATTGATTGATTAAACAAATGCTAAGTCTTCCGTTCATAAACATTTGAAAACAATTTATATTGATGAAAAACGATTCACTTTACTTTTATCCTGAATTTCATGCGATGCGTCCAGTAACAAACTGTTCTCGCTCTACACCTCCTCTCTGGGTGACCTCATCAGCTCCTTTGGCTTTCACTACCACCTATGCCGACGACACTCAAATCTATCTCTCCTCCCCTGACCTCTCCCCCGAACTTCTGTCAGAAGTGTCAGATTGCCTCTCGGCCATCTCCTCATGGATGTCCAAGTGTTTTCTCAAGCTTAACATGGACAAAACGTAAATTATAGTCTTTCCTTCCTCACGTATCCCCTCTACCCCTACTATCTGTATTACTATTGGCGACTCCACCATCTCCTCCTCCACCCAAGCCTAGGCGTCATCCTGGACTCCTCTTTCTCCTTCACCCCCCACAAGTTTTGCCACTTTCATTTCTGCAACATTGTTCGCATCAGACCCTTCTTAACAGGAGACACCACTAAAATACTCATTCACTCTCGTTATCTCCCATCTGGACTACTGCAACATTCTCCTCTCTGGCCTCCCTCTGGTATGTCACACCCCTACAATCTATACTAAATGCTGCAGCCAGACTTGTCTTCCTCTCCCACCACACTGCCTCCACCTCCCCTCTCTGTCAATCTCTACACTGGCTTCTTGTCCCTTTCAGAATTCTCTTCGACCTCCTCACCACAACTTACAAGACTCTCTCCTTCTCCACCACCCCCTACCTTTCCTCCCTTATCTCCATACATACCCCCTCCCGTCCTTTAACGACAGTTTATTTACAACCCTACAATTTCCAAGATTGGATGTTTTGCAAAAACTCAAAACAAACATTTTTCACATGTGAAATATTTATTCCTTTTTTCTTATATAATTATTTTCTTATACATGTTTTTAATTAATGTAATATTAAGTCTATTATGAAGTTGCATTTAGTTGTTTGTGTAGGCCTCATTTGTGAATAGAGTGGCTTAGTTGTATTAAAAAAAAGCACGGGGTTTCACTTAGTATGGGTGGGCTCAGGACCAGTAGGAGTCTGGGGGTTAGATTTACTAAACTGCGGAAAAGTAAAAGTGGAGATGTTGCTCATTGCAACCAATCAGATTCTAGTTGACATTCTCTACTATGTAATAGTAAAGTGAGAGCTAGAATCTCATTGGTTGCTATGGGTAACATCTCCACTTTTCCTTTGCCAAAGTTTATTACATCTAACCCTGAGGCTGTTTTTGATTAGTTTAAGTTGTTTTTTTGCCAATCATATTTAAGGTGCATCGCCATGGATGGAGTGTGAATTTATGGTGGCCCGGGAAAAATCTGTAAAAGGTAATATGCTAAAAAAAAAAAACCAGCAGAAGTTGTTGGCACACAATAAAAAAAGAAGTGTAAATATGTACGTGCGTGCTTACTTCCAGTGGCAGCTATGATGTGCGCATGCGCATAATAGCTATGGTAGCATACCGACTGGCGTACGCAACGTTAGTATGTACATTAAAGGGGCCAGCCAGTGTTTTACATATGCCATAGCTCCGCCATAAAGGCGGAGATAGGCACTTAAATTAGAGAGTGGGGCAGGGGAAGGCCCGTTACGACAACTTATGTCCACAGACCAAGTCGTAATTTTTAAGGTTGCAATCTGGACACGTAAGTGCAGAGGGCAATAGCCGCTACGCTGTAGTAGCTATAGACCACACACGTCCGTAAGACGTGCGTTGGTCTGGATCCAGTCCATTGTGTTAAAAATCTATTTTATTACAGCAACAACACTATTGGTTCTAGTGGTATAATTACATTATATATGCAGTAAACAAAGCAAGTTTAGTATATTCAGGCCGACAATCAGTCACACATTGGGCATTAGTGTTATGTTACTCAGAGAACATAAGTAACCTTGGCTGAAGTGTTTGATCCTGTTGCATTCACTGCTTTTTTGTTTGCTTTTCAACAGATCTATAAATTCCCTGACATTATGTATAAATGTCTATATTAATCCTCTAGTTTATAAATTGCTTTCAATG
This sequence comes from Limnodynastes dumerilii, assembly GCA_011038615.1. Classification (NCBI taxonomy): domain Eukaryota; kingdom Metazoa; phylum Chordata; class Amphibia; order Anura; family Limnodynastidae; genus Limnodynastes; species Limnodynastes dumerilii. The sequence goes on along the minus strand of WWET01000745.1, from coordinate 409,070 downwards.
CTATATGATTACACTCAGAAAAAAATTATAATTGCACAAGAATACTATTTCAATTGCATTATACCTTTTACAATTACAATGCTGTTCTGTTCTCATTTTATGTTATTTTAAGATTCGTAGTTATAGACTACTTCAGTAATACAACTGGACATTTTACTTGCCTACCACTTCAAGGAAATTCCATGAATTTTATATTTCATCTTGTTAACTATCTTACAAAGAAGCTATTCAAATTTGATCTACAGCTAATAGTCATTTGGTGTCATCTTATCCAATCCAGACCTACTTAAGTGCTTGAACTTAGTTACTCCTGGGCTAAACCATGTTGATTGCAGGGGAGTCATATTTCATCTGTTGCAAACAGTATTAGAGTTGAGAGGTGATGTTTCCTATCCCAAGTCTAAATAACAGTGTGATAGTAAAGCTGGTCAGTATCTATGTGCAGTAAGGAATTCAAAGATATATCCCTGTATGCAAAGAATACAATTAGCTTGACTCCCCTTGCAATCAACATGGTTTAGCCCAGGAGTAACTAAATTCAAGCACTTAACTAGGTCTGGATCAAGCCCTATATGCCATAGACAATACCTACTAATATTTGGTAATTGGAGAGGTCTGTACCCTGTGGCAATATTTGTAGGAGCCAACCAAAACATCCATCACCAACCTAAAACATTTCTGAACACACAAAATAAATAATAATAAAAAATAGTACTAAAGCAAATTGATTTTACTTATTACATGCAAAGTGAGATATTTCAAGCCTTTATTTGCATTCATTTTGATGATTATGGCTTACAGCTTATGAGAACCCCAAAAGCAAAATTTCACAAAATTAGAATATTACATGAAATAAAAAAAATAAAAAAAGGTTTTTAAATACAGAAATGTCAGCCCTTTAAAAAGTATAATCATGCATATGTACTCAGTACTTGGTTTGGACCCCTTTTGCATGAATTACTGCCTCAATGCAGCGTGGCATAGATTCTATCAGTATGCAGAGCGTATACCGAGTTGCAACAAGTAACGTAGATTACTTTACAGAGCATATCGGAAAACTCCGGCCGAATTTGAAATGCGGCCAGAGCTCTGAATACGGCCCTGCATTCTTCCACCAGACTCTGGGACCTTGGTTTCCAAATGAGATGCAAAATTTGCAACAGACCAGTTCTTTCTTTCTTTAGCCCAGGTAAGATGCTTCTGACGTTGTTTGTTGTTCAGGAGCGGCTTGACAAGAGGAATACGACATTTAAAGCCCATGTCCAGGATCCGTCTGGGTGTGGTGGCTATTGATGCACTAACTCCAGCTTCAGTCCACTCCTTGTGCAGCTCCCCCACACTTTTGAATAGCCTTTTCCTGACAATCCTCTCCAGGCTGCTGTCATCCCTGCCTTTTTCTTCCACACTCTGCCCTTCCACTTAACTCTCTATTAATGTGCTTTGATACAGCACTTTGAGAACATACAACTTGCAATTTCCTTTTGAGGTTTTCCCTCCTTGTGGAGGGTGTCAGTGATGCTTTTCTGCACAACTGTCAGGTCAGCAGTCTTCCCCATGATTGTGAATTCTACTGATCCAGACAGAGACCCAGCAGTCGTCCCCATGATTGTGAATTCTACTGATCCAGACTGAGAGACCATTTAAAGGCTCAGGAACCCTTTGCAGGTGTTTTGGAATAATTTGCTGATTAGAGTGTGACACTTTGAGCCTACAATATTGAACCTAGTCACATTATTCTAATTTTGTGAGATTATGATTTTGGGGTTTTCATAAGCTCTAAGCCATAATCATAAAAATATCTTGAAATATCTCACTTTGCATGTAATGAGTCTTTATAATATATTAGTTTCACCATTTAAGTTGAATTACTGAAATAAATGAACTTTTGAACAATATTAACATTTTTCGATTTTCACCTGTATGTGTCAGACAGCTCAGATATCTTACCAGTGTGTACTGTCACACAATGCTGCAGAATCATCTAAAACTGCATTTCATTATGGGTGTTGATTTTTGCGGTTGCATTCCCCGCATAGAATGAGGGATTTCTGAAATAGGGGCATCCGAAAGTTCCTTTTCAGATAATCCTATTTCGAATACCCCTCCATTTTAGAAATGTTTTTTCAGAATGGTTAAGTATGTCGATCGGCGTACTAACCCATTCCTTTTCGGAAACACCACCGCCGCGGGAAAGGTGAGTAACCCCTCCAGGGTTAGGGGAAGGCTGTGGGAGAGAGAAGGAAGGGGTCAGGCTGCGGGAGATGGAGGGTTTGGGTCAGGCTACAGGGAAGGGAAGGGAGGGTTAGGGTCAGGCTGCAGGGAAGGGAAGGTTAGGGTAATGGAAGGGGAGGGTTATGGTTAGAATTAGGGGAAGGGATAGGGTAGTTTTCAGGCTTACCTTTTGGAGTGCCGTGTTCAGTGCTCTGCGGATCGATTGCTATGCCTCATCGAGGCAAAAGCAATTGAAATCCCAGCCAGTTCGAAACTGGCTCTGAGACAATGGCCCTGTCGAAATAGGGCAGTTCTTTCCTGGCGCCCACACCCAATTTTGGCCAGCAAGTAACCTACAGTAGCCAGCAAGTAACCTACAGTAAGAAGAAGTGCTGTTCAGAGATGTTTATGATACAATATATATTGATGAGTATTGCTGATATGCATTCTGTGATGAAAACCAGCAAACAGTATATTATGTGCTCTCTCATTGTAGTGCAGTTTATACTGGTACGACTGAGTATGAGATATCTATTTACTTATTTATTAACTGTGTACACCACAGTGATTTACACCCACTTATCTACAGGCTATGTATAGTGACCGCTCTGCTAATTCAGCACTGAAGACCTACATCTGTAAACAATCCATTTACCATCCTTTTACTGTTATTTTTGATGATGTGGAGTCTTAGCTCCAACAATCTGATGTTTACTATTTTTGCTATTATTATTATTAGCAGCAACAGACGGCCCAAATGTTTTGATTGGTATGACAACAAAACACGGTGGTTCGGGAACTGGTGAGGTTTATTGATGGATATAGGAGACGCAACACAGGAGTATGCAGATAATGCAGAAATAAGCACAGATAACAGGTAAAAAAAACACAAGGTTACCGGTAATGCACAGAGTCCAAATGAGTTCACAGGTGAAACATGTATGTGTAGTAAATCCACAGAATGTAAGCATGAAAGTTCAAATAAAGCCAGAGAGTGAGCAGCTTGGATGGTATGAAACAGTGATCCACACAAAATGGAAGTTGCTCAAATCAATTTATAGGTAAATGCATACAGGTGCATGAAAGGCAGGGGGTAATCTGCTACCAACAGAAACACAGGAAAGAAAATGCCCCAGCAACACTGTCTTTAACCAGTAACAGACTATACCATTCTATCTGTACCATACACACAGGATAAAGAATGTCCAGCAACACTACCATTACCAGTAACAGACTATAGAATTCTATCTGTAACATATACACAGGATAGAGAATGTCCAGCAACACTGCCATTACCCAGTAACACACTATACCATTCTATCTGTAACATACACACAGGATAGAGAATGTCCAGCAACACTGCCATTACCAGTAACACACTATACTATTCTGTCTGTAACATACACACAGGATTAAGAATGTTCCAGCAGCATTGCCATTACCATTAACAGACAATACCATTTTATCTGTAACATAGAAACAGGATAGAGAATGTCCACCATTACTGTAATCACCACTAACATATTATACCATTTTATATGTAACACACACAAACGGGATAGAGAATGTCCAGCAACACTGTCATTACCAGTAACACACTATACCATTATATCTGTAACATAGAAACAGGATAGAGAATGTCCAGCAACACTACCATTACCAGTAACAGACTATACCATTCTATCTGTAACATACACACAGCATAGAGAATGTCCAGCAACACTGCTATTAACAGTAACACACTATACCATTCTATCTGTAACATACACATAGGACAGAGAATGTCCAGAAACATTGCCATTACCCGGTCACACTGTACCATTCTATCTGTAACATAAAACAGAAATGTCTTTTACAAATATATGATAAGCCACCAGCCACCGTCAAGGCCTTTCTGCTTATGGTAGTCCTAACTCTAACAATAAGAGTCCCAATGTTGGATCAAATATATGTTTTTAAATTGAGAGCTAACTTACCTCTGGAGGCACCCCTTAATGCCTCCAAATTACAAGCTCCCAAACAGTATACACACAAAATGGAAGCTGTTCAGATCAATTTATAGGTAAATTCAAACAGGTGCATGAAAGGTCAGGGGGTAATCTGCTAACAACAGAAAAAAAGGAATGAACATGCCCAAAATGCAAACAATCTTGCAACACAGGAAATAGGAAACAATGACCTACACCTAGCTCTGAAATGATGGCATAAATAAACCCAGAGCACAGGTGTAGGAGAACAAGCACATAACAAGCTTAGTCTCAGAGAGATTGTTCAACAGCAGCCTCTAGAGGCAAGTAATAGAAATGCCCACAATCAGATAACTGGTCTGCACATAGGGCTGGATCCAGACCTTGTTAAGTGCATGAACTTAGTTACTCAAGGGCTAAACCATGTTGATTTCAGGTGAGTCATATTTCATATGTTGCAAACAGTAGTAGAGTTGAGAGGTGATGATTCCTATCCCAAGTCTAAATAACAGTGTGATAGTAACGCTGGTCAGTATCTGTGTGCAGCAAGCAATTTAAAGATAAATCTCTGCATGCAAAGAATACAATTAACTTGGCTCCCCCTGAAATCAACATGGTTTAGCCCTTGAGTAACTAAGTTCATGCACTTAACAAGGTCTGGATCCAGCCCTATTAGAGGCAAAACAGGATACAGCAGTCCAAGATGAAACACCAGAAATGACAGTGGAGTTCAAATGCTGGATCAACAGTGTTGGAGAGGTGAAGCTACGCCCCTTAGTCTATTCAGCCAATTGTTTAATTTTAGTTGTATAGAGTGTACCCGCTTTTACTCTTGTATTGGATTTGTCAATAGTTGATCACACCCACATGTTGCCACTAGCAGATTTTTTTTAATGTCGCTTATTATTTATTAACAGGATTTTATATAGCACCAGCATGTTATGTAGCACTTTACAAATTTAAACATTCATTACAATGTTACTCTATAGGACAAGGGGATTAATACATAGCAGAAGTGCTTTATACCATACAATGGAGCAGCCAGGTTGTTTAGGAGGTGCTCGGCGCTCTGCATGGTCATTCACACAGCAGTGTTAGTAGCAGGACTGAATGGAATTTTAGTATGGCAAGAGAAACTGTGCTTATTTGTGTAAATCATGTAACAGAAAGGGAAACTGCATAGAAAAGTCATTATAAATAGGGTAGACAAAGGTTAAGTAGTTAAGAAAGTTGGTAAGCTTGAAAGAACAGGTGAGTTTTAAGGGAGTGCCTGAAATGTCACAGAATAGTATTGATATGCAAAGAAGGTAATTCAGAGACTGGGTGCAGCCCAGAAGAAGTCCTGCAGCTGGAAACTGCAGATCCTGTGTCTGATCCTCATTTAATAAAATTAGAGGACTTGCATGGTAGATATTACATTACGGATCTCCTAGCATTTGGAGTTATGTATGCTAAGTGATCCGTACGGGGAGCGACACTTCAGTTGCGCATCCTAACCGGAGAGGCATGTAAATGAAGTGCTGGGGCGGCGCTAAGCAGTTCCGTTCCGTACGGATCTATGTTTGGACAGACATAGAGCCATGCAGTGAAGTTAAGGTCCCAAGGTTTTTGACATATAAGTGTCCAGAAACCTGCACAAAAGAAGAAGAAGGGTGACGGGGGAGTTCACTCTTCCATGCGGACTTCCAGATTTCTGAGTGTATTAGAAACGCTCAGAGATCTGGTTCAGGGTTCCTGTGAAGATCTGAGGGAATGAATCTGTAAAATACAGGCAACCAATGAAGAGTGTACCAGCCCTTGGAGAGTATTATGCAAAGAAATCAGTCTTGTTGCTGCATGCAATATAGATTGTAGGGAACCAATAAGGAAAACATTACAATAATCAATGCAGGAGATGATTAGTGTATAGATAAGAGTTGTTGCAGTTTCTTGTGTAAGATATGTGCACATTCTAAAAGTAATTTTAAATGTATGTAATAGGATTTAGATACAGATTGTATGTGGGGCATAAAGGACAGTTCAATGTCAATTATTACAAATAGGCAGCGAGTGTGACTAGTAAGGATTATGGCAGTGTTGTCAACAGAAAAAGCGAGATAAGGTGGGTAACTTCTATTGGCCGGTGGAAATATTATCAGCTCAGTTTTTGAAAGTTTGAGTTTCAGATGAAACATAGAAAGTGACGGCAGATAAGAGCCACTTGGCCCATCCAGTCTGACCAGTTGTTTTGTTTGTGTTTTAAGCTGTACTGATATTAGACCCTATTTGACCCTGAATTTGAATGATATCCTTATATTTATACAAAGCATGTTTAAAGTGTGCTATTGTGTTAGTCTTTACCAACTCAGATAGGAGGCTATTCTACAGTTTTTAGTGTATTTATGTCCTTCTGGAGATATAGTCTATGGAACTGAACATAGTGGCCCTGATTCACACTTAAAAAGCTTGTGCTACTTGTGCTACACAATGACCTACTAGGCATGCATTCTTAAGAAGGAAACTACGCACGGTAAGATAAGGTAGCCCTATGCACTTAGGTGCCATAAGGTACCTAAAAACGCAGGGCAGGTTAGGTGCGATTCTGTCCACACCTTACTCACTCTTAAGTGTGAATCAGGGCCAGTATTAGTTTAGTATTAGGTGAGGTTGTACGAACAGCCTCTACCTAATCCCTCCAGTCCTGCTCTCCAGTGCCAGAGCATCAGGCTCACTAGGTTTACCCAGTGTTGTTCTGCTTCAGCATTCTCCTTTTATTCCTCATGTTCCAGTGCTCCACGTGTCAAGTTACTTGCTATGGTACTTCTACACCTGTCCATTGTCCTTGTATCCAGTCCCCAGTACCTTGCTATGGTACTTCTGCATCTATCCTCTGTTCCTTGTGTCCAGTTCCCAGTACCTTGCTACGGTACTTCTGCACCTGTCCACTGTTCATCATATCCAGCCCCTGGTACCTTGCTCATCATACTCTTGCACCTGTCTCATTGTGCTCCAGTCTCCAGTTCATCTGACTTCTTTTCACCACCACCGTCTGGCTTCTCCATTAACTCCAGGGCTGATGCCCATTTAGTGACCTGCCATGGACAGTAGCCAAGACCATCACCACCATGAGGGGCTCCAGTGAATTCAAGTTCGCAGTTGAACTCCGCTTTTAGGTTGTCTGTCCAATTCACCATTGGGGTCCTTGTTGTTTCCTCGTGATTCCGTGGCAGTTACTTATTGTTTGGCTACCAAGATGGCAGGACGACACCCAAGATAAAATGGCAGAAAGACATTCAGTAACACAGGACAAGACGGTTGGTGAGAGATTAGGAGTGGATAAGTAAATCTGTATATCATATGCATAGAGATGAAAAATCCAAATGACTCTTAGTTGTCCAAACTGTCAGCCAAAGTAGAGACAGACGAAAGTTGCTTTTCTCTATTTTTAATGACAGCAGTTTTAGATTTTTTTTTTCTGAATGGTTGAGAAAAAAAAATTTCGGAAGTGCCGCCACCAGGTACTTAGGGTTAGGATGTGGGGGAGGGAGACTTAGGGTTAGGCTGCGGGGGGGTGGACTTTGGGTTAGGGTTAGGGAGAGGGGTTGCTTACATTTCAGAGCACCGTGTTCGGTGCTCCAAGGATCAATAGCTATGCCTCTTCATAAGCAATCGATATCCCCGCCAGTTCAGAACTGGCTGGGAACGAACGGCCCGATCGAAATAGGGTTGTTCGCAACGGGGAACCCACACTCATCCTGAATATCTAGGCATTGCAACAGTTGTATGAGAAGAGAGTGGGCAACAGTGTCAAAAGCAGAAGAAAGATCCAGGAGAATTATAAGCGAGTAATACATTTTCAGAGGATCATTGGGAACAGAAGCCTGACAAGAGGATTTAGGAGATTGTGTAAGTAAAGGAATTGTGGGAGCTGAGTGTAGGCAAATCATTCCACTGACTATGCCTTGTAACGTAGGTGCGTATATTTGCGTACTTTATGCACACGTATCTATGATTACAGCCCTATGTGCAGGAACATAATCTTATCAGACAAAACCCCTGGATAACAACCCATTAATTTAGTTATACTTTTATACTTAGGACGCTTTCAAATCTCAAAATGAAATCCCTTTGTGAACTGTAACTAAATTGATAATATGACAAATAGGACAAATGACTTCTTCATGGTAGCCAATCCCCAGGATGTCTCCGTATGGACTGTATTCTGGTTTAATTAAGATTGCATGTTCCTCAATGTGTACGGAAAGTCTGAGCATGTAAGGGTAGTACACTCTCCTCGCACGCATCCTCCTCGATCTTATGAATGCTGAACCCTACCTAAAATTCTACGCACCCGCTCCACGTAAAATGGAGAATAGTACACAAGGGCCATACGCTGTACACATGAGGTGTCATCCCACCCCCCTGCCGCAGACGATTCTGGCACTAAAGCCTTATGAGGATGTAGATCCGTGCCGTAAACCTGATGGGCGCACATACGAGTGTGGAAAACGGCCTCAGTGCGTAATTCTGCCCGTAGTTCTGAAATCTCTGGCCTATATTTGTAAAGCTCTTCATTATGCTACAGAGGATATCAAGAAGACCAGTCATTGCTTCATGTCTGACTCTGGTTTGCTGTTAAACAGAAAAAGGAACCTTTA
>WWET01000745.1:371437-383197 GCA_011038615.1 Limnodynastes dumerilii | reverse complement strand
ACATAACAAATATGACCATTGTTTAAGGCGATGCGGCAGAAGTTCAAGTTTGGTAAAGTCAGCAGGAGTCACCCTTCAAACTAGTCTTCATCTCCTCCATACATATCTGCCAGCTTCCGGAAGCGAGGTCCCCAATCGTTCAGACAGTCATAGTCCTGGTCACCATCAGAACTGGAGGAGTTCAGAGAACTGAGGGAAGCTGCCTCTGACCCACTGCCTTCATAATCAAAGACCAGAAGAGAGTCGTATGGCGGAGCGGTTGGGTCATTGTCCGCTGCATGAAGGTTCTTTAAAAAAAAATGTCAAGATAAATTTTAACATAATATCACCATTTGTTTAGAATTTGCAGACATTAATAGCAAATTGTGAAGGCAGAAAAGCAAAGCCCTTTCAGGAGAGGGAACATTAAGATGGGAATGTTCCGTCAGCTTTTTTTTTTTTTTTTTTTGTCTTGTTTCTTTTTTTTTTTTTTTTTTTTACAGGCAATTTCTGCTTTTAATGAGGCAGAGAATCCATTAAGTAGTTCCTGCAATAAGCCCTGGACAGTTCACTAATGCCCACTGACAGGAAATGGACCCCTTGGTATTTTAACTCTTACAAGACAGACACACAAGGATGTCATCCTCACACAAGGCTAGTGGACATCTAAAGTAATCAGCTCACCTCTTCTATGAAGTTACCAATTTCATCAGGGTTCGAGGGCCTTGGTCTGTACTGCGGTGCAGGCATGAAGGTGGGCACCACATCATTCCTCATGACATCAGGCCGGGCATCTAGACCACGATGGAGCTGACTCAGGTCATAGTCCTGGGGGAAGGGGGAAGGGGGGGGAAATGTTGGTCCGGAATCATTCAGCATATAACATCCACAACAGGATTACTGGAGCACCTCAAGCTTACCTGGTCTTCCTCCCCGCCACCTTCTTCACCATAATAAAAGATGTTGTCTCTGGTGTCATCCTCAGGGAGCAACAACGGCTCTTTGACTACCCTCTTCCTCTTTAAGAACAGCAACAGGAGTAGGATAAGAACTGCAGTGGAAAAAAAAAACACAAGTCAGGAAAACCATCTGTTAGAGCCCAATAAAGCATCAAAAGCTGCTGAAGTCTGAATAGTTTGCCAAGACAACTCTAAAAGTAGAAAAAAAATACAACTTACTCAACAGAGCCAAAATGGACCCCAAGATGACCAAAATGATCGGCAGATCGAAACCAGCATTCTGCTTTTCTTGACAGCTGATGGAATTGCCCTCACAGTTGCAGATAGTCGCATTGACCACCGTGACCTGAGGGAGATTCTGTGCATCGTACAAGCGAACATACACGTTGTAGTCTCCAGTCTTCAGCTCTTCCTTGGGTGTAAGGGTCATGGCAGCTGATTGAGAAAACGCATTGTACTGTGAAGTTAAAACAATATTTGCCAACCCATCACCTACTGAATGCATCCCGAGATGCCAAAACATTCGGTATACGCACAGCTAGTTACTATGACTCCACCTATAGAGACAAGACATTTTATTCCCAGCTCGAGTTATTTACCTTGTCCTTTCATCTCAGCTAGCCACAACATATCAGATCCATGAGAGAGCTCTACTCTATATGGGAAGGTGTTTGGCGGAAGGTCTGCATCACTGATGGCTAGCTCCTGGGGCTCTGGATTACGGTTGCACATGGTGAAGGCACGTGGACTGGGTACAGGACCATTGTCATTCACATCGTTCAATTGCAGAACAAGTGTTCCGGTACCCGTGGCAAATGGAACCCCTACATAAGGCAAGACATTTTAGGTTATATATAGCAGAAAGCATGGATCATCAATATAGTTGTTTTTAAGGAGGGAGAGGAAACAATAAAATGGGAAATTCCATAAGAATAATTTCAGTACAATATTCATATTTTTAAAATAGAAGTAAACAAGACTGTGCAATACAATTTGGTCAGACACAAAGATAAAGAGTAGTGTGCACTGATCAAATGACAGACACAGCCAGCACTTCCAATACCACAGAATCGCTCTACTCAAAAGGAAATAAAGTGCAACTCACCATCATCAACCACCATTACAATGATTGTATAATTGTTGTTCTTGACAAATTCAGACTCTCTATCCAGGTTGCCATTTCCTGTGACAATTCCAGTGTCTTCATTCACAGAAACCCATTTAGCAGGGTCATTGCCAATTCTGAACCTGAAGGGGATTAGGGGAAAGGTTAGAGCAGCTGAACAACAAGCTTGAGCTCTAGAGAACAGATGAAATAAAAGAAACCTCCAAAATTCACACCAAGGCCAGGCCAGGAGGAGATATAACGGCATGGTGTGCCCCCTCCCAACACACCTGAGCTTTTGGTTTTGCTGCTTATCAGGATCCTGAGCCACAAGAGCTATGATCATCTTCCCAGGACTAGCATCCTCATCCACAGCCGCTACGCTGGTGGTTGGTACAAAGAACGGAGCCTCATTCACATCCTCCACGTTCACAGTGACTGTAGCAGTGGAGGTTGGCAGATTAACAGCGAAAGGTCCTTCATTCTCCACAGTGATTTGCAGCACAAACTGCTTTCTGGTTTCATAGTCTAAACCCTGTCAGGGGGAACAAGAACAGTCACCAACACGTTACAAGATAGGAGTGTAAGCAAGGTCACACAACTAAACTGCAGAACATTACTTATCTGTGGAACGAAGAGGTCAGTTTAATAAAGTGCATATTACATGATGATGTAAGGCTCTCATTATAGTCTGTGTGTACATGGGGGGTCTAACAATATCAAGAACAGCGGGACTTTAATCTGTAGTCATGTTTTAACTGCACAGCAAGTTCTAATGCGGGCATAAATGATGGCATGCAATGTGCATGTCAGCACTTTCATTTCACTCTCATAAAGGATGGAGGATGTGTGGAGACAGTGAGCCAACATCCACGTCACAGGCTGTACAGTCAGATGGTAGTCAGGAGATAGACTACCACTTTCATCTCCAGTACAGAAACCACCACAGGCAGTGAATAGGAAACTAAATGCCAGAAACAAAATCAATGCTTTCAGTGAACTTTATAAACAAAAGTTTGTTTTGGGAAAGTCTTCTGCCTATAAGGTAATGGATTACACTCACCTTGAGGGTTGTCAGGATGCCATCGTTGGTTTCAGGGTCTGTAGCAATTGTGAAAAAACCGCCTTCATTGTTTTTTATCTTGTAAACTGCGCGCCAGGCAGGGGAATTCATCTCATCGTTGTCGGTAACGGACAGCCTCTGTACTTCAAACCCCTTCTCATTTTCTGGCACCAGTGCAGTGTACTGTGTAACAGAGAAAGCACATTCTTCATATCAGACCAATTATTAATTTAGCAGCTCTTGTAATGGGAAACATTAATGCAAAGTGAATGCCTTGAAAAATATTTAGTATGGTCATCAAAACGTACTGCACTTGTATGAGAGTCACTAATTATTCACATCTCCAGAATCTAAGTTTGTGTCAGCATACAGCGCTAAGTTCTTATAATTAGCCATTCTATACTCATTCTTTACAAAACATTTTTATAACCTCAACACTAACTGATAAGGGACGAAGGCTTACAATTTAAAGAATGTGGACACCAAGTTGTCAGGGCTACATATGTGGCTATGTTAACTGAACAAGTACTTCTGTCACCAGAAAATAAAGCAGTCTCACTTTTCAAATGATGTACCCATGCAAGGAGTCTGGACCTCTGTCCCTCTGGCCAAGACTTGCCATCCTGCCTCACGGCCAGGCAGACTAATTACTATGGCACAAATTTTTTACATGTAGTACAGAGCAGGTGTTAGATAAATCCCTTCAACTAGGAAACACGGACCAGCTTTGCACTGCTGCAAACCCACATTTTATACATACACACAGTTGATAGCCAATTGTCGGCTGTATGTATTTTAGAATATAGCTCCAAACAAAAACCCTACCACTGGAACCGATGGTTACAGACGCTCCGACAAACAGACAGGCTAGTACAGGGGAGAGGATGGATGGGAAAATGGGAGTCTTGGGGTTAGGGTAATGGCAAGGAAGGGATAGGGTAAGAACTAGCATAAGATGTCAAAAACTCCAAATGGGTTTGAACCCAATCAAAGAGCAGCAAAACCAATGCTGTACAAGTCGAAGATTTATTTTGGGACACAAGTGTGCTTGAAGCTGGAGTGCATTTGCATCCTGGTGTATTCTGCTGTAAGATCCTACCACTATCACTGTACAAAAGCGTTTTAGTTCTACCAAAGGGCTGCAAAGGCATAAACTACCCATCTTCTTTTTACCATTGTACATGCTGTATCCTATGACCAACAGATCAGAGCTAAACTCTACTCCATTCCCCACCTGTCCAAGGTTGATCTCAGCATCCTATGACCTATGTTCTGCTAGTGACTTGCAGCTCTGATCCATAGAGTGGTTTTGGAGGGACATTAGCCAGACACCCACAAAAGAGAATGCAGCAGCCTATCAACTGATACCCAGCAAAGCGGTTCCAAGTGCCAAGAACGATCTTGGTGGCAGCAGCAACTAGGTCCTACAGCGCAGTGGGAGGCGTCAGTAACAGTCTATTACCAGCTGCAAGAAGAAACCGCTGTGCCCCAAGTTGTAGGAGCTATATTGGAATAGTTGGGGGTAATTTTTTATGCCATGGCAAGCAGTGGGGCACAAAACAACAACGGTCGGGCTATACAATCCTGTAACAGCTAGCAGTGGTATCAATGCCCTGTAGTATAAAAGAATCTCAGACACGTACCTTATCAGGATTAAACATGGGAGCATTATCATTAGAGTCTGAAATGCTGATTATTGCTGTTGCGGATGTAGCCAGGCCTTCCCCTTCCATGTCTGCGGCTTGCACAGTCAGTATGTACTGCGGTATTTTCTGCAGAGAACACACCGAATATTAGAATATACAGAACATGTTGCTCCAATCAATGTGCATGGTAAAGTAGCAGAAGCCAACCTCTCTGTCCAGCCCAGTCCCAATCACACTGATGACCCCAGTCTTGCTGTTTATGGTGAAAAGTCCAGGTGCTGGGTCCTCCGGCTCCTGCTTTAGGATGGAGTAGCCAAGAATGGCATTCACAGATTCAGGGTCATCATCATCTGTAGCAGTTACGGTCATCACAGATGTACCTGAGTAAGGAGAGCATTAGTAGGCAAGAGACCACCATTTTAACGCGAGTGTAATACAGCCATAGCCCATCAACTCAGCCTCACCTGGCTGGACACCCTCTCTCACGGACCCCCTGAACACCTCCTCTGTGAACTTGGGTTTGTTGTCATTCTGATCAATTACATTAATGATGATATCCATCGGGCCCTCCACCGGAACTCCACTCGAAGACACTGCATGAGATTTGAGCTACAACAAAAAGAAATGGATTAGACATCAGTGGGTGGACAGAGAATACAGCACCACAATCCCTGCCAATCTGGACAATGCCCTTTAGATTTAGGTGAAGCCTCACAATCCCATCACGTATTTTATCCAAACAGCTGTGGCAGACATGCAAGACTTACCAGATGTCAGGGGTGTAGAGCTATTAAGAGGTCTGGAGAAGAGGGGGGGACTGTGGCAGCCGCTCCCCTTGCACTGCACAGGCAGTGGTTCCATCCAGCTTCACCCTTAATCCCCCCTAGCCCCGCTCATCCAGACCAAGGCCCCGCCTCCTTGCTATTGGGCTCTAGACTGACACTTTCCACCCCTCATATCATGACATGTGCATTGGAATTGATGGAAGTTGGCATAACAAATATATATTAACTCTTGTTGTTTTATGCATGATTGACACTTGGGGACTTAGTGCCAGTGTTGATGGCTTGTCACTGATTTGTAACGGACTGATACTCTGTATACCCCGTTTGCCAAGTATTAGCCCACCATTGGGGCTTCATGAGATTTACATTTGCTATTCTATTATGTATTTACATCACTGCCCTGGTTCATCCTTTCATATATCCCTGCCTTTCACTGCTCTTTCATATACTTTAATACTCTTCACTTACATTACTTCATTCCACTATACAGATTCTCTTCCATACAGTTCTTGCTCATACTCTACACACACTCATTCACCTAGCAGTCATCATCACCTTTTATTTACTTTCAAATGTTCATCCTATTCTACACACTTGGATTTCTTTCATCCACAAGTTTTCCTGGCCATCATGTAAATCATTCAGGTTCACACATACACTACTGCTGCTGCTGCATTTCCACACATACACCCATTGGCGTTCTACTAGCATCATCTGCTGACTCTTTCTGCTCTTTTTCTCCCCATCTTTCCCTTCCTTCTGCTTCCCACCACTGATTGCTACACATCGCCTTCACCGACACATGGATTTGACTTCGTACACGTCTCTTACACAGACGCACTTCTCCTTTCACCATGGCAACACTCGTTATCCACACCCACTCTTCAGTGACTGGCCAGCATCCCATAACTGCTCTGTGCCCGCCTCTGCTATGACGCCCACAGCTTTCCTGACAGTGCTCTCTTGTGCCCGCCCATGTTCTAACGCTCAGGACCTCCCCAATACAGCTCCCTCTGCTCGCATCTGCTTCCTTTGACACACGTGGCTTTGTTTGTTTCTATGTTGCCATGGGAACGATGGCACCGTTCTCATGCCATGGGTATGCCCGACAATAGGGCGGTACACAGATTTGGCGCGTTCAGGCTGAGACACGCTGTATGGTGGTGGGGTGAGTGATGTATTGGCCAGTAGGCTATTTATATGTTCACTGTTTGGTATTACATGTCCCATTCTGTCCCTGAAGAAGGTTAATAAACCGAAACGCTGGACTTTTCCATTGTAATCTATTTATTGTTGTTTCAAAATCCTGTGAGTGTCGCTTGATCTTTGTATACTATTCATATCCTGTCCTTTGAGATAAGGTAAGAAGGCACATTAGGTCACTACTTGGATTTTGATCCTGATAAAGGAGTGTGCCAAGGACTGGTAGTGTGTGTAATACATATACATACACACACACAGATATACACACAAGATACTCACTGTATATGATGCATATTGTTCACGATCCAAAGGCTTATTCACCAACATCCAGCCACTTTCACTCTCTATACTGAAGACTCCCACAGGTGGAGTGTCTGCACCTTGACCAGTAATGCTGTAGAAGATCTTTCCTCCATTGTTGGATTTAATCTAGGAACAAAGAAAGAAAATACATTAATTGACTTAAACAGACACACACACACACACACACCTCACAGATGTCGTGTGGTGTAGATTGTTTCTAGAGAAGATTCAAAACTCAATGAGGAGACCATTCCATTGCAGCTGGAAGGGAGAGAATCAGCCTGAGCACAATGTGATCTTACCTGTACCAATCTCTTAGGGAATTCTCCCCTCTGGTTCTCTGGCACATTGATTGGTGGAATCACCCAGTCCCTCTTCTTTCTCTTTAGACCAGTCTGTTTCTCAGGAAAGGTCAGCAGAGGTAACTTGCCTTTGTGAGAATGTTTCTGGACACAGAATAATTATAATAATATAAATATATCTCAGATACAGAAACAAGAGTTCAACAGTTACAGGAACACATCTCACTGTCAAATTGCAACCTTCCAGTTGTGGCATAAGCTACAAGTCCCATCATAGTGTATCTGTTAAGCCTATACTGTTGGGAGCATGCTGGGAGTTGTAGCATGGACCAATTCCTATGCTACCTCAACCAATCACATGTCACGTAGATGGCAATTATTCCTGTAAAAATCAAGCATTACAGGATTTATTGGGAATCTACCCAACATATCTGGTGTGTGTGTAGGCCAAGCATCCCCCATCATGTAAGGCTCAAATTCTTGACCCTCCAATTCAAAATCATCCCACAAGACTTTTACCACAGGTCCGTAGCCCACTGAGGCACAGGCTCTCTATTAGTAGTTGCAGGCCTCCTGCATTCTGTGGGCCCTGGGGCTTAGCAATGGCTGCACTACCTGTAGGTTTCTCCCTGCAGTGCATATAAATGCAGTTGTATATTTGATCCAGAACACAGAAGCAACATGGAACTTCACAGAAGACTCTTTAGATCCAGTGACACTAAACTTAAGTATGAACTTCACACTATACTCCAACCACAAATTCAGGACATTGGTAACCATGGTGGTTTAAGGAAATGCAGTATCAAGTAACAGTTTCATTGGTGGTACTTGGGGTGACTCAAAAGTGCTTTACCTCCTTAGATCTCTTTAGTCTTTTTATGGAGACTGTGGTGGAGAACTTGTTCCCTTGCGCATCCCATGTAGTGACTAAAAACCTGATGTCTTGCCCATGAAGCTTCACGTGACGTTTTGCTATTAGACTTCCATCGTTCAGGACCAGGAATCTGGGGTTACCCACATCATATTTTCCATGTTTGCGCGCAGTGCAATCCACAAAATTAACTGCAGAAAAGAGGAGAGAATGAATATTGAGAACACAAATTTCTCTTTACATTTAAGCAGACAGGTTCACCAGCCATTACCGCAGGAAAAGGGATGGGCACTTAATTGTATCGGGTCCTCAGAGACTTTCTAGCACTAGTCTAACATTGGTGGATGAGCAAGACACAGACACCAGCCACGTCATAACGGAAGCCCTATAGATCCATAGAATCATTTAGGTATAGAATAGATTATAAAGAGAAAAGCTTTTTACATAGAAGTGTAGGCTGGACATATGGGTGGAAATAGAAGCTGGCCAAAAGGCAAAAATGGAGGCTGGACTCACATGCAAGGGGATGGAAATAATTACCTGGATCCTTAGACCTAGTATAATTCAGGGCATAAAATGGTTTAACATTGCCCTGGGAGAACTCCCCACATTCCACAGGGGATGTGTCAACGAGTCCAATTGACATACTCCACTAATTCACAGAACCAACATGCTTTATGAATCCCATAGACTCCCATTGGCTCTCAACCAGTGGTACTAGTACTACTGGTGATACTTGGGGGTGACTGATGAGTTGTAAGGAGGTAACAATTGTACTTTTATTTTAATCAGGGTGATACCAGGTGGCTGAGGGTGCACATAAATAAATCTAGAATAAAATCTCATGTAGAACGGCTGTAAATAAAGCCAGCCACACACTACTGTAGTCAGGCCCAGCTGATAATCAGTAGAAAGGGTGTGTGGTCTACTTTAGTCATAAAATAGTCACATCACTATCATTTTACAGAGACTCCTACATGAGAGCTATGCAACACAGTAGTAAACCCATTGGCTGACATAGCTAACAGTAGAAGCTCAATTTTAGCTATTGCTACAAAAACAATTATCAGTTTAAGGAAGTTTAAGAGACTATTTCATGGTCAACTCCACATTTTCAGAGCATGTTTATATAAAGCAGTTTTCACATTGATCTATGCACAGGCTGCCTGTATAGAAGTGGAATTTGGAGGGTGGCTAAAAAATATTCACAGATGAGAATGATGAGAATGCACAACTACTAAAATAAACGCTACAGGAAGTTTCCAGAAAACGTATTTTGGAATGTTTTACACATATTTCTTCTGAAAAATAATTTACAAACTAGTTTAGGCATGAACTAATCACACCTGGCGATCAAACCATGTTAAAGGCAAAACAGAAGAAGTCAGCACTACCTTGTATGGTAATTCGCAACACTAAATCGCTTGTACCAGATCTCAGTGAAGAGGGAACCAAAAATGAGTTTACCGAATCGATGGTGTTTAACCAGTGACCAGAAGCACCGAGCCATCATAAGGCTTATTTACTAAACTTTGCTAGATACAAGCGCACGGTAATAATCAGAAAAAAAATAAGACACACAGATATAATCCATTGTGCAAACTTATGTCCATAGTAACAAGCTACTCAACAGGAAACTCATTTAGGATCAGTCTGAGCAATGTCACTAAAGAAACAACGGTCCAACACGTAAGCTGGAAATAAAAGCTTTCGCACAAAAAGCTCACACGGGGCCCATTGGCAGGAAGCAGACAAGATATCTGCTCCTACAACTTTAACACAGCAGCACTACATTAGAAACTACTGAAGAAGAATAGGATATCTAGGAATCACTAGAGAGGTTGCCAACCAAGGTAACAAAGCAATGAGAAAAGGCAGACGCTCAGGTGCATAAGGAGAGGAATTCGTAGCAGAAAGTAGTAGTCATTGATGTGGCTTCACCTAGAAAAGGGTGTTCAGCTCTGGGTGCCATCTCTCAAATAGGACGGAGAGGGCTACGATAGCAGCTTTTAAACAGATCAAAAGGTTTAAACAGGTACAGGAGGGTAGAATTTTTCAAAGTACAAGACATATTTTAACATGGAGTTGTACATATTTTAACATGGAGTTGTACATATAAACTGAAGAGATGGTGGGTTTAGTGGTAACGTTCAGGAAAAAAAATAAATCTTTACTGAAAGGTAGTTGATAAGTGGAATAACCTCCCATCTCAGGTGGTACTCAGAGAGAACCCCCCCCCCCCATTGTTTATGCACCATCAAGACACCTCATGCTGGTCTATGGGTACACAGAAAACCTAAGTTTAACGCACAAAAATATCTGGGCAATATTTTTGGGTGCGGCCAACACTTTAGTAAAACAGTATAATCCCTCATTCTCAAGGATAAGGAACGCCATGAAAGGACACACAATATTGCCCAGGGCTGTGACTTTGAAGAGCGCAGTTTATTTTGCATAACAGCCAGAGATTCCCTGGAATCTGAAGACTAATCAGCCTTTTGTGCCATCGCAAACCATTAACTCATTCAGCAGCTAAAATCAAGACACCCGTTGATTGCAATACAAGACGGTAACACACAGAGCCCTATACATCCATTCCAGTATCCGTGCATTTGAGAAAAGCTTTTATTGCAGGGAAAGATCATTACCGCCTCTTAGTAGACTTCCTATTTCAGTCTTGTGAAATGCACTGCATTCAGCATCGCTTACTCAATAGATCATAATAAAAAAAGCATATATTGCATTCTGCTGAGGCCAAATACATCAATTAAGTTATCCAAGATTAGAAGGAAGGATTGTGGTACATTTCTAAGTCAATGTTATCACTTTCAGTGGATTTAGCGGCTAAAAGGAAAGTTGCTCTGTTTTGCAAAACATTCACGGGCTTACTGGAAGTGACTGAGCCAATGTGTTGTTGGAAGAGGGCACAGGGATTATCGAGATACAAAGCAATTTTCACTTCTGCAGCCTGCTGCTTGTGTGGAGCTATAGAGACAGAAATCAGCATACCCTAGTAATGCAATTGCTAAAGTTTTATCTTTATTCAGTTTCTCAGCTTAGATCTGCTGACTGTGTTCCTGCAGGCAGACATGTGACAACCATTGTAAATCCAAAACAGGGCACAAAGAAACATTGATTTAGTGCTTTCATGCCAAGCCCTAGGACTTGGATCTAGTAAGAGCACAATATCCAGTCTTTATAATGGTTGTACTGTATTTTAATATTCTTTCGTCCATCGTTAACAGCTCATGGAAAGTTGCCCAGAAAAAAAAAAAATAAAAAAAAGAAAAAAAAAACCCCCCAAGCAGCTTTTCTCTGTAGACAGCGTTGCTGAATTTAACACCTGTACAACTGATAGTGTAGCAAAGGGGATTAATAAAAATACCGTATAGTTAAACATTAACATTTGCAAGGTTATTTTTGGTGCAAAGAACAGTAATCATTTTGTGTAGCTTCTTGCAATGTTTTGTTATCCTGGGAGAGTCTGCATTATGGAGAATACAAACAAAAAGATTGTTATTTAGCACAACTTGCTTTTGCGTCT
>WWET01000745.1:318188-333450 GCA_011038615.1 Limnodynastes dumerilii | reverse complement strand
GCTGACTTTCCTGTAGCCCACTTCTCCTTCAGCAGGCGCTTCTATTTTTCTGTCTTCCAGCGCTTCAGCTCTTCCTCCTGCGACGCTTCAGGTCCTCCTCGGGTGGGTCCTTCTTCTGTGCTGCACTCCAGGACTCTTCTCTCTTCGGCCTCTTCCGGCCACTGCCTCCTCCTCCCAGCCCATGCAGGGGTTTATAAACCCTGCTGCAGGAGTGGATGGCAGAGGTGACGCAATGTAACCTGGGCGCTGCAAGGGCACCTGGGTGCAGTGCTGCAGTGAGCCCTGATTGGCTAACCGCACTAGCACTTCCAAAATGGTTGCGGCAAGCCCTGATTTTCCCGTGGCAGCACCATGTGACCGGTCAGATGTGAATAAGAGCTGAGTCACCGCTGACCGGCCTCCCCCTAATCTCAGCACCCGGCACGGTGACTGGATCCTCTCCCATATCCCACAGAGGGCATTTCTCCGATGCTGGCTTTCTCACACAGCTCTGTATGTGATGGTTCCAGTTAGTAGTAGCAGCGGGGGGTAGTCAGAACCCCCATACTACGAATATACTGTAACAGGCAGTTGTGGCTCTGTGACTAAAGCTGGTGGGGCCCAACCAGTTTGAGACTCAGGACCACTGATTAAAAATGGAATTAATTAGGTAACCCACTCCCACCCCTAATACCTGACAGTATCAAAAACTAAAATTAAGAATAGAATAAAGATAAAAAAATAAAGTAGATAATAGCTTCTCGTATATTCAGTAATATGCCTCAGTGTGTGGGGATCAGTGCAGTGACACTAGGAATATGGGTAGGAGACAGACAGTCTCGCGTACACATAAATATAGGATAAGTGATACTAAATGGGGAAAATACCCGTGCTGGGTCATATCAGTGCTGTGTATTTATATCCATGTGATTTTCAGCAGTGATGTGTCAGACTTCTGCATTTTATTTATAACATTTTCCCTTTTATTTCTAAGTAGTCTACAGTCTGTTTCCTATGTGCTGACAGCAGTGCGCTCGCTGGGAAGTATTGTGTTGGGATAATGTTGCAGTTATACAGAAAAGCACAATTACATTCACAATGCGTATTAGGTCCTTTACATAATCTACGTACCAGTTCAGTAGGTAGGTTGCCTTTGTTCAGTCTTTAAAGACCGCAGAGTGTTTTAAGTAGAAAGAGGCGGGGTAATGCTGCCGTGGGGGTGTGCCTAGGTAGAAGTGGGAGGGGGAGGGATTTATATTAGCCAGGGAGGCGGGGAGAGGCAATGTCCATGCGGTCATTGCACAGAGAGATAAGATAGCTCTATGGCACTCGTAAGTGCCATAAGGTACCTAAAAAGGGAGGGGGGGCAGGACGGGTGAGTTAGGTGCGGATCTGTGAATACGGTCCTAAAAGATGAAAGTTACTTCTGGGCTTAACCATGGTGATTGCAGGGGGAGGCAAGTTAATTGTATTCTTTGTATGTAGGGATATATCTTTGAATTGCTTACTGCACACAGATACTGACCAGCTTTTACACTGTACTCTAATACTGTTTGCAACAGATGAAATATGACTCCCCTGCAATCAACATGGTTTAGCCCAGATGTAACTTTCCTCACTTATTTTCAGTCTCTGAATCAGGTCCCTTGTGTCCATGAAGATCAGGAGACTAGTGGTTATTATGGGATTATTGCCAGTATGCATTGTGTCTGATGTGGGTTTCAATCTCAGCACCCAAATGACAGGAAATAGTGAGATGTCCTATCTCACACCCCAAGCTGAAGAGGAAGACATCTCCAATACAGTAACATGTGTGCATAACATCCAACAACTCTGCATGGGATAGAGAGTGACGAGATCATGTTACAGTTTCCAGGACCTGTTCTTCATGGGACTCCTGAGTCATCATTTATTATATATTTTATTATACTGATAATAAAACAACAGTGGAATATTGAAACACTTTAATTTCACAGGAACACAGAATATGACAACAGATAAGAGCCACTCAGCCCAATCTGGCCGCTTATTTCTTTAAACCCATTATGCTCTAATTTGAACCTTAATTATTTGAACCTTATATTATAGTATAGTATTTTCTAGTACCTCTGATGGGAAGCTATTCCACCGATCCACTACCCTTACAGTGAAGGGGTGTGGGTCCCTGCTAAGAACGTCCCTATTTCAATAGGGCCGTTCTCTCCGAGCCAGTTTCGAACTGGCTGGGATATCGATTGCTTATGCCTCGGTGAGGCATAACAATTGATCCCTAGAGCAACGAACAAAGTTCTCTGAAAGTTAAGGCTAAAAACTACCCCAACCCTTCCACTAATTCTAACCCTAACCCTCTCCTTCCATTACCCTCTCCCTCCTATAACTGGTTATACCCCTTCTATAATATCCTCCTCTTCACCTGTACCTGGTTATAACACGGTTATAAAAAAAAAAAAGGTATGCATCCAGCCTTTTACTTCCAACCCCTTGTATGTGCCCATTTATCCATTTCTGCCAACTGTTGTGTTCCCAGCCTCCATTTGTGCCCCTTATATGTGTCCAGCCTCTTTGTGTGCCCCTTATATGTGTCCAGCCTCCTTTTGTGCCCCCTTTATGTGTTCAGCTTCCTTTTGTGCCCCCTTATATGTATTAACCTTCCTTTGTGCCCCTTTATATATGCTCTACGCCCTTTTGTGCCCCCTTATATGTATCAGCATCCTTTTGTGCCCCCTTATATGTATTAGCCTTCTTTTGTGTCCCCTTATATGTATCAGCCTCCTGTGTCCCCTTATATGTATTTGCCTTCTTTTGTGCCCCCTTATATATGTATTAGCCTTCTTTTGTGCCCCCCTTATATGTTTTAGCCTTCTTTTGTGTCCCCTTATATGTATCAGCCTCCTTTTGTGCC
This sequence comes from Limnodynastes dumerilii, assembly GCA_011038615.1. Lineage (NCBI taxonomy): Eukaryota > Metazoa > Chordata > Amphibia > Anura > Limnodynastidae > Limnodynastes > Limnodynastes dumerilii. The sequence goes on along the minus strand of WWET01000745.1, from coordinate 330,569 downwards.
CCATTATATGTATTAGCCTTCTTTTGTGTCCCCTTATATGTATCAGCCTCATTTTGTGCCCCTTATATATGTTCTGCCTCCTTCTTGTTCCTCTATATGGTACACTTGCTGTATTTCACGAGGACGAGTCATTGGTGTATACCATGGGAAATTGTGAAAGAGAATTCTGACGGAAGCAACAATTAATACATGCTATTACTCCAAGAGGGAAATAAGGTGAGTGCAATATACGTTGCACCTTTGCATATAGTACACTTGTTGTATTGCATAGGACGACTCGCCAAATGTTTTAATGTTTGTGTTTATTGGATGCATTTGTGACAAGAGAAGGACCACGTGATCTAAGAAACGAGTTGTTGCAATAGAGATCAGTAGAAGGGAAGTTCGCCACCTGCAGGAAAGAAAAGAAAAATCCTGGGATAACAATAAGGGCCTCATTTACTAAAGTCGATTTAGAATAAAATCGCCACTTTTGGCGATTTTTAGCGGCAATTTATTGATCACCATATTTACTAAAGGAAAAATCGCTGTGATTTGTCCTTTAGAGAAATCGCCATGGCAATTTTTGCAATGATTGCCATAGCAATCGCCGTATATTTACTAATCATCGCTTACTAAAATCACTGCAAAATCACAATAAGCGCCATTAAAAAGTGCCTGCTGTGAGCATCGCTTTGATAAAAAGCGACACTCACTTTGCATTAAAAACACATGAAATACAATTTTTACACGTGATTTTACAGCAAAAAAAGCATACCAGGGCATGCTATTAACCCTTAGCATGCTGGCACATATAGTACTAGAAGGCACAGCATGTCCATGTGTTGCAGGCATGCTGCGCTGTCACGAATGTGTCCTAGGACAATGTAAATTAAAACCATTAATACTGTGTCCCGGATCATATGTAAATCCTACCTACATAGTTACCCCAGAAATAGAAGTGCCCCGTTATATGTGTAAAAAATATTATTGCCCCGCTAGTTGATATAAAAATATTATTGGCACGCTAGTTGATATAAAAATATTATTGGCACGCTAGTTGATATAAAAATAGTCTTGCTCCGTTAGTAGATATTAAATTAGTCTTGGCTCGATATAAGTAAATGGAAATAGAACTGCCCCGATAAATGTAATTGAAAATGGAATAGCCCCGATAGTAGTCTGCATGATATATCAGTAGGCATATAGTGTCCTTTATTATAGATGTAAAAAATGTCCCATAAATAAAAAAATATGTTTAAAATGTATTTTTACTCACATTTTAGAAGTCATCAATCTTCCGGATAATTGCTTGAAGCCTTCTGATGCTTTATAGAAGAATCCTCCTTCTTGTCCCGGAGCGATGCTGGAGGCCGGTCCTTCTGGGTTCCGTTGCTAATGAAGCTACAGTCACTAGAGGTCCCCCTTATATAACCTCTGACATGAGGTTATATAAGGAGGACCTCTAGTGACTGTAGTGACAGATGGATGATCAATATAGTTACACTAAGAAAACTGATGGTTAAATTATGGCCAATAGGGAACCAAGTCCTAAAAAAAAGTCAGATGGTCCACCTGGTCAAAATCCCAGGGGTAGCATAAGGAAAAAAGAAGCAAAGACCTGGAATCCTCATGACCCTGAAAAATATATCTTTATTCCAGAGACGGAACTAGCAAGTTGTGGGCCCAGGTGCAAAAAATATGGTTTGGCCCTGGTGATATCCCATGTAACACAGTGGGGAGCTGGGCAGTGCGGTGATGACAGCTGTGGGCCCTTGTATCAGCATGGGCCCTGTTGCATCCATTGTACCCCTGCTTTATTCAGCAAAACAATATGGGGAAGGAAAGTCACATGACTGCCAGGTAACCATTAGGCATCTATGCACAGTTATGCAAGATAAGGGAAACTATTGACCAGTAAATAATACAGGACCAGATTCGCAATTCCATATAATGGTAGAGTACTTACACATTCCCAATGATTAAGTACCCAGTGCAATAGTATTGCGCATGTATATTAACAGGTTTTTATAAAGCGCAATCAGATTATGTAACACTTTACAGAGAATAATTCACATCCACATCAGTCCCTAACACAGACTAGGGCTAATCTATTCAGCAACCAATTAACCTACCAACATGTTTTTTTGGAATGTGGGAGGAAACCCATACAGACACGGGGAGAACATACAAACTCCACAAACAGGACGATCCGCCATAAATACAGCGTGTATTTAAATCATACAGTAATGGATTGGCTACATAGTGATATGAATAAACATCGGCTATCCGAGTGATACAGGCAGCAGAGGTACAGGAGCAAGCACGTGGTACTAGTAAACTGATATACATACATAACAGATAAATATTTGATAACAATTACCCAGATGCATCAGCAGGTGGAAAATTCCCATAATAGGCTGAATCAATCCAGTTAGCCCAAATTTTATTACATTTCTGAGGACATCCCCTGCTAGTATCAAATACAAAATCCTCTTGCTAACCTATAAAGCCATAAGCAATACTGCACCTGCATACATATCCTCACTTGTCTCAAGATATATCCCAGCTCATTCTCTCAGATCATCACAAGATTTACAACTCACTGCGGCACTTCATAAATGCTCTGATTTCCGGTTACAGGACTTCTCCCGGGCTGCACCCACTCTCTGGAATAACCTTCCTCGCCCATTAAGACTATCCACTACTCTACAAAGTAGTACTCCCTTAAAACTCATCTCTTCAGACAGGCTTATCAAATTCCACAATCTTCCTAAGCATTAAGTACCATATTAACAACCACTTCTGCCTTTTTACACATTATTAACACAAACCCGCACACTCTCTCTTTCTATTCTACAATTCCCTCATCTCTGTTACTAACACTGCTGTATGGCTGGATCATACAGAGCACCGAGAGCACTTTAGTCATACACCCCGGCTGGTCCATTGTGTGATATATAGCACTTGCCCTTATGTATCAAAGCCACTGTCCTATAGAGTGTAAGCCCCCTACCCACCCAATCTGTCTGTTATTACCCAGTGTTGTTTATACTGATTGTTAAACTGTAAAGCGCTACATAATCTGTGGGCACTATAAAAAAAACATGTTAATAAATAATAATAAATAATAGTATGTGTACATTTCTTGTGACCAAGTGAAGTGTTTACTAGGCAGAGTCAATCTCCATGTAAGGGTGAATCAGGGGTTCACCTAGATCTTAAAATTTACACTTTAGCCACATACATAAACATTTTTCATATGTTTGCTTATATTGATTAAAAAGACCAAATATAGATGTTTTACTAACATAATATCTATTGTGCAGAACTTAGTTCTGTACAATGGCATTTAAGAACAAAGGGGCTATTCTTCCTCTCCACTCACTAAGGTGGGCAGGGGGAAGCATGCAGTGTCCAGTGTGGGTGTCACCATCTAATTACGAGTGGATCAGTAGTCGGACAGACCGCTGAACCGCACGTGTGACTTAAGGCTGCATTATCTCAGCGTAAGTAACACTCGCTACGAATTATTTCACTCCCCTCCTCTCTCGTGCAGACTGACAGACCCCACACATAGGAAAATGTGCAGGGTCCTGGATCCGGTCCAGCACGCCTCCACCGTTCTCTCCCATAAGACGCCCTTTAGCATAGAAGCAGGCAAGAGTTAAACCAGGCTTGATTGTGTGCACAAGATTCTGAGCGTCTGCAATTCAAAATCACACCGTAATACACTGCACGGGCACACTCACCCCTAGATCAGCCCCTTTGTCTAAATTAAAACTGACAGGTTAGAATAAGTAATTGCCAAGCAGTTTCCAAGATGAGAATAGAAAACGCAGCAGAGACATCGGTATTGCTGGCTGCATCTCTTCAGCGTTCAGTGAGAGGATTATACAGCTGAGTGAAAAGACATAGGGAAAGGTGACAGAGACTATGGGGCTGATCCAGATCCAGCGTAAGATCGGCTGAAAAACTGATCTACGCATGCGCCAGGCAGATGTTGCCCAGCGTAACTTCGGCAACGCCCGATTGTAGATCGGACGTCCGTAGCACCAGCGTAGTAACACTGGAGGGGCCGTCCCCCAGCGTTACTATGCTCTAGTTAGGGTAGGGAGGGAGAGAGGGTAATGAGGTTGGGAAGGCGGCATTATCATACTAACGCCACCGTCCCAGCGTAGTTACCCTTGCTTACGGGAAGTAGGGTAGCCTTCAGCCTACGTAAGGGAGTGTACTATGGGGCAGGAAGAGTGTCAGGGGGTGTCCCAGGATGTAATGCTGAGCGTTAGTATGCTCAGCGCTACATCCTAGGTCTGGATCAGGCCCCATGAGAGTAATTCATTGAGAGAGTGGGTTACAGGTGAGAGGGTATAGAGAGATCAGTGGAGAGATGGATATAGAGAGAACAATTGGGGATGGATATAGAGGGAACAGTGGAGATGGGTATTAAGTGAACAGTGGGATGAGATCTCTAAATGGAAGAAACAGTGAGGAGAAGGGTATAAAGAGAATAGTGGGAAGAGAGTTAGCAATAAGGGAGAGCCATGAGCAGATGTCTGTAGCTGGTCCTCTCTGCAGTTTAACCAATCACATTTCTCTTGGGTTGTGGCAGAGGCCAATACCTTAACACCAGCTTTGATTAAAATCACCCAGTTACAAATTCTCACGGGGTAGACCTTATCTGTGTGAAGTTTGTGTGTTCTCCCCATGTCTGCACGGGTTTTTCTCCAGGTGCTCCGGTTTTCTCCCACACGCCAAAAACATGCTGGTAGGTTAATATTTTTGTGGACTAAATAAAGGGTGTGTGTAAGTATGTATGAATGTGTTAGGGACCTTAGTAGGTTTTTTTTAGCCAGATATAGCCTCCAGCTGAAAACAACTTGAAGTATTGTATGGTGGATCCCAGAGTGCAGTGTCAATTCTATGGTAGTTACTAGGGTGCAGCCAATATTGTAGTGCAGTCACTAGGATGCAGTCTTTATTTAACATATGTCAGTGACTAGGTTTGTAGTGTGTATTGCATGGCAACCACTTGGTATTAGTGGAAATTGTATGGTGGAAACTAGGACATTGGGCTTGATCCAGACTTTAGTAAGTGTTTGAAATTAGTTACTCCTGGACTAAACCATGTGGATTGCAGGGGAGTCATATTTCATCTATTGTAAACAGTGTTAGAGTTGAGAGATGATGTTTCCTATCCCAAGTCTAAATAACAGTGTGATAGTAAAGCTGGTCAGTATCTGTGTGCAGTAAGCAATTCAAAGATATATCCCTGCATGCAAAGAATACAATTGTTTGTACAGTGCAGGGGGCGTGGCAGCCACGGGCCCCTCTCTCCTCCGGGCCCTGTAGCAGCCGCACCCTTTCCACCTCCTATAGTTATGCCGCTGTAGAGTTGTATGCATTTTTTTTTGTTAAAAGTATGACCTGGCAATGCACAAGCGTATAATGTGTAATGAGGAGAAATTGGCAAAGGCTTTCCAGGATCTGTTATAGGCCAGGCAAATCCATACACTTATATATGAAGAGAACAAAGTTGGACCAATTTAGGGCGCACTAATGACACAAAATATCTAGTTGATATAATGTTATGGCTGACTTAAATTAATTCCCAGTGATGAATGTAGGGGGTATAAGAAAAAAGAGAAATAAAATATAACTTTTAATAAATTTGATGTAAAAAGGGTGAAATATGTACCCAGAAGATAAAATTCACTGCTCGTTTTGAATTATTACCACAGTATGAAATTCAGGGCCTTAGAAAAACAATATAAATGATACCTCACAGTAAGGTCAGAATAAGTAGGTAAATCCATACACTTACACTGTCTCCGGTAAGAAATTCTGATTTCAGAAATAGGGACATCTGAAAGTTCCTTTTCAGATGTCCCTATTTCGTATACTCGCCACTTTAGAATTTTTTTTTTAGAATGGGTAAGTTCTTCACCCATTCAGATTCGGAAATACCGCCGCCGCCGATATCCCCCCTGCCGCCACTCCCAGCGGACCGCAGGGAAAGGTGAGTAACCTCTCCAGGGTGTGGGGGAGGGAGGGTTAGGGTCAGGCTGCGGGAGATGGTGGGTTAGGGTCAGGCTGCCAGGAAGGGAGGGTTAGGATTAGGGTAATGAGAGGGGAGGGTTAGGGTTAGAATTAGGGGAAGGATTGAGGTACTATTTTTTCCTTACCTTTCGGAGCTTGGTGCTACGTGAAAACTGGCTGGGAGAAAACGGCCCTATCGAAATAGGGCCGTTCTAAGCGGGGACCCACACCCCACTTGTATATCTTTCAGTTTATTATTGTAAGCAACTTGCAACAGCATAAGGTTGGCCATAAGGTTGGCTGTAACATTGGTCAATATTTAACTGGAATAGTAGTATGCTGGCAGGGGTACCATGGCCAAATTAGCAACAGAAGGTAAACAGCTGACTTTCCAATCGCTGCTGTTCAAAGAACACCCCTAGCAAGTACACTCCCCCAGCGTACGTCACATCAACCTTTGAATGTATGATAGTGTATGAGCAAAAGCGATCTTATATATGCACAGTACTAAAGAAACACTGTTTGCATATGCTAAAACCTATGACCAGCATAAAAACTCTACATGAGGCCCTGTATGTGTAGCTAGTATTTTGGGGGGGCATTTGGGTAGGGGGTTGTTTATCTCTTTTTTTTTTACAATTATTAGAATTTTTGCTTTATATTGTTTTCATATAACAGCCACTGTTTGGTTTATATCAATACTTTTTTTTGGAATAAACTTTAGGTTTGATGCATTTAATTATTCATGAAGGGATTATATAAATGTAAAAGTTTATAGCTAAAAAGGAAAGAGCAATGTTTTCCTATAGGAAACCCTAGGATTCTGCATTAATTAACACACACTGTCAATAATTTCCTTTACTGCAGTGCCATCTATTGGTTTTACAGAAGTAAGGCACTTAAAGATGTCTTTTTGGGTGGTAACAGAAAGACTAGGTGGGTAAGAGGGCCCTGCTCGCAAGCTTTCATTCCATAGGGGATTGATACAAAAGGGGAAGTGCTATATATCACACAATGGAGCAGCCAGGTTGTATGGTAAAAGTGGCCAGTACTGTGTAGTTGGTAAATGGGGTAGACAAATGTTAAGCAATAGTGTGAGGAATTTGGTAAACGCGTCTTAAAAGGTGAGTTTTAGCTTGAAAGTTCGAAGAGCAGAGGATACAAGGAAGAAAGTTTTTTATTCTGGATCAAATGTATCAAATGTATCAAATAGTTTTGCGAACGAGACAACTTGATTAATTAGTAATCACCTCCCGACGACGTGCTATTTAAAGACCTCATCCAGTGGACTTTTGTCACTCCCCCGACGAAGTCGAGCATCAGCAAAACGCGTAGGTAGCTCACCCACTTATGCCTCTCAACCAAGAACAGCTGGAGGTAGTGTGCAGGATCCATCAACCAAAGGTTTCCCCTCAGTTTGGACTGGACACGGGACATTGGACGCTTCACTCCTGTTACTACCTGTTTATTGATGTGCTGTGGAACAAGCTATTATCTGGTACATATGATTTTATTGGTGCTGGCAATTTTACAATAAAAGGTTTCAACAATGAAGAGCAACCTTCTCTTTTAACTTGTATTTGCAGTGTACCAGTGTTTTCTAGGACACGCCACTTTAAAGGGGAAGATGCGGTTTTTCCAGTGGAAAAGTCTTGTGTTCAACTTGAAGCTGTAATTGACCTGAATATCTGGACACTCTAGTCTATTTGGACTGAGGAGCGTGCGCACTCTTGTGTTGTATCTTTATTTGTATTTATAAAAAATTACCATACACGGTTAAAAATAGGTATACCAAAAATAGAAATATATGAAGCATATATACAGAATCAACCACCGCAATAGACAGCTCCGCATTTGGGCGCTATTACTAGATCATTGATGAGAAGCAGAAGCCACCAGCTCCCAACACTGTTTGCTTGGTCGATCTGGACAGTAGCAGGTGGAAGCAGAAGAGTTGAATGTCCCGTTAAATGTCCCGTGCCTACACGTTTCATCAATGTGACTTCCCCCTGATGAAGTCACATTGATGAAACGCGTAGGGAGGAGTGCCGTGGCCCCTGTACCAGGCCCCAAAATTTCTGTTAGCCCCCGACAGTTGGCATATATGAAAAATAGGGACATCGGAAAAGGAACTTTCGGATGTCCCTATTTCGCAATGAAGAGTTTCTAACCGGGGACTGACAACCCACAAAACAAAGAAATGCGAGTGAAATAACATCACAGGAGGCACAGGAAACATGAACTATCACCATCTATTCTTATTACAAGGGCTTTGTGTACACCTGTTCGTTATGTTCGTGATTAACATGAGTATTAAGGCAAATGCTTCACTCTGCAAGATCCCGTCAGAAAAAGCTGCACATTTGTTCGTATCAGTGTACGCTAACATATCCCTAGTAATACTAAGGGGTATTTCTGGCCAGGGGGTGGGGCTTTAGACACAATTTGCATAAATTGTGTCATTAAGCTCCACCCCTTGTAGGCGGGTATGGCTTCCCTCTGTGATCTACCGAAGGGAAGCTTTAAAAAGTCGTCAACCTTGACAAATGTCCAACCTCTTAACATCAGAGATCGTGATTTTTAGGCCAATCATAAAAACAAATTATACAGTGCAACATTTTTTATATTCTAAATGGTGAGAGTGTCCACACTCCTGCATCTTTATTCCAAATGGTCTGGAATCGTATGATCACCCCTATACTTGCATAAATGTGTACCTAGATTAAGGGCCAGATTTACTAAACTGCGGGTTTGGAAAAGTGGAGATGTAGCCCATAGCAACGAATCAGATTCTATCTCTCACTTTTTTTTTTACATACTAGAGAATGTCTATGAATGTAGAGCTAAAATCTGTTTGGTTGCTATGGGCAACATCTCCACTTTTCCAAACCCGCAGTTTAGTAAATCTGGCCCTAACCTGGCCATACACTAGAGCGATTATTGGCCCAATCGCACAATTATCGTGGATTGGGCCAAATATCGCTCTAGTGTATGGTGCAGATTTTTTTCTAATCGGCAATAAAACCTTCCAAAAACGCTAGGGTCCGATTAGCGCATCTTTTGGAATTCCTGAATGATAATGGGACCCTAGCTGCGATTTTTGGAAGTACCTAGCGCTCTGCCCTCTCTCCCTCTATGTAAAATGACTGCTGGACAGACATTTAACACAGAAGGAGAGAGGACCGAGTGCTGCAGATCCCCACACACTGACAGGCTGCAGCGCTGTGTTCTCTCTCCCTCTGTCTGGTTACACAGCGCTGTATGCCCAGACAGAGGGAGAGAGGACAAAGCGCTGCAGCCTGTCAGTGTGATTTTTTCCCATTGATAATTTTTTATTTTTTGCAAGATTGACAGGAGACGCCAATAGGCTGGCTGCAGGCTCTCCAGCAGAGATTATCGGCCCCAGCCTCTTCCAGTGTATGGTGCCGATATCGGGACCTTTCCCCAGGGGAAAATCGTCCCATTTATCAGCAGCCACATGCTGGGAGCGATAATCGCTCTAGTGTATGGCCAGCTTAAGTCTCTGTCCTGCTTAGGGGGAATCTCACAACAATGTTAAACAAAGGGTCTACAAGGGTGATGAGTGGGAGGCCTTAAATATTTGCCTTCAGCAATTAGCAAGTCTGTATCAGCCAAACATGTCTTATCTCAGAGAGCAATCCCAGTATCCCTGGTGCAGTTTAGTGTCCTTTCCAACATTATAAAAAGCTATTGGAGATTTAAAAATAAAAACCTACATCTTACCACAAAGGGTTAAGTGATGGTGATGATTTCTCTCAGTCTACATTTATTTATCAGACTTTACAGCTAATTTAACCACTGGATTAAAAGAAACTTGCTGCTTCAGCTTAACTGCACATCTGTAAGTGCTTAAATGGCTTTGGGGTTTGGCTGCCACATCCTGTGTGAAGAATAGGGAGGGATTAAAGTACTTTCTCCTAACTCCCACTACAGAGCACTGGAGTGAGCAGCACACTCAGAAGCCTCTGCAACAATGAAGTTCTATCATCTGGCACTTTTTATACTGCTGATAAAGGTAAAGGCCAATGCAGAGCAGTTATAGGTAACAGTAAGTGGTAGTGGTACTGCTGTAAAGACTATGGCACGTTGGGGTATAGTACTTTGCTACATAGCTATGCATGTTGCTGTCACTGTGATGCTGAGGGAGTACCTTGTCAGCTGTGATGGAACTGCAAGCATCATGTATGCCCTGCAAGAGGGAAGCTGAAGCATTCTGGGCTTTGTAGTTCCACAACAGCTGGAAACTTCATTCTGTATCAGCTGATCGCTTTAAAGATGTGAATCCTGTTTTAGGACACTGTACCATGCCTTGCAGGTATCCCAGGGAGGATCAGAGGCCCAGGCACAATGTGAGCCAAGCTTCAGTGAGCAGCGCTACGCCTTCCCTGTCACCCGCAAAGTCCTGGAAAGAGGCAGACTCCTGGGCAGAGGTGAGGCGGGCTGCAAAGCCCACTGATCACTACATTTATTGGACTGGATCCAGACTTAAGTAAGTGCTTGAAATGAGGTACTCCTGGGCTAAACCATGCTGATTGCAGGGGAGTCATATTTCATCTGTTGCAAACAGTATTAGAGTTGAGAGGTGATGTTTCCTATCCCAAGTCTAAATAACAGTGTGATAGTAAAGCTGGTCAGTATCTGTGTGCAGTAAGTAATTCAATGATATATCCCTGCATGCAAAGAATACAATTAACTTGACTCCCCCTGAATTCAACATGGTTTAGCCCAGGAGTAACTCATTTCAAGCATTTACTTAACTCTGGATCCAGCCCATTTTTACCTATAATAATATATGGTTCTATATTGTGGGAGGGTTTAACTATGTTGCTTTGAACAGTTAAAATCCTTCTATTTCTAATAGTCCTGGTCAACTCTTGGGGCCAGATTTACTAAGCTGCAGGAAAAATGGAGATGTTGCCCATAGCAACTAATCAGATTGTGGCTAACATTATTTTGTATGTAATAGGAAAGTGAGAATCTCCACTTTTCCTTTCCCGCAGCTTTGTAAATCTAGCCCTTACGATGCACATTCATTATAAACAGTGTTTGGTGTTATAGTGATGGTGGCAGTGCCGCGTTCGTTGCAAGGGTGCACATAGAATACAAAGACCTAAGTGAGGGACACCTTATAGCAGACATACAGACTATACCCCTCTCACAAAAGCTGGGATGTGGAGAGATTCCAGAGAAGTCTCTAGATGAATTCAGCCAGCACATTCCAGACCTTTCCAGAGCTGCATGCAGACAGCTGTTATAGATCCGTGTGCAAACAGCCTGTTCTGCTCCTCTGTATATTGTAAAGCCTAGGAAAAGTGGAGCCAGGCAGTACTGAGAGCAGATTGCTCCGTCTGACTCTGAATAGTGTATTGGGATATGTGCTGCTAATCAGTGCATTATGGACATAAAAGATAAGAGATTAATCATATAATCTTAACATCTGCTGTAAGAATCTGCTGTTCAGTGAAACCAATCATTCCATGTTAGTATGTGGGGATAGGTGACCATCTATATTGTGTGACTGTGGGAGAAATGTTTCAATTTTGCGATTCTCTGAGTCATTCTGGGAGAGTTGGCAAACATATTCACCTGTAGTGATGACCTCTGAAGGGTTAGCAGCTCTGAAGATCTGTGAAATGTTGCTATCAGTGAAGATCTGCGCTGTGTTGCCATTAGTAATGTTCGGTGCAGTGTTACCGGCAGTGAACGTCTGCGCTGTGTTGCCAGCAGTAATGTTCGGTATAGTGTTACTGGCAGTGAAAGCCTGTGCAGGGTTGCCAGTAGTGATGATTGGTATAGTGTTACCGGCAGTGAAAGCCTGTGCAGGGTTGCCAGTAGTGATGATTGGTATAGTGTTACCGGCAGTGAAGGCCTGTTCAGTGTTGCCAGTAGTTATGGTTGGTATAGTGTTACCGGCAGTGAAGGCCTGTGCGGTGTTGCCAGTAGTTATGGTTGGTATAGTGTTACAGGCGGTGAAGGCCTGTGCAGTGTTGCCAGTAGTGATGGTTGGTATAGTGTTACCAGCAGTAAAGGGCTGTGCGGTGTTGCCAGTAGTGATGGTTGGTGTAGTATTACAGGCAGTGAAGGCCTGTTCAGTGTTGCCAGTAGTGATGGTTAGTGTAGTGTTACCAGCAGTGAAGGTCTGAGCGGTGTTGCCAGTAGTGATGGTTGGTATAGTGTTACCGGCAGTGAAGGCCTGTGCGGTGTTGCCAGTAGTGATGGTTGGTATAGTGTTTCAGACAGTAAAGGGCTGTGCGGTGTTGCCAGTAGTGATGGTTGGTATAGTGTTACCAGCAGTAAAGGGCTGTGCGGTGTTGCCAGTAGTGATGGTTGGTATAGTGTTAC
>WWET01000745.1:303895-316941 GCA_011038615.1 Limnodynastes dumerilii | reverse complement strand
GCGGAGTCTAGCAGGACCGTGTTCTTCGCCAGAGCCTCTAATGGTGAGGATGGACTGTCGCTGCCAGTTTACCCACAGGTCGCGGTCCCAGTGACAACACCCGATAGAAGAAAACAGAGAAATAGACGGGAGGAAAAAGGGAAGAGACAAGTCAGCAGGGGCTGACTTGTAACGAACAACAAGAAACAATTAACAATGACAAAGGACCGGAGGGGGGAGACTAGACTAATGCCACAAACAGGACTCACTGGGGCTGTCACGCACACAATCAAACAGCGGTTACCCCCGAAGGGGTAAACAAACACTAGCACACAGGAGAGGCAAGGTAGAATACAGGCTGGGTAGAACAATAAGGTGGGAGATAAACTGGAACCGGTAAACAAAGGGTTAATGAAGCAAGGTACAAGGCAGGAACAAGATGGGACACTCAGTACTCAGGAAAAATGAACAAAGCACAAGGCAAGAGGAAAGCAACAAGACTGGCACAGTAACACAACAGGGAAACTATAACCAGCATGGAAGTGAGGGCTAGAAGCGCTTATATATGTGCTGGCAGCTGCTGATAGGGTCAGACCAGGGACACAGGCATTGGTGGACATAGTGCTGCAGTGAAGGAGATCAGCGCCTGCCTCTACAGGCAGCGCTGTCTCCACATGGCTAATTTGCATACCGTCATGCCTCCATGACGGCATGCAAATGCTTAGAGGTCCGGAGTCACGCTGGGAGGTGGAGACCAGCGTGAGACGCATGCCGTTCTGACGGCATGCAAGGGGAGAGGGCTGCCTGGCGCTATCTGATTGCCGTTCTGACGGCACATAACACTCACCCACATGTGGCCTCTTGCAGGTTTTTTTCCAGGGCCACTTTAAGTTGCCAATCTGCCGCTACCTAGATCCCTGTCTCAATGACATAGGGGTAGATCCAGACCAAAGTACGTTTGCGTTTTTACGCTAGCCGCTGACGTAAAACCGCCTATTTGTATTTACTGCGCATGCGTGCGGCAGATGTTACACTGCGTATTTCTGAACATACGTACCATCAGAGTAATTGTGAACAAAGGGACGGGTTCATCCATACGACACCTGTAGTTACGTTTGGTAGGTGGAGGGAGGCAGTTAAATCGTACAGTTTGGCCAGGGTTAGGCCGTTATGTACGTGAATCCATTACGTACGTCAGTACTTACGCTTTGAAAAGTTAAGGTAGGGTTTGGGAAGCCAAAAACGGCCAAAGTGCACATGAGCGAGGGGAGTGCCTAGGGGAGTGCATTGAAAATACGCTGTTGTAAATACGCCACACGATGAAACATAACTATCACTTAGGTCTGGATCTGGCCCATATTGTGTACATGTAACTTACCACTACTGTTTTTTAGAATTTAGAGAACCACCAGATAAAATTATCTCTTGGAGCTATTTTTGTTTTGTCATGGGACCATATCTACATTGGAGAGATGTAAAATTAGATATTATCTAGGGATACAGTTCATTAACAATTATTTACACCAGCAATAATGTGATTCACTATGTGCCAATTGCCTTATCCTTTTGGCTGCTGATCATCACATTCAATATTCAAGTTAATATCCAGCCTCTGAAGCGGCTCTGTGTCATTCATCTGCAAATCCCAGCATGGTCTGAAACAATAAAACCAGACTGGGAAATTCGGCTAAACAAGGCTGGCTCTGGGAAATATAGTGATGGGCAGTGATTTCACTACTTTATGTATTCATTTCCTGAGAAAAAGGGCAGCAATGGGAGCCATTCACGGCCCTATAATCACAATACACACTCTCTTATTATGTGACCTGATTAAAACTGTAAAATATAATTAGCCTTAAAAAAGTTAACAGTAGCTGTAATCCTCAGTCCAAAATCTTAGTAAATGGATTAGACACTGAAAACTTTTCCCTGTGCAGGGTTAACTGGCAGATGTGTCCCCTGTCCACAAAACTGTTTGCAATCCCATACAGCCTCTGACATGCACCATCAGGAATAATTGTAATATAAAGAGATTCAAAACCCTGCAAAGGAAGAGAAAAATGGCTTTGTGTACCAATGATTTACTGCTTTTCCTTAAGGAACCTGGGGTCTCTCAGGCAGCACTACTCAGACTAGTAGATATATTTGGAGTATTCTCTGGGGCCAAATTTACTAAGCTGCAGGTTTGGAAAAGTGGAGATGTTGCCTATAGCAACCAAACAAATTCTAGCTCTAACTTTCTTTTTACATAAAAGAGAATGTCAGCTAAAATCTGATTGGTTGCTATGGGCAACATCTCCACTTTTCCAAACCCGTAGCTTAGTAAATCTGGCCTCTAGTCTCACATAGTGACTCTGGCAGGGAGAAGCCCTGTGATTGTTGACAACATTCTCTTTGCAGTGGGCATGGGAGTTTAAATACCTGGATATCTATGGGCTGGATCCAGACTTAAGAAGAAACTTGAATTTAAGGACCTGATTCACACTTAAGAATCTTCTTAAAATAAGAACTTAAAGTCACTCCTGGGCAAAACCATGTTGTTTTCGGGGGGAGTCAAGTTAATTGTATTCTTTGCATGCAGGGCCGCCATGAGAAATTGTGGGGCCTGACAAAGTATGCAGCCCCCCAAAAAATAAATAATGCCATAAAGCAGTGTAAGTTATGTACATTTCCCAAAACAGAGTGAAGAGTGGAGTGCGGACTGCCAGACCTCTGTGTGTGCAGTAGACAGTGCTTTGTACCCCATGTACAGGGCCACCATCAGAAGTTCTGAGGCCTGGGACACATGGGTGGGGCCTGATATCACATGGGCGGGGCCTCACGGAGCTTCTTTAAAAGCTGGCCGGTACACAGCAAAATGCTCCGGGCCTGGTACAGATGGCGGCCCTGCCCATGTCTCTTACATATGCAGAGAATTTGGACAGTGTACAACCTGGTGCTTGCCAATCAAAACCCTTAAGAATCTGATCTGTGGATCCATTTTTTAATTTTGGGACTTGAGGTATGTAAAATATAAATGATTAAGAACCTCCTGCCATAAATGAGCCATTTCATTAACTCTTCAGAGATACAGAAAGATCACTGATCTGGCCCTTTATCCAGGAGGGAGTCTGTGGGCGGAGAGGTGGTAAAAGTGCACAGACTGCTAAATGTTAACCAGGAGCCCCAGGGGCAACATGATGACAGTAGCCAGAGTGCAAAGTCCAATGTAAGGACTGGACATGAGCACACACCGTCTGCAACAAATCCAGCAGCACCTCCAAGGCTCACAGGTAATTAGGAGTTTATTACTCAGTGCAGACAGCCGTGTGTATGTTGCTGCACTATTCTTTAGGACCTGCCAGTAGTTGTTACACACCCCTCCCTTTCAGCAGCACAGTGTCATCTGCAGGCAGGAAGTGCTTGCTCTAAATCCTGGAACACACGTACTGTAGGTATACAAAGAGTTGTGACTACACAGAACACTAACAAAAGCTACATAGATGGGGGACGGAATGTTACTCCGTCAGAACTCTCTGCAGATTCCGAACAGAGGAGCCAGGAAGTCCCTGGGTCTGTGCAGCCCTCCAGCATTGGCTGCTGTTCTCTACTGCCTGGGTCTACAGATATTACCAGCATGCTGTTCCCAAGTAGCCAGGCTTCCTGTGTCTGCAGGAGAGGGACTGGATGTGGTTTGTTTGTATTTTAATAACGTTTATGGCAATTATTCAATAACCTGACATGGTATTGGCACTAGGTGCACAGATTATGGTAGCAGCTCTACAGAATGATTATTTTTAGTGTATTTAGTTGTATAGTGGGTGTGTATTACTAGGATCAGACGTGTAGCAATATAAGACAATGTAGAATAAGACTTCAGATCATATTACTAACTCTTCCAGAGTATAAGGGAGACTACAGGATTATGGGCAGAGGGACTCCTGGGAGAGAGGGCTTGAGATGGTGTAATGTGATGGTGTAATGCAAATGAGCACTGGATTAAGACTTACAATTCCGATGTGCTCAGCAGTGAAGATCCCATTGCTAGTTGCCCACTATATCCAGACTGCCTTGCAGGCAATGGGAGCCCCTTACTTGTAAGGTATTCTGACAGCACACCACCACCTTAAGACTTCTGCACCATCCCAGCGATTAGTCTGAATGGGGTCCTATGTCATTAAGCCCCGCCCTTGCGAATTAATGGTGTAACATACAACACTGTGAAGCAGGGGTGGAGCTTGATAAAGCCATTCACTGCAAACCGTTTCATTGTGGCAGAAGGGATGGAATATGGGAGAAGTGTGCTGAAAATATTCCAGTTTTCCCCGGATTATCCCCTTTTATATTGGGCACATAGAAAGATGATCCAGCTATCAGTTGTGGACTCAATATATAGTTAAAACTTGAATCATATGTATTAAATAACATGAATCTAGTACAATAGAACATTGCTAACTCTCCACATATTGTCCATTTTTAAAGAAAATGTATGGGGGCAGCGAGACCCTGCTGACCACCCACGTCCTCAATTCAGCTCAGGGCATCCCTGCTAAGGGCTTAACGTTGACCTTGTCCAGGTATGATGCCAGCCACAGCAAATGGGCGCAGCTGAGCAGAAGGTGAGTGCATACAGTACAGTATTCCCTGTGCGTTCCAAGAGATGTCTTGGGTTTGTTTGCATGTTACTGGCATACTTCCCTTCTCTATAGCGTCACCAACGAGGATGGCCGCTGCCCTGGGCTCCTGCGGGGAGAGCCGCTGACTGCTGGCACATTCCAGCTTCGCTTTGATACTGGCGAGTACTGGAAGAAAATGCAACAAGAGAGTTTCTACCCTTATGTGGAGGTATCTACCGTTATACAGTAAATGTATGAGAAGGTGATGATAATCTCCAGCATGGATTCCACAGACAAGGAGTGTCCTGTTTCACATTCGCAGTAGCGAATCGGTTCAGTCAGAAAAGACAGCTCTTAACAACTCTATGGACCAGATTTACTAAGCTGCTCGTTTTGAAAAGTGGTGGTGTTACCTATAGCAACCAATCAGATTCTAGCTCTCACTTTCCTATTATATACTAGAGAATGTCAGCTAGAATCTGATTGGTTGCTATGGGAAACATCTCCACTTTTCCAAACCTGCAGCTTAGTAAATCTGGCCCTATAAGTGAGTCTGGGAGACTTTCCAAACTTTGGGCCAGAGGAAAGCTCTATGGGCCAGATCCAGACTTCAAAAGGGGTATTTCCCATTTGCTATAGTCGGAATACTCCTGCATTTTGCGTGTACGGATCTCGAGCACCTCCCCCCTATATATAGACTTCCAAACTGTTCCCACTGATACAGCGGAGATTCGTTAGCATGTTTTGAGGACCAGGCCTGGCCTAATAGAGCAAGGATACTGCCATCAATTCCTTTATGATCCAGCACTGATATGGAGCCAAAATAATAAAATATCTGCAATGATTTTACCAGATGGGACTCCCCCTCTTCAGGGATGTCAGTAAAAATTGCACCTGAACTCTACCCATTCTATAAGATACCTTTTCTATAAGAATGGGGGTATTGGGCCAGATCCAGAGCTATGTCCGCTAACGTATTTACGCTAGCCAGAGTCGCAAAAACGCTATTTTGCAAGAACTGCGCATGCGTAACTCTGAACGTACGTACCAGCCTAGTATCAAGAGCGTAACTACGAACAAATGGGCGTGACAGCCATAAGACAGCCATTATTATGTTTCGGAGGCGGGGTGAGGCATTTAAATCGTACAGTATGGGCGTGCTTAGGCGCGTAAGTACGTGCAGCCATTACAGCTGACAGGAGTTACGCTTTGAAAAGTTAAGGTAGGGTTTGGAAATCGTAAAACGGCAAAAGTACATACGACCGAGGGGGGTGCCTAGGGGAGTACATAGTAATTACCATAGCGTATATACACCACGCATTGAAATGTAAAGGGAACGTAGGTCTGGATCCGGCCCATTATACCTACTGACAACCAGAAATCAAACAATTTAGTTATCTGCACATGGAATGATGTCCGTTCATTAAACAGATTGGTCAAATTCATAGTTTTCTGAAGTCAAGCAGAGAAAAAAAAAAAAAAGAATGTCGCCGTTGAAGCTTTCTAGCTGTTATTCACTTGTTTTAAGTCCTATCTTTTTTTTTTTTATTTCCTTATAGATTGTTTTCACCATCACAGACCCAAAACAGAAGTATCATGTACCTCTCCTGCTCAGTCCATTTTCATACACAACCTACAGGGGGAGCTAGAATCCACACAGCATTATAATCCAGAATGTTGTTGTAGCGATCAGACTCTGGCATTATAATGAACAACATTTCCAAAAACAATTCCATGTGTCCCTCTGTTTTTCAAAATAAAACACATTTGATAAAAGTCTGAGTCTCTGCGTTCTAAAATGGACATTTGAAAGAAGTGTGTGATTGACGTGAGGGGTGTGCAAAATCTGTGTTTGGCTATAACCCATATAATGAAATCCCAAACAGAATCTACCTATTATAACTGAGGAGTAACACAGCAGCCATTGCTGGGACTGAATCACTTCCTGGCTGATGTTTTGTATTGCTGGAAACAGCCCCAATTTACAGCAATTTAGCAAATCCTCTGTATAATAGCTATTTATGTATGTATTAAGTATCTTCCATTACTTTTCAAAAATAAAACAAGTTTATTCTCATTTTTTGTTAAATAGTTGACAGAGATAACATTTAGATAGTTTAGTTTAGATAAAATTACTCAGGACAAGTTAAAAATAATAAAATAAACTCTGTGCCCTTACTGTACAATGTTTTATACTGAATAGTGCTTGGTATACAGTGGAGAAATCAAGACAGGTAGCGTCTGTTTGATTTGGGAGAGCATCAGCCGTGGAGGGCATTAGGAGCTGGCAGAGACTAATCCTGCTGGTCCTTGCCCAAAAGTCTGTCCAGGAACCAAGCTCTCCAAAGGTTTGAACCCCAACTCATCCACTGGGATGCCAAATGCCCGCATCTTGGCCTCATAAGTCCGGAGGAGGTCGTTGTGTGCCTAGAAAAGGGATACAGTCTGGTAATGACTGGTGTTTTGGGATATTAGGGGCTGATTCAGAGATGCGATTGCGAAAAGATCGCAAATATACGCATCTAATGTTAAGATCCTAGCAGGTTCCAGCCCACTGCATAAAGAGTCACTCCCCTTGCAAACAGCGGTGGATCTTAAACTTAGACCACCATTGACTAGCCCTAACTCTGCGCTGTCATTTGCGATCCTAAGTGTCTGCCCGCGCCCACTTTCCCTCATTTCCCTGCCTCCCCCCGCCCATTTCCATGCAAATCCTTAAGATCTTAAAGATTCGCAGCACTTAAGATCTTAAGTGCTTTCGTGCAATTCAAACTTACGCTCTTAGCGAATTTACGCTCCTAACCGCTACGTAGACGACGTTGCACTATTACTACGCATGCGCAGTTTTGCGAATTTTCTAGGATCTTAAATATACGCTCCTAAGTGCCATGGAAATCGTATCTCTGAATCAGGCCCTTAGTGCACAATGCTTGTTGGTAACTAATTAGCAGGAAGACTTCTTAATAAAACATACAACACAAACACACACAATGCTACACAGCGCACACTTGCAGGAACTGGTCTTTTGCAAATATTGAATTATGGGAATTATATACAACTTAACTGAATATCAAAGAAATTACCAGCCCAAAAGCCAGATTTACTAAGCTGCAGGTTTGGAAAAAGCGGAGATGTTACCCATAGCAACCAATAAGATTCTAGATCTCATTTGAATATTACATACTAGAGAATGTCAGCTAGAATCTGATTGGTTGCTATGGGCAACATCTCCACTTTTTCAAACCCGCAGCTTAGTAAATCTGGCCCAAAGTCTGTACAAAGTAGCTGAGATAGATTACATGATGTGGGTATAGAAGTAGCTACTAATAAGCCATGATTTATGCACATCACCAGCCGTCCTATTTACATGTCTACAAATGATCACAAGGTGGCTTTATCCATGTTTGGATGGTCATCAGCTGAACAAACATGAATTGTGCCCCATGTTATCTAAGACAGTGTTTCCCAACCTCTGTCCTCAGGGACCACTAACAGTCCATATTTTCCAGGTCTCCTCACAGAAGTGATGTAGAATGTGCCACTTACAGGGCTTCCAAAATGTGTCAGTCAGTAATGAACACACCTGTGCTCCAGCAAGGAGACCTGGAAACCCTGCACTGCACTACTGGTTCCTGAGGACTGGGGCTGGAAAACACTGACCTAAAAAATCTGGATCTCTCCATTTACTGCTTACATTAGGCAGGTCCAGCAACAGGAGGGGACAAGGGGGACAGCTATGACTGGCCCAAATACACTATTAAGGAAAGAGGGGGTGCCCCCAAATACATGAGAGTACTGGGCCCCAAGATTTTTGTTGCCAGGCCTTTCCAGAAGTTAAACGTTATCACTTTTTGCGGTGGGTCATCATTCTCTTGAATCCTCATTTGTGTCTGTCTGTGTCCCTTCACCTTTCTATTCATATTTTCCCTCTTTCTTGAATCAAATTCTCTCTTTGCTTTGTTCCTGAATTTATATATATATATTGTTTTTCTTTTTTAATACATTTTTTATTTTAACATTTTTCTTTATAACGAGTGTCGTGATAGGACCAGGATTATTATAATTATTTTGTTAGCACCACTGGACTCAGTATTATGAGACTGATCCAAAACTCTGTGTACTGTTTGAGTTCAGTGATTTTCTTTAAAATTTCTTTTTGTCACTTCTAAATTGCCCCCAAATCCCCCCTCCTAACTATACCTGTTAGTAATAACCTCTCTAGGCTTACTTCTCATAAGCTTACATTTTGCTCTGTGTTTCACTGTAAATTCACCTCAGTAAATTTCCCTACGGAACATCTTAAGGTCAAGGTGACCTCCCCTTGGCTTCTTCATATCGTTGCACTACATTTGAATCACAATCTGATTTAAAGGGGAACTTGCATGACTTATTTATTACTAGTTGTCTAGTGTCAGCGATATGTGTTACCTGCACTACCAATCCTTACCTTGCTTACTCTGGCCAGCTCATACTTCAGGTCCTTTATGGCATTGTTCTTAGAGTCTAAGACATCCTGGGGAGAAGAGAAATGCAGACATGTTTATTCATGTACAAGAAAAGTCCTGTTCAACAGGATTCTACAGCAAAGAGCTTCGTCATTACAATGTCAGCTCACAAATCAGAACCAGCTTCTTCTACAGCAGCGGTTCTCAGCCTTTTTGGGGTAGTACCAGTTACCTATTATGGTATTGTGTCAATCTTTGCATGTTATGTAGATATACCCAGCACCCATATAAATGTTTTTTTTTTTGTTTTAGATTTTTGCTGTTGTTTTTTTTTTTACCTATTTTTGCAGTGAGTTAAGGTGCATTTTCTACATTTGCCATTGAAGAAATTTTATTATGTCCTCAGCCATTTGTTATCATATCTCCTTACAACCTTCCTAGTTGCCCTGAGTTCCACCTCACAGTGTTCCAAGTATCCCCCAGTGGTACTAGTACCACTGGTTGAGAGCCCATGTTCTACAGGATCTCTCTTGTAAAATACAATTGTCACACTATAATCTATGGAATGGATCCAGCCTTCTGTGCGAGTGCATTGGGAAGCCACTCTCATCACTACTGCGTAGTTTTGGCCCAGGTACCCTGCCTTTAGATTTGTGATCTGTCCTTGGAAGTCTGGATAGGGCAGCACACCTATACTGTACATTTTTAATCCCTTCCCCCCTCCCGCTCGCACCTGTACCGCCATCAGAAAACCATCAGAACTTCAAAAGCTACAGGTGTCCGGATCCTATAGATCCTGTTTCATACTGAAATCGCAACGCATGCACAATCGCAATAGATGGCCACTGATTAGCAGGCAGATTGCACATAAGCAGATGGTGCTCTGTGTAGACCATATTATTGTTCTGTGCAGTCACAGAGCTGCTGCATATAAGCACTCTGAGATCTGCCATCACCCTTGCCAGGAGGTACAACACACCTCTGTTATGGAATAACACCTCCAATGATGCATTGCAATGGCTACTGGGTAACATAAGGCCACAGGAAGTTTATAAGACAGTGCTGACTTGTGGCTCTTACCTCTAGTTTGCTGGTGACTACAGAGAGGGCAGTGGGGTCCAGGTTGGAGGCTGCAAGCACCTCATTGAGTTGTACTTCCTTCTTCTCCAGGACATCTCCCAATGCGTGCAACTTCCGTTCCAGTAACAGGTTCTTAAAGCCGCTCTTTTGTTGGACCTCCTGGATGGCAGCTGTGAATTTCTTATACAGTTCATCTCGCTCATCCTGGACCTTTTGGGTGACAAGAAACCTATGAGCACCTGGCTCTGCTGCGGTCTATCCAGGTCTATAGCCATTCAATGCAATGCTGATCACCCCAAAGGCAACATAGGACATCTGTCACTGGCAAGCAGACCCGGGCCCCCAAGGATCCAATGCTCCTCTTCAACAAGCTCAAAAGTTATTTGTGCAGATTTTAAAAATGATTTGTTATTATTTGTCTGGTAATTTGACGTTTTACAATAAACAATTATGATGCTTATGAGCTATCAACTGATAAGCTGGATACACACTAGAGCGATTATCGGCCTGATCCTACAATTATCACGTATCGCTTGTGTGTGTACAGACGGATTTCTAAAACCTCAGATTATCGATACTCTGATCAAAGGGAATTCCCAAAGGATTATCATCCCCAGGAAACAATATCTTGTAGAGTGTGAGAAAGTCCGATTATCAGACCTTGTTCCTCCACCTCCTGGCTGGAGTTTCCCCGTCTGTCTAAGTCTTTAATCACCTGCAAGAATAGTAATTAAATAGTCAGACAGACAGGCAAGTTCTGGCCAGGGGGTGGAGGTGGAGGTGCCACACTACTGACTGGAGTTTCTCCATCAGCCAGCCCTTTAGAAAACTGCAGAACATCTCACACTGACAGCTGTCAGTGTGAGAGGTTCTGCACAGAGTGGACAGGAGTCCCAACCAATCAGAGCGCTTCCAGTCTCTGCTGTGTGTGTGTGACGCCAATATTGGGACTCTTTCCTAGTGGAAAATCATCCCAAGTATCGGCCCCCACACGTTTGGAGCGATAATTGCTCTAGGGTGTGTCCAGCTTTACCATGAATACATTTTAGCAGATATTAATCGCTGTGTACCTGGCATGGCATACAAGGCCCACCCTAATAGTTAGATACTAGATATTTAATAATCAGTTATACAAAAGGATGGTGCACAGTGATATCAGAGGAGGTGATGCCAACCCGGGTCTTAAAATTCACTCATATGAACACTGGTGTTTATGACTATTAGTACCAAACTGTAACTGTAACAAAAACATATTACATTATATTACATTAACAATGACTCAGACTAAACAATGCAGAAGATGGCCAATGACATCATGATGGCTACACCTCATGTAGAGTCACATCTTCAATAGATAACACTCAATATTCACCTTCTGGAATCTTTGCTCCAACACCTCATGTTCCCATTTCAGGTCATTTAGCTCTTTCTCTGCTGATCTCAGACGGGCTTTCGTGCTCTAAAAGTGGAAATACAGAACAGTTTACTTTAGTCTTAAGTCATTTATTTATAGTGATAAGTGGTCAATCATCCTGCACGGAGATGTGTTTGCCAGCTAGGAACAGAAAGCTGCTTATAGAGCTTACATGAACTGGAAATACTGTGATAACTTCAGCTGGTGTAAGCAGGTAAAAGACACAGATCATGAAATCATTTACTGCCTATTACCATCTGTAAACGTCCCGGGGCACATTTAGTTTATAATGTAGTCATTACTGCCATTCTCAGCAGCATCCTAGACTGCTCCTAGACATTTCTGCACAGCCAGAGGCTTCATACAGATATGATCCCAGCATAACAGCAGCTTCCTGGGGCTAGATTTACTAAGCTGAGTGAAAGGAAAAATTGCGCATAGCAACCAATCAGATTCTAGCTCTCACTTTCCTATTACATACTAGAAAATGTCAGCTAGAATCTGATTGGTTGCTATGGTTAACACCTCCACTTTTCCTTTCCCTTTAGTAAATATGGCCGCATGTGTAAAAGCCATTAATGAGTTGCCTGAGTTGATCTGCTGGATACTGCTGACAATCCAAAAGTAATGAAAACTAAACTGAAGTAACCAAAAGCAAAAAAAATTAACTTGTAAAAGTTAACAAAGGAATTAAAAGTTTTGTTCTCTTCTGAATTAACTTAAATTCTATTTCTATAACTTCTATTCTCTTCTATATTGGTCGGGTGATTTGTGATTGGGTTAGAATTGTGCAAGTGTGTGACCAGCTTTAACTTTTTTACATATTTGCAAACAAAAAACTATGACTTATTACAAATACATCAATTTCTTTCTATATCCCCTGAGATGGTATTAGCAGGATGTGTGTTTTTGTGGCACAGTATAATCAGGCATTCTCCGCACACGCAGTAATCAAGGTAGACCGGTTGTTGAAACTAGATACTCTTAAGATTCTAATAATAGATTTTCCCATGAGACTTACAGCCAGGGACACCTTGTCCTTTTCATAATTGGCCAGTTGTCTTTGGAGTTCGGACACATCTTCGCGAGCCTTCTGTAGGGGTTCTGTCAGGCGACGGTTCTGTAGCTGCAGATCTGCCATCTCTTTCTCCAGCCGGTCTTCCTTTTTCCGCATATCCTCCATTTGCTCCTGGAAAAGTGTGTCTGGTGACTATGAGGGCATTTAGTCCTTTGCTAAGGTCACTATTTACTACAATGTTCTGTATATTAAACGCCTCAGCAAACAAATTGTCTGCCTGCACTGTGTACAGGTCACAAACGGATGCAGTCCTTCCTGCTGTAGCCTGCTTTTAGAAATAGACACAGCTGAAAGGCAGCCTTTTTTTTATGAATGGGTGAGTGTGCCACTGACAGCTCCGGAGAGGTGAGTAACCTCTCCGGGGACTTTTAGTGTGGGGGAGGGAGGGTTAGAGTAAGGCTCTTAGGAAGGGAGGGTTAGAGTTAGGGCCACGGGGAGGGTTAGGGTCATGCTGC
>WWET01000745.1:245839-263627 GCA_011038615.1 Limnodynastes dumerilii | reverse complement strand
CGGAGGGGAAGGTCGCGGAGAGGCCTCGCGGTGGAGAGAGGACAGCAGCAGGGATGCGGGACGCATTACCAGGTAAGGAAACAGCTGACCGCTCGCAAGTAGCGGCGGCAGCCGTAACACGTAGTAGCTCAATTCTTAAAATAACGTACGTAAGATGCAAACTACGTAACTTAATCCTGAAAGTCATTTTGAGGCGGATTCAGACCTTGCATGCACTGCCAGATCTTCACTCGAATTCCGCAAGCAGCTTGTCAACATTGGGATGCAGACACCTGAATCCGGCTCTTTGTTTGGGGAAACATTTGAGGGATAGATGTCAATGCTTATAGACTCAGGACAGTGTGAAATCACTGGACAGACTGTCCTTTGGTAAAGCAAATGCTTTCTAAGAAAGATCAGAATGGAGTGTTTGTTACTTTTCTACCAATAGCAGAAAGTGAGTTTAGGTTACGTTGCTATTCTTTTGATCACCACAGATGCACAGAGAAAATGCTCTACATTTGCCCAGGAAAGCTTTTATGTCAGAGATTGTCTGTTTTCCTTTTAATCTTTGTAGAGCCTCTGAGCAGCGTCTCATCTCTGGAAGTGCACTTTGATCTCCTGGACCTAACGGAACTTACAGATATGTCCGATCAGGAATTAGCGGAAGTGTTTGCCGACTCTGATGATGAAAACCCCCACAATGATCCTCCACCAGGTGCGGAATCACCCTACTACATAGAAGCTAGGTGTTAATTAATAAGACGGAGACACAGAGTAGACAACTGTAGAACCGGCTTAGGGGAGATTAATGAACATATTGTCCAGATAATGGGCCTGATTCAGAGAACCGTATTCACGGCGAGTTGCGTGCGTATTTTTAGGTACGTTTCAACCGCGCATGCGTAGTAACTTTTTACATGGTTTACGTAGATTATACGTGCGTAAGTGCCTCAAGGACAGACTTGTGAATCGCACGTGGGTACATACGTCCGGATATGTGACGCAAAAATACGCACGTAAAAGTTTTAATAAAAATGGGTGGGGGAAGGAATTTAATTGAAGGAATGTGGGCGTGACTTACATGAATTGCATTGTACAGAGGACACATACGCACGCAACTGCTCACAGAAAGTTACAAGTGGTCTATTGAGGCGGAAGTAACTGACAGCATGACCGAGAGAGGGGAGTGTCATGGGTGTCAGGGGATTTGGCCTGCACCGGCCGTGCGTATAATTGCCTTCCTTCATGGAAACGGATCTCTGAATACGCCCCAATAACCCAATGAACCTTGAATTCAACTAATTCAGAATGTGTGCATGTTCTAAATGTGGGAAGTTTTATTGCAGCAGTTACAAAGGGTGACCTTGTTATTCAAGCAAGGACAGGGATAGGTGGCAGAGAAACCCAAGAAGATGTCACATACTCAGATGTCTGAAATCAGATATAATGTGGTATATATATATATATTTTTTTTTTTATATATATATTTTTTTTTTTGCCCCATTTAGGTTTACAATTACCTCCACTCCCTCGAGCAGGATATCTGCGTTCCCCATCCTGGACCAGGACACGAGCAGAGAGGGAGAAAAAACATCTCAGTGACTCCGAGCTGCAGGGAGGCCTTCTAGACACGTTCTTCACTGCAGAGAGATCCAAAGAGAACTAAAAGCCTTTATTCCAATCATACTGGTCCCTACTCCCCTCTGATCATCCATATCAGGGAATGGACCACAGAAAGTGCCAAGACCATAGCTCTAGAAACTGCATTAACCACAGAGACTCGACAGACAGACAGACCGACAGACTGGTCCTGCTCACTACCTGCAGGATAGGACTGGTCCACATACATGCAGTACAGGAACATTCTGGCGGTGGAGCTGTAATAAATAGCTTTTAACAAGCTCATCACAAAAACTACTGCCACAATAATGAAGACGAAATTGGTAACACCATAGACTGTACAGAGAATCCCAGGCACTGCTGTATTACCATCTGTATATTGAGTTCTGTATCAAACACCTGCTGCATTTCCATCTCCTTGGTACTTGTTTGAGATTCTATTTTGTTGAAAGAAGGGAAAAGACCGTGCGTGGAAGCTGTGCTGGATGTGACTCCACAATGAGCTCAGTCCCGTTCCAGAGAGATGAGAGGACAACACGCTGTAGGATTTGCCGTTTCGGGACAGCTTTCAATGAACATTACTTTCCTCATAAGCACAGAATGTCCCCTGCAGCCTTAAAGAAACTTCATCGACCCGACCTTGAAGTACCTTGCGTGGCCTCTTTGGGCCACAGACTTGCCACATAACCCTGATTGTGGAGCACTTTGATGGGGAAACGCAGTGCACAAACCCATGTCTGTCAGTTAGTTCTCACGTCATCTTAAAGAATCAACACCACGACGTGTGTTCCAAAGTTCAGGTGACCACTTTTGTTTTGTTACTATGGTGACACATTTGCACTTTAAATCACATGATGTGGCTGCGCCCCACAGCATTGAAATATTTCCTCTAAGCCTCTATGAGGGGTATTTGGCACTTACAAGGTATTACATTATAGTTCTAGATGGTTGTTGCTTACAACACAATGCTTTAAATTATCCATAAAACACATAATTAGTTGCTGAGTACGGCAATTACCTAAATGACTCTCAATATTATGCCTGCAGTCTTACTAAAGCTTCCTCATTTGAGAACATTCAGAAATGTGGATCCTGTGCACATGTTGTGCTATATAAACATTTCAGTCCCTCAATATATAAAGAGAGCCATTCATCGTAAGGTAAAAACTCCATGGAAAAATGTATATTTATGTATTTATCTATCATCAATACACCCCCAAGACGTTTGAAGAACCATTCCCAGGTCCCTGATATGACTTCCTGAACAGGAAGAAGCGGCTCTATTTTCTTAGATGGGAAGTTACCCTCTAAGATCTATGGGCCAGATCCAGACCTACGTACGCGAGTGATTTCACGCTAGCCGCTAGCGTAAAATCGCTCATTAGTACTTGCTCATGCTCAGAGCCACCCGTATTTACGCTACGGAGGCAGGGTGAGGCATTTAAATCGTACAGTATGGGCGTGGTTAGGCGAGTAAGTACGCGAGGGCTATACGTATGTCAGTGGTTATGCAGTGTAAACTTAAGGTAGGGTTTGGTAGGCATAAATCGGCCAACGTATGTACATGCGAGGGGAGTGCCTAGGGGAGAGCTTAGAAGGTACGCGAGCGTAAATAGGCTATGCTAGGAAACGTATTAGACACGTAGCTCTGGTTCTATCCCTATGTTCTTGTCAATGGGATATGTGCACTACTGCCATTAATATCTGAATATTATCTATTCACTACAGCCCTGTACTCAGGGGATGTAATTGCCGCTGCAATTAGCTGATTTTCACATTGTACAGATAATGAACATTCCTATTGGGAACCGGTACTATGGCGAATGGCCCTATTTCAACAAAGTACTCGTTACCGATAGCGAATTGTGCTCTGAACAGGTAGGGTTACGGTTAGGTTGCTATAAGGGGAAGGTAGGTTGCTACTATATAAAAGGGGAAGGTTAGGGTTAGGCTGCAGAACAGGGAGGGTTACGATTAGGCTGGTAGAAGGGGGAAGGTTAGGGTTAGGCTGCAGAACAAGGAGGGTTCGGGTAATGGGTAGGGGAGGGTTAAGGTACCCATTGTTGCTGGAATCTTGGAAGGTCCTCCAGGGGCTTTCTTGACAGAAACAGACAGAGAATCACCGCTGCTGCCGTTTCCTTGCTGGAGTGTAATCCGTGGCAAATAAGATAATTGTAGCGGCAAACCATACACGTGCTCAGAATATGGCGGCTCCTGCTTCTGTTAAAGCAAGGTATAAAATGAAGTTCTCAGCAACTGCGGAGAGATGAATTCTTTCTTCTTTCATTCTCACGGTCTAGCTCACGCTGTATAAAAGTCAAATATTAGGAACTAGACATTTTTCGATAACGAACAAAATCTTAAGTAGATTTAAAACTGACCCGTCTAGCCCCACGCGGTCTAAAACCATAATATCCTCAGAGCTCCTGAAGGTGGAAGCGAGTAATGGGTTTATTATTAGGCATGTGCCATAACTGTTGTTGGAAATAAATGGCCAAGGTCAGGTGACTTAGTGGCACAAGGGGGATGTCTGTATCAGACGCAACCTCCATTTCCACTCCTGGGTCACAGAGGATCACGTGCAATGTCACGAAAGAGCAAGGGCGGGGAAGGGGGGGGGGGGTTAATGTTCTTATATTTGTTCCTGGTGGAAGCAATACGTTTTTAGATTTATTCACCGACAGTTGACTGAACAGGGATTTAAATGGCAGCAATGCCTAAAAATAAAACGATATATGCAATCAGGTAATGTTTTTGTTAGGCCCCTGTGTCTTACTACTTTGGACATGCAACTTGTTGGCAGCGGCCCAGCAGTCTTCTGTCTGGGTAGTGGTTACTTGCCTCTAGGAGCATAAATTAGTCATACTTGATCATGAGCTAGGTGCAAACTGAGGACAAGCGGGAGGAAAAAGAGCAAAAGAAGATTCTTAGCTGAACGTAAATAAGAGAAGACAGGAACTTGCGGCTTCACCTGGTTTGTCACCATTGGAATGTCACCTACTCTGTCAGCCACCCATCCAACCGAATCCTCCACAGTTATACTAAAGAGTGCAATTCATTATGCCCTGACGCTTATAACAGATCCAGAGATGCTGAGCTTTTTACATGGAAATAAGCTTGAGGGAAAGACACCTCATAGCTCCTAAATAGACTGTCACTTTGGGCTCCAGATTTAGTTTCCTTAGATTAAACAATCCAGGTCATTTCTGTTCTCAGGGAACTATAAATAGAGAAGAATAAGTCTACTCTAGATGCAGAACAGAATCTCCTTGGTAATGATTAAAGCTCCACATCTCTCCTGCGGCTGTATTTACCATTGCAATAGAACATTCATTTTGATTTAATTCACCATTAATAAAACATTGTGCAATATGGACATTATAATGGTAAAATATGAAACTGAGCATTATGTAATAGTGACATTTGTATTGCAACCTGAATTATCTCTAAACATTCCTCTCTGCATAGCAAAATGATTTATTTCATAGCAAGTGCTTAATTTGTACAGGATAAACACCAAAGGTGACCTAATAGTATGGTCTAGGTACCCAATGGGTGGGAAGTGATCCTAACCACAGTCTTAAAAGTGGAACTAGAAGATGAGAGGGAGTGGTTACGGATTTCATGTTACAGCGTGGGCAGACTCCAAGCACACTGTGCCAGACGCCCACACAGAACTTCCATGGCCAAGAACCCATTTTAAGATTTTGGCGCCATCGCCACAGAAAACGGGCCTTACAGTACAATTAACATACGTCCCACCGTGCATAGTTCACGTTTCCCACCCCACCCTGCCAATAGCAAAGACTGCTAGCACAAAAGCATAGATACTGAGGATCCAGCTCTGTGCTGGTCTGCATCGTGCGCACGCACAATCCATCAGCCTGGATCCGTTGCAGCACCATATTGCTGAGCAACCAAATTCCCACATCCTTAAGTGAGGACTCATGTGTCCACGTTTTCACACTGTCATACAAAAGGATCGATTTTAGACTTCCATCCCCATGGCGATCGTAGATCCGAGCGGAGTGGTGATCTGATGCCAGATCCCCACTGGATCCAGCCTTCGATGCGCTGTAAGGGAGGCCCAGTGTTTGGACAATGCCCTTTTTACAGAAGTCAGGATCTGGTCGAAACTTTTTTGCCTCACAGTCCTTATTGTTCCATAATTTAGACTAAAATAATAGATTCTTGTTTTATTTAATTGTTTAGCTGTGTGTTGGATACTTAGGATTCCTAGTTAGTCATTTAAAAAGATGGAAGCTCTTCCTGGCAGCAGTGACACAGCTATCTATAGTTTTTGGGAATCCCCACTGGAGGCAGCATTATGAAGGCGTATCATTTTCTCATTAAACTAATATGAATTGTTTGGACTGAATCTCTCTTTTGGTGTCTAGGTAACATCTTTAGGGTAAGCATCTTTACCAATTCATAATTATAATTAAGAAGAGTCAAAACTATTTAATAATCAAAGAATTAGATCTGCAGCAATAGTATATATTATACCCTCCCTCTGCATTCACAGGGGCCTGGATTCTGCCCGAGCTTTGGCCTTATTGGTACTTCTTAAATATTACCATAGCATTTTCCAAAATATTGTTCTAGTGTATAGCCAGGATTTTTCTGTAATGTTGGACCGTATATATATATATAAATGGTAAAAAACTCTTGAATCTGATAATTTTATCTTTAATCCTTCCTAAAATATGTCAGATTCAAGCTACCAATATCCCCTAGTGTGTCACTATTATCCAATTATTGGACCCTGTTCCTCCACCTCATGGCTAGAGTTTTGCCATCTCTCTGACACCATAATTATTGGCAATTACAACAGTAATAAAGTCATGAAAACTCTACATTTCTGATGCACTTGCCGATAATTCTTTCTGGAAGATAAGGGAAACTCTGGCAAGGAGGTGGAGGTGCCACACATTAGAGAAGGATCTCCCTGACAGTCAGCCAATCAGCTGCACAGGCCTCCTGTAGAGATTGACAGGAAGCCCATTCAGCCTATGAGCTGCAAGGGCCTACTGTCCATCTTGGCAACCCTTCCTTTCAGTCACATCAGGAAAGGTTAGTGGCGGCTAGTGGAAAATTGTCCTGTTTATCTGCCAGTTTCTGCTGTGATCAATAATAACTTTATTGTATTCCCAGCATTCACCTAATAAAATGTGTGTGGTTAATGGCTAGGACGACAGCCCAGTCCACTCCCCTCACAGCAAGATAAACCCTCTTGAGAGAATGGACTAATTTTTTTGGCGCCTAGTTCTGAAGGCTCCCCGTAATTTATGATGTCTCAGACAAAGGTAGTGTTGGCTTCAAATAATGATTTCAGTGCCATACAATGATGATGTTTTTGCTGACAATGACCCATAGCTAACATGGTAAGGTTTAACGTGTTTTATGATGTTGCGATGCTAACTCACTAAAACACTAGTGTGCAAAAGAAAATAAAAACACTACATGGACACTGTGTACATTATTATCTGATGTATAATCACTGTGAGGGCAAAAATTGTCATATAATATGAGAAAAGTACAAGACATTGTCACAATTTGATGTTTCACCAGTTTATATAGAAGCTTTCCTAAGCAGTTCATTAAAGATCTAACCTGACCAGTGCCAGCTTGTGTGCCCGCTGTGTTCTTATATTCCTGTAATGAGTGCCAGCCAGTTGTTATCACTGTTTATTTAGTAGCTAAGCTCCCTCCTGGTACCAGTCTGTGTGCCCAATGGCCTGTTACCTCAGACAGCACTGCAATTATTACCACCATGTGAGCATACCACATGTAACTGGAGATAATAAAGACGTCGGGATGCTCAATACTGCCAGTCGCAGCAGACAATGTGACCTTACAGACTACCTAAGAGTGTCATTGCATCTTATAGCTCTGCGTTGTGTAATTAGCATGCAAATTATACGTTATCATTGATATATTAATATACTGGGGATGATCCAAAGTAACAGCAAAGAAAAGGGGTAAATCTGAACCTTGGCAATATAATATTGAACTACAGATTTAGAAAGCTAACAGAGGAGCAGATCCCCGAACGACTGTAGTGTTACAAAGAAAAATTGGGGGGGGGGGGGGGGGGGGGAGAACAATAACCTCACACATAAGGACTTATGATATCAGAACCAGGGCTTAAGGTTTCTGTGCTGTCTTCATTTAAAATAGGGACGGCTTGGAAATCTGATAGGGCATTAACATGCCCTTACTGTAAACATTATAATAGATCAGCCGCTACTATCTAGCATAGACATCGTACACATCCTGTCCAGTCGTCAAGGATTCCTGTCCAGTCGTCAAAGGATTCCAGTGCAGAAGTGTAGATCCTGAGGATACAGAGCCATGCTGGATGTCTGCTCTGTGCATGTTTTGCAGCTCAGCTATAAAGTTTAAAAACAAAACTGTCCAATACTCAACTATGACTAACAACTCCCAGCATGCTCCAACAGCACAGACATAGCCGATACCTGGCAAAGCATGATGGGACTGAAAGTTTCACAACACCTGGGACGGCTGCCTGTATTAGATATGGGCCATGCTTCATCTAGCAATGGGAAAAGCAATGTGGGGCTTTCTAACTTTGAGTCATTACAAATCTCAAATACCTATAAGAATAGGAGACCAAACTGTCCAAAGTGAGTGATTTACGACTGATCACATTGGGAAACAACTTATTTTGTGACTTGCGTACACCCCAAGCACCGTGACCCATTCCCAATCTGCTCAATCCAGCGTTTCTATTTTTTTCTCTTTTTTTTCTCGGGTTCCAACAGCGGGATGCCTTGAGCCTACGAGTAGGAGGGGTTTTTATTCAAATGTAAGGGCGTGCTAACTGGCGAGTGCTATAAACATCTGATCTGTTGCTATTTTAAGTAGGGATGGATTGTAGATTTAAGGCAGGGTTCTAGTCAGATCTCAATGCAAACACTGGGTGCAGTCTCCCATGCTCTGGAACGGGGGTGCGGATACAGCAATGATCCACCAATTGCAAGTCTGGATCCACTGTGGCTTTAGACGAGTCAAAGGGAGAAGCCCTTTCCATGTATACCTGACTTATTACCACCTGGCATAAATTTAATCCAGTGATCTGTAATATGCTCAATAATAAGGTGTGTAGGTACCAGAACCACTGGCTATGGCTTACCAGATCCACTGTGGCTGCTTCCTCCGAGTAATGCATTACATTCAGAAACGCACTCGACAGATGCTGTGTGCTGTAGGGGAATATAGAGCAACACCTGTAAAGAAGAGGTTAATAACACAGAGTTACATAATGGGAACACTTATTCGATCTGTGGGTATATTAACCTAGCCAGAGTATAAGGGGTTTATAACAGGGTTGCAGGTGATCATTAAATGCTTTCTGTTTCCTTCTTTGTATTAATGAACACAAAGCTGCTTCTAACCACACACTTGAATCTTTTGAAAGCGCATTGAAATCCTACATGCATTTATAAAGATGTCAGATGTAAAAACACAGCTACACCACCTCATCTAGTGACGCATGAGAAAAGGTTCCCTAAGGATGTCTGCACTTGCGTCAGTCTGACCTTTCTGCCAGCAGATGACAATGATGTTGAGGTACTGAGCACTGGCGAGGATTGTAATTACTTAACAAATCAAAGAGGGATTTAACCACACAGGTCAAAGCGGAGACTAAATCTTTGTGCCCCCGTTCATCTGTTCTGAGCAGTAGACTGAAGACAGAGTATGCAGGTTGCTCTAACAGTCACTGCTCTTGAAAATGTGATTATTCATTATACAATCACAGCTGGGTAATGGCCTGTTTTTTTTAACAAGAAGCCTGTTACCTTCAATCCTGCAGTGCGATCTGTTGAATAATTTGCAGACTAACCTAGAAACTTGTAACATTGGCCCTTTATAATAGCCCCATAAGATTTTATAGAAAACGTTAGCACAGTCTTAATGGTCCGGATTCACAGTAATTCTTAATGTTATATTAAGGCATCAAAAAAAAGATTCCCCTATCCCCTTAGAATTACTGTAATAGCTCTGGCCCATAACTAGACATGGTGAAATCATAGCACCAACATTTTGGTAATTTAGCTACACCCTTTATGAGGTGCAGACATGGAATAGATGATATTATGGCACAAGTTTATAGGATCATTTTTGTTAAAAATACACACACATAGATCTCATCAATTTAGCGTCTTACAAGAATGGATTTACCATAGCTGTTCATGTGAATCATAAAAATTTGAAATGTGTTATTTGTTCCCTTGGCTTCTGCATTCATACTATTATTAGGGTTATATATAAGGATACAGAAAAGAAAAACAAACATCTCATTTGTTGGTGGTCATTATATGGAGCAAAACATGTGACCATCGACTACTGTAAATGTCAGCATATGGTGTTTACCTGTGATATGCCTGCTCCTAGACAAAAAGGAGCCTTGATGACTCTTGGCAGACAATGGTCTGATTTGCTGTGCCTTTATTTTAGTCCTATTATTTGGACAGCAGTAAAGAACCTGTTTTTGCCAAATCTAGTAACACTGATAAGGACAGGAACAAACAAGATACATTTATATATACTTTTATTTTAAAGATAAGATCATGGTTAGTCACTGGGTAATGGCTAGAGTGCCAGGCCATGTTTTGTTTTTTGTGCAAATTCCCCTTGCCTTGTGCACCTGCTGTATAATTACCTTATAAACTGATCTGAAGCAACTGCTATCTTGGAAGTGTGTTTTAAAGTGTGTCTGGGATGGCAGCTGAGAAGGGGAGCGGTCTCAGAGTGGCTTGGGGACCTCTGCAAGAGGTGAGCTCTCAGTTTAGAAAGATATTTCATATGTGACCCACAATTGGGACTCTAAATTTTAGAGTTAGGACCACCTAACAGAGAAGCCTTGTAAGTGGCAGATGGCTTAAGTGGCGGGTGGCTTAAACACATGTCTGCGGATATTTGTGACTAATTCTCTGACTTTTATTTTAAAGATAGAAGATCATGATTAGCTACTGGGTAATGGCTAGAGTGCCAGGCCATGTTTTGTTTTTTATATATATATATATATATATATATATATATATATATATATTTTATTTTATTTTTTAAATATACATTCCCCCCAGATGTTTTTTATGTACTTTTATGGACTTAGCACACAAATTTGTTATGGGTGGAGATTCCAGGGCAAACAGGAATAAATTGCAGCATATGCAATATACACCATCACAGGCAAAGCAGGTTGTGGAGTGGATAACATCTTGAACTCTTGCAATAGGTTCAGTTGTTATCAAAGTTTTATCTTGCCTGATGGATTCCCTGCCAATACCCAAAAGTAGCATTGATGGGCTAAAGGGCAATACTTTGGCTATTGTGCCAGTGGTAGTGAGATAAACTCCATCTAGGCAGCTCACTATATACCAGAATAAAGCGCTCAGATACAAGTAATAAAGTAGCCATATTCACAGTTAAGAGTGAGTTAGTTACAGACAGATCCACACCTCACTCTTCCAGCTCCTAACCAGCCCTCGTTTTTAGGTACCTTATTGCACTTACAAGTGCCATAGGGCTACCTTATCTAACCGTGTGTAATTTACTATTTAGGAAGGAAACTATGCACAGACATTTCCTCTCCCCCTCTCCCACTTCTACCTAAACACTCCCCGAGGCAGCATTACACCGCCTTTATACTTAAACTTACTCAGTGCTGTCTTTAAAGACCGGTTGGAGGCAATCTACAGTGGTGGCCAAAACTGCAGACACTTTTTGAAATTTGAATGTTTTTCAACTTCGAAGGCTTATAAAAACCTGTTACACTTCATGCAGTGCAATGATTCATATATCAAATGAAAAAAAATGTAATGCTGAATTCAACACAATAAACAGAGGTCAAATATTTGCGTTACAAGGAAAGTGATGCAGTGAAAACAACACTTATGGTGAAAATCCCTGTGTACTTATGATGTCACTGTCATTTCAGTATTTAGTTGGGTATCCTTTATTTTTCAAGACAGCAGCACAGCG
This sequence comes from Limnodynastes dumerilii, assembly GCA_011038615.1. Lineage (NCBI taxonomy): Eukaryota > Metazoa > Chordata > Amphibia > Anura > Limnodynastidae > Limnodynastes > Limnodynastes dumerilii. Next base: position 252,017 of record WWET01000745.1, on the reverse strand, counting down.
TTTGGAGCTCTTCCTTCTTTATTGTGTGGTGCCATGAGACAATTATACTCTCAAGTAATTCTCTTTTATTGGATGGACGCCTCAGATGTACCAATTTTATCAAACGGAACCACAAATGTTCTATGGGATTCAGGTCTGGGCTGTTTCCTGGCCATCCCAGCATCTGTATGTCATTCTCCGTGAACCACTGTTTTCATATCTGCACAGTGTAGCACAGAGCTGAATCCTGCTGGAAAAAAAATGAGGCATTATCTGCTAAAAGACAGAAGGTAGAAGTTTTCGTTGTAGGATGGTGTCAATGTACTTTCCATCTATGACATGAAGGTGGCCTACAGAATCTGCTGTCATATATGCCCAGATCATAACACTTGTAGGATTCTTTGTTGTCGCTTGAATGTAATCTGGACGCACCTCTTCCCCGATGCGACATCTCACATATTTTCTCCCATAACTACCAAATATTGATATCTTAGTTTCCTCACTCCATATCACTTGTTTCCACTGACCTTCTGTCCATGCAATATGTTCTTTTGCCCACTGTATTCGTTTCTGCCGCTGCTTTTTATTCAGGAATGGCTTTTTTCGGGGGAATCCTACCTTTTAGGCCAACCTCCATTAGTCTTCTTCGTACCGTTCTTGCACAGACAAAACCACCAGTTGCACTGGTCGCAGATGACATCCATCTGTCCCTGGCGCAAATTTGACAGCCGATTGGTCCTCAGAACGACGATTCCGATTGGCTGGTAGTAGCTGATACCACAATCCGCTTCTTCAATGTCATGCATCTGTGCTTCTTTGTCTGACTGAAAGTAGCATAACTTCCCTTGTGCTGCAAATATTTGAGCTCTGTCTATTGAGTTGAATTCAGCATTACATTTCCTTTCATTGATATATGAATCATTGCACTGCGTGAAGTGTAACAGTTAACAGTTACAGTAAGCCTTCAAAGTTGAAAAACATTCAAATTTCAAAAAGTGCCCGAAATTTTGGCTACCACTGGACGTCCCTACCTGGCTCATAGATTACGTAAATTACCTACTACGCATGCGTAGTAGGTGAATTCTTAAATCTCCGCACCTAAGAAGCAGAAGCTTCTTAGGTGTGAATCAGGGCCAAAATGACAGAACACTATCCAAACTTTTCTTTTTACATGGATGTCCTGCACTACCCAACTACATAAATCTTAAGCAAAGACAGTTAAAGCACTGTCCTATAATGCTCCATAGAACACAATCCCTGATAATGAACACAGAATAATTCAACTTTTCCTCCATGCAGAGTACGACCGTGTCAGATGCTACTTGTTGGTCTTACAATGGTTGTGTTGTGGATGTTACAGAAGGCCCTCGTCTCCATCCTGCAGAAAGAAAGCCTGGGATAACCTCTTTTGTTCACACTACTATTTAGAAGGAAGGTTATAAAAAAATAAAAATAAAAAAAAAAATAAAAAAAAAGAGCAAAAGCAAAACAAAACAGAGCAATTGGGACTCATAAATAATTTCTGACAGGGCTGCTAAGAGAAGGGTTGTTGTAGCATCTAAGGGGAAGCGATGATTTATTTATGAATAACTCCACAGGAGAGGGAGGATGTTTTTAAGGCCCAGGCTGAGAGCTTAGATCCAAGTGACGCTGCAATAAAGACAATGTGCTCTCATTACAGAGTGGCGCTGACTGCTTATCAGAGGCACAGATCTTGGGCAACAAAGCCTTCTATGTATTATTCACCAGAGGCAAGGGGCTCATCCATTATGAATCTTAAGAGACCTCTGCTGCATGTGCTGTTCACTCCTCACACATTTTAAAACTTGTTCTTCTCTCCCATAGGATCATTGTGTTAAATTAATGAGATTATATATGTATAAATTAAAAAAGCTGTAACAACTGGAATGTCAATTTGATGGTCAATGAAAGACTTTAATACTTACCATCTCCTCCAAGCAACATAAAAAGACCCTTTGCACAGTTCATATTAACAGCATCTGGTCTCTCCTACAGAAGTGGAACAGATAACTAAGGACAGGGGCAACACAGACACAGCTTCATATATATATGTATGTATGTATCTATCTATATACCTATCTCTAAAGGGTGTGGTTTGCCGCTTAAAAGGACTTATCGCTACACATTCCCAAGAAGAATGGTTCTTCAAATTGCAAATACTGTTAACAGCAAAAAGTAAGCCCTTAGCCTCCATCCCCACAGCCTAACCCTCACTTCCCCCTTAAGTGCTAACTCTAATCTCTACCGCTACCTCTCACTACTGGGAAAGGGGAAATAGATACCTGTTCCCAATTGTAATGTTCTATTTACGGCCTATTGCGAACAACGATACAGCCGTCATTCAGCTGACGATTGCGTCACATTCGAAATAAGACTGTTCTAACCGGAAACTGCATCGCATCTCTAAATACCTCATCATATTATTTAACAAAGATGGCAGGATCATAACCAAGGAGGAAAGGTGAGGCTGCCAATTAGGGACACTTATTGTCATACTAACTAGACAAAATGGGACCTGGCCTAGGTTTTGGAGGCTAAAGCAGAGAAAGGTGAAACATACCCATTAATTAAAGACATATAGCCCCTTTCACACCACCACCAAATACCCAGGTTTTTTTTTTGTCAAAAACTTGGTTATTTGGTGGTGATGTGAAACCACCACTTCCAGGGACTTCGACCCGGGAAAAAAAGAAGGTTTTTTTCCCTGGTCCTACCCAGAAAGGGTGGCAATGTGAAAGGTCCAGGGTTGTTTTTAACCCGGGTCTTTCATATTGCCTCCTGATTGGTTCAGATTTGTTTACTGTTGCTATGGCAACCCATAGACCAATAACAACACATAACCGAAAAAGAGGTCATACATGGTGTCGTTTAAAACCACCAGGATGAAGATATTTTAAACACATAGGCATAAAGCCATGAAAATAGGTTGTTTTAATAAGTGATCCTCCCTCTCAATAACAACATACACAGTAACAGAAAGTTGTATCATTTTATACAGAATAATCTACCTGAAGTGATTAGATCTCTGCAGCCAGCTTGTGGGTAGAACCACAGTGAAGGTATCTGACAACCATCATTCAGGAGGAAGCAGAGTTCCTCAAAGACTGAAGGTTTATACCCTCCGTACAGTCTCGTCAGTACACTTTAATCAGGAGACCCCACAAATCAGGCAGCCCTGAGCTAGGTCTCTGGAACTTTTAGACATTAGACCAAAGCTCAAATCCAATAGGTATGGGTAAAGGGTGCCTACAAGGGGTATAGAGTCCCATCTTCACAGCTATTAGTGAGGCACTGCTGGTAAGGCCATAAACATTCAAAAGAAAGAAGAGAAGGAAGAAGATTGGCCCATTGTTTTCTTGGTCGTCCTCCCTGAGTTTACAACTCATTAGGTGAATAAATTATTCCAGTCCACATCACAGAACGTGCAATTCCACTACTTTGTAGCTTCCGGTGTTTCACTCCTCTCTTGGTTCCAGTCTTTTAGACCTTCTGGTAAAGAAGTGTCCTCTTCAAAGCTACCAGTCCCTTCTACAAACTCTTCATAGGAGGACTTTTCAGCAAAAGGCCGAGGGCCCAACAAATTAATCATGTCTGATTTCTCCAAGACTTCCTTCTCCAACAAACACTTCCCAACCTGATTGTGACGACAACAGCTGTAGTTAATGGCTTGAAAGTAAAACATACTGAACAAATAAAGCAGACTGCAACTGCAGAATGACCTCAGCGTTGACAAATATGAATCACTTACCTTCTCTACCTGCTCCTTGCACTGTGTTAGCAGCTGTAGGGTCCTCTCGTATGCAGAGAAGATTAATTCTCTGGCCTCCTGGTCAATAAGCTCAGCAGTTGCTTCACTATACGGTTTTGATGCAAACATTTCCCCTTTGCGTGCAAGGTCGAAAGACACTTGTCCTAACTTTTTGTTCATCCCAAATGTTACAATCTAAAGAAAGACCATTTAAAAAAAAAAAAAACTAAATATATTGCAATTCAATAATCCAAAGAATACATTAAAATGTTAAAAAGACTACAATTCAAAAGGGGTGGATCTAGTTTTACTCTGATAAAGCGACACGCCATTTTTTCTGATTGGGTGACTCTAAATTTTGCCCCTTTTAGTGGGAAGGAAGGGCGAGTAAATATTGGTTTATCTCACAGCTGAACTCTACCCAATGCTTAATATCACTGTGGATGCTATGCATTTTACTGAATAGTAGCAAGTTCATAGTTCAAGTAACCACAGCGGTATATCCACGGAGTGACCATGGCTTTTTTTCCCTTGTACATCCACTGAAACTACCACAATTGATGGTCTGAAAAGCACAAAGGTGACTGTCACTAGCATTGTGCTGCTGGGAGCATTTTTCCTGCAATTTCAGCTTCTAAGCCAGCCAGTATGTGCCGCAAAATGAAAACAGATGAAGTCCGAAAATTTCCAAATTAAGGTAAACCGAGGATTTTGGAAAAGGGAACAGCCAATGGATCAGTATGTATTTAGAGTACATATTTATATTTTTATAGTAGTGTGTGTGTGTGTGTGTGTGTGTGTGTGTGTGTGTGTGTGTGTGTGTGTGTGGTGTGTGTGTGTGTGTGTGTGTGTGTGTGTGTGTGTGTGTGTGTGTGTGTGTGTGTGTGTGTGTGTGTGTGTGTGTTTTTTCATGCAGTCAAAATATCTAAGCTTGATGACAAAAAATAAAGGAACTGGTAAAAAGCACCACAGTATTTGTCAGTAGAAAAACAAAAAAAAACAAACAGACCATGTTTATACTATGATGTAAATGACATTTATAAATTGTGATAGAAACACTGGTTTGGAAGTAGAGGGGCAACAAAGCTTCACACAGATTGCAAAGCCTGTCCAGTTTTGCTGAAAAGCCATCAAGGGATGGAGAGTAGAATGGCTCCAGCCACTCAGATCAATTCCAGGGACCAAATTTACTAGGTTGCGGGAAAGGAAATGTGAAGATTTAACCTACCAGCATGTTTTTGGAGTATGGGAGGAAACTGGAGAATACAAAGGAAGCCCATGTAGACACAGGAAGAACATGCAAACTCCACACAGATAAGGCATAGTCTGGGAATCAAACTCATGACCTCAGTGCTGTTGGCCTTTATCTTCGGTTATTGTTCTTTAGTAGATAGTTACTTATTTTGCAAAGTTACTTTGAATCTAAAAGAACTAGCTCCACAAGAACAACACTGCAAAAGCATAAGTACTATATGCCCAGCTATATCCCGGAAGAGGGCTTGTGTGTCCTCACCTGTGAGTATGCAGTGTGTGTCACCTTCTGCAGGTCATCCTGTGCCCCTGTGGTCACGCGACCAAAGAAAATCTGTTCGGCCACACGGCCTCCTAGCATCATACACATGCGGTCAAACAGCTGTTCCTTGGTGTAGAGATACTGTTCCTTGGGGAGGTACTGAGCATAACCCAAGCCCTTACCACGAGGAATGATTGACACCTAATACAGATTAATAAACATTAAGAGAGATATACAAAGCACACAACTATACAAAGTACATCATGGAAACACACGCAGGATGAGGCTTTAATCGGTACTGACAAGAACTGCTGTGAATATGCAGCTATATTTATTTTCCAGGTGTGTTACATATCCAATGGTTATTTACCTATTAAGCAAAGCAAAAATACCATTAATATGTTTATAGAAGTAGCCTATTGCTGCTCCTTGCTGTCAGGGCTATTAATGTTAAATAAGCAACTATTTAAGTTATCAGAGAGAATCTATTACAAGTTATCTTACACCAGTGTGGTATCAATATTGAGCAGTGAAAGCAGAAGTGTGAATGTGACAAAAGGAGCTTAGGCACCAAACATGCATTGAACAAATATTAAATATCATTGCAAACAAAAGCCCCATGAAGGGATTGGTACTTGCAAAAACAAATTAAATAAATCCCAAAAACATGTAAGTACATAGGGCTGGATCCTAATATCCAATTTTTTTTATTTCAAATCAATAAGCATCCCTGCAACCTGAGCTCTGCGCTTTGGAATGACAATGAACAGTATAGGTGAGCCAGCACAGAATTACACACCACCGCCATTTTATGTTCACTGGAATGGGAATACTTAAAGTAGGCTCTGGCAAGCAGAAGTGCATTGGCGGGAAGGGAGCGGTTATCGGTGCAGTCGCATGGATTTGTGGATATTGCA
>WWET01000745.1:202517-229453 GCA_011038615.1 Limnodynastes dumerilii | reverse complement strand
GTGCTATGTTTATTCTGTAAATTATAATTGAACTAGGAACCTTCACCTCTAATTCTCTTTTTAGTTTACGTTTGCCTCCCTCTGCAGTTCAGCATGTACTTTCATGTACAGCATGTACTGAGAATCAGCCTCTACCAGACCTTCCAACATGACCCAATCCACTAGCTACAAAATACTCTGTTCCTAACCTTCCAACAATCATTTACTGTGGTAACCTCCTGGGCTTAAATTAAAGGGCTGGATCCAGAATTAAGAAAGACGGCTGACTTAAGCGTGCTACGTGCATGCACAGTACCTAGGATTCTGCATTGGAACGCAGTCACTTGATGCACTGAGGGTTGGCCCACTCACCTTGCATATGCATGGTGGGCTGGCAGAGGTATTTAAATTGTACAGTAAAGGTTTGGCTAAGTCCTTATGTACAATTCTGTATGGACAGAGATGCATGTGAAATACTTAAGGTAGGGTCCAGGGCACGGAATTGCAGGGGGGAGAGTGTCCACATTTCTGCGTGTGCAATTTTGGATATAAAAATCCATAAGTTAACTTCCGCAACAAAGACTAACGTAAGGATTATGAACCAGAATCACACTTAAGTGTGAAATTAGTATCCTCACCTGTCTGGTCGCCTGATCTCCCCTGACCCGCACCTGTTTTTAGGTGCCTAATGACACATATTTTCTCTCGCAAGTAGGGAAAATTTGCACAGACATGTCTATGCCCTCTCCCACCCACTTATCCTAAGTTCCCCCAGAGGCTGCACTGCCATGTCCCCTTTTACTTTAAAAGCTAGCTGTGCTCTAGCTATAGCTCTTGAACATTTTCTGTTGTGACTGGCTTATCTGGATAAAACAGGTGTCATTCTATTTTAAGCTGGGTACACACCTATGAAATTATCAGACCGATCATGATTACAGACCATTTGGAATGATATTGCAAGGGTGTGTAAGCTCCCACGATCCCAATTTAAAGTGATAAGAAAGGTTGCGTCGGATGATTTAGTTTTATGAACATCCTAAATATTACGATCACCAATGGTAGAATGTGAGGTAAATATGGTTATGTGTTTACGCAGGAACGACCATCTGCCTGACTTTTCTGCCAGTGTTTTGTGCGGCATAGGCAGATACCTGTACAGTGTGTACACAGTCACCATTTTTTCAGTAGATAGGAGAGATGATGATCTCAGATCTGCTGGTAAGTTGGTACAGTGTGTACATGTGAATGTGCAGGCTCATCAAGACTTGCAATGGTCAGTGAAATTTTATTGCATATCAAGTATGACTGCATAGGTGTATAGCCAGTTTAGCAGGAGCCCAGAGACAAACATAATAATGCACAGCACTAGAAAATATGCATATTTATTATAGACACACATTTTCCCATTTTCCTTGAGTCACGTTCAACACATTTCTTAAGGATATTTAATATTTCAATGTATTCTTTTTTTAATGTAATTTTTAACAATCATTCCTTGTCACAAGAGGTCATTATAGTATACAATTGAGTTTAACGCTCTATCTAATGTAATTACTAGAACACATTGTAGCAGCCAACCAGGGCTGTATTGAAAATACACAAATATGTAAACATACAATATCATAAACAATCACAAGCACTGTACAACATATGAAAGAAATCTGTGGATTCCTACCTGTGACTGAAATACAGTTTCCATAATTCATAAGAAGTTGCATATCAAAAAAAGATGAGGATCTATATATTGTTTAAAGTGTATCTGTCACCTCCTTGCAGTGGATTACACAAATTTGTGAAATGAGAGAGAGAGAGAGAGAACTATCTTTTAGTTCACTAGATTGTTTTAGCCCACAAATAGATCCTCCTGTTTGCAGGTAAGAGGTAGACTTTATATTTATTTATATTTCTTATATGAAAGATTAGGGCTTTTGCATACTGAAAATCATGTAAGTTAATAGCTTTAATCATTTGTCCAGTTTTAGCAATGGTTTGTAATTTAATAAGGCAAATAAAACATACATGATAAATGTTATATATTTCTTTATAACATGAAAGTGTGTGTTACAATATAAATTAGTTATAATTAATTTGTTAGTTCAAAAACATAACAATCATCTTTTGTCCATCCCTAGCAGCACCTGTCTCTGGTAGAATAATTGCATAATAAAACAATCTAATGATTTAATGTGTTGCTAATACCCCTTTCACATCACCACCCCGGCAATATCCCGGGTTCACAGACCCGGCACAGACCCCGTTTCACACTGCAGGGCAGACCCGGGAAATTCAGAGACCCGGGTCTGCCCTGTCGTCATTAGACAGAGTAATTTGTTTACCGTTGCTCTGGTAACACTTGTTGCCAGGGCAACAGTAAACAAATTGCACCAATCAAGTGTGTTAGGTACTACCCGGGTTGAAAAACCCGGGTAGCACCTTTCACACTGCACCCCTACCCGTGTCGGACCCGGGAATAACCCTTATTTTTTCCTGGGTTGAATTCCCGGGTCTTCTGACACGGGTCCACCGGAAGTACCCCTTTCACATCTCCACGAAATACCCGGGATTTTGCCGAGACCCGGGTTTTTGGCGAAAATCCCGGGTATTTCATGGTGATGTGAAAGGGGTTTAACTGTAGTAATTGTCCTGTACACAGTCATGGTATATTTTATGTAAGGCCAATGGAAATAATTCTTGTTTCTAAAATGAAAACATTAAAACTTCCAAAACACGTCCAATATTCTAGCCCGGAGAGCACTGGAAAGGTTATAAAGAAGCCTCAATAATTCAGCTTGTGTAACACAATACTATAAAACAACATATACAAGTTACTGTAGATTGTACTAAACAGCAGCAATTGTGCAATCTGAAGGCTAGAAGAAATTACATTAAAAAAATTTGTACAATAAGCCAACCTCCCATTATCTATTTAAACCACGACTCAATGGGCCAGATTTACTAAGCTGCGGGCTTGGGAAAGTGGAGATGCTGCCCATAGCAACCAATCATTTTCTAGACGACATTTTCTAGTATGTAATAGGAATGTCAGAGCTAGAATCTGATTGGTTGCTATGGGCAACATCTACACTTTTCCAAACCTGCAGCTTAGTAAATCTGGCCCCAAAACTGACACAAGTCAGGAGAGGGAGACAGCCTCTAGGGCCACAACTGGATATTGTTCTAGGGCTAAGCTACAAAATATTTTAATTTCAATAAAATAATTATTTCTTATCTTTACTTTAGAGATGTATTAACGGTATCTGGGGGAAGGGAAGGAGATGCAAAACTGATAAGTTTTGTAAGTGTTACTTCTAACCTAGCAATAGACGCTTGTCTTTTATTTTATTTCCTACATTTAAAAAAAGCATTTATAAGTTACAAAGTAGTAAAATTCTAAAATATTAAAAGAACATCTGAACCACATATTAAAAATGTTTGAAATTGTGCAGATTCCAGATAACAAGAAATATGAAAAAAAAACACAGGCTCCAGAATTGGGGAAGGAAATGAATGATAGTGACATGACAGATGGTCCTAGTACTTAGCTAAAGGCCATGTGATGTAATTCTTATTTCCTTAGTCTTTTAAAACACAACAATGTTCACATTATGTATTTACAAAATCTAAAATTACTTGGGGGTATTTTTACTAAGCTGCAGGAAAGGAAAAATGGAGATGTTGCCCATAGCAACCAATCAGATTCTAGCTGACATTTTCTAGTATGTAAAAGGAAAGTAAGAGCTAGAATCTGATTGGTTACTATGGGCAACATCTCCACTTTTCCTTTCCCGCTGCTTAGTAAATCTAGCCCCTTGGTGTTTTTAATCACTTCATATAAGTGCTTTTAACGGCCACTTAAGAAAAATATACAAGTAACTAAAATGTTAATTTTATGTTTAATAAATGTTTATGTATAAGTGTTACAAAGAAATGCTCTTTTTTTTAACAGACCTTGCAGGCTCTCACTAATGTAGCTCCCTGCAGCACTGTGCAAGGCTTAGACAGAAAGTTTGTTGTACACAGAACACCAGGAATAGATAATCCGCAGCACTCCAGTTATCAAACTACAATTCCCATCATGCTCTTGCAGCTGTCAGCTGTGCCTATCATGTGGGAGCAGGCTGTTAACCTGGATTGCCACAAATCGCAAACACCTGTACAACACGTCAGTAGTTTTTGGTCAGAACACAAGTCATATATTTCCTGGAAATTACAGTTGTTCTTTTTTTATAGGAAGAATATTTATACTCTCACTTAAATAGATAACTAAGACTTACTGGAAAAGGTGGTACTGTATAAAGGCCATGTTGTACTATTTATTTCTAGATCACTATAACAATGAATATTTAACTACAGCTTTAAAAGATTCTACTACTATGTTGATTGTTTGCTATTGTAACGCCATTAACAGCAATGGGCATGTGGCTCTTTCCTACCTTCCCTTGTATGTCAGAACATGTCATTAACAATACTGTTTCAGGTTACTCTTTTGCAATATAGTAAGGGAGATTGAGCTTTTCTGCCATATGGACAACATTCATGTATGTGTAGCAGGCAGCACTGCTGGATACACTGGAGTGAACAAGGATTGCAATGGCCTGTGGATATACAATAAAGCAGCAGGTATTTGTTCAGTACAATTCCAGACTTAGCCACGGTATCAAGCAACACTATTCACCAGGCCCGGATCTAGACGTCTGTTTTTCATATAATCCTAGTTCAGAGGGATCACTAACCATACATGTGCTTTCACATTATAACCACATCCTTGGACTTATATCCAGCAGCCAGGGGCTACCTAAGGTTATCTTGCTGAAGTGCCCAGAAGAAAAGTCTGAATGAGGACTCAGAGGCTCTACTTGTGTTGTACTACAAGTCACAGCATGCCTTGCCATTCAGCAGCTCTACGTGCCAGATTTACTAAGCTGCAAGTTTGGAGATGTTGCCTATAGCAACCAATCAGATTCTAGCTCTCACTTTCTTTTTGCATGCTAGAGAATGTCAGCTAAATCTGGCCCTATGTTTTCAGTTAGAGCATGCTGGGATTTGTAGTTTCACAGCCACAGGTTGACCAAGCCAGCTGTAACCTGTAAGTTGTCCAAGATGTAATTCCCACTTACCACCTCGGTCCAGTCCCTGTCTCAGAGGAGTTATGCCTCATAGGGCTTGGAATGTGTTCCAGGCAGATTTTTAAGCCCCTCAGTCATACCTTCCAACATGACCCATTCCATTAGGTACAAAATACTCTGCTCCTCAGTGTCCAACTGTCAGTTACTATGGTAACCCCCTATTGTTGAAGAGGCAAATAGTTTTTTAAATATCAGTTAATTCATTTAAACCAGGTGAGCGACAGTTGGAAGCTCAGAAGCGGAGTATATTGTACCCAATGGGTCATGTTGGAGGGTCTGCTCAGTGCATGCACTGTGTGTGAAAAGCACTTGCAGTTTGACAAATTGATTATTTATCATATCCTACACACATATATTCGTCTTAGCAACCTTACACTGGTTACAATAAAAAGAAACACAGATCTTATAAATACTTTTTTTTCCCCCTTCTTAGTACTCCCAGCATTAATTTATTAAAGTGCAACAAAGAAAAAACCCAACAACCCACATCACCCAGTTGATCCCTGTGAAGAAAGTTAGAAACAGACCACAGTACACTTAGTATAAGCGTACATCCCATCCATTTTCTATGAAGCAGATCCTGACTAAGAGTTCAAAGGTCTGCAGGTTAACCCCTTGGTGTCCTTGGTTGTAGCGCAGCAGTAGAAAGCCCCTATCAATAGAGCTCAGAGCAGATGATGCAAATCTTGGATCTTGTCTGTTCTCTCTCTGCTGGAGGATTACCACATACAATGTGGTAATAAGGCACCACAAAAGATAGACTGTAGAAATATGTGCAGATTCCCAACTCCGTATAACATCGGAGGAAATCCTGAATCGCCTTTGTAGAATGGTGAAGGAATTTGAATGGTTGTCACTGTATCGATGTCTAGAATGCGTCATAGGCCACCAGGGACAGATCAGGATAATTGATATATTTAGTGTATCCTTCACTAGGTTTCCAAGTGCTTCTTTGTACTTTACTCCACCAATGTCAGAGCTAGATTAGTCACCCCACAGTAACCACAATTGTTGCTCCAGTTTGATAGCAATTTTTGTCCATCTCTCTCAGCCCACAAAATTGCCCCAGGGTATGGACCCACCTCCCTCCTACCCCCACCCCTCATTGCCACGTCTCTTGCCCAGGCTCGTGTACTTGTTTCCGGATGTTTAACCTCATGCAGCGCGGGCAGCTTGTTGAGTTGTCGTAATAACAGTCCCTGTGAGGAAAGGAGAGATGTTTCAAATTGCAAAGATTAATTAAAACCGACAACCTATTGCAATTACATTACACATCGGCAATTAGGCCGAACTTGGCACTATCAAGAAACATATATTCCCCAAATATATCAGAGGGTAGGTCCCCGCGTTCTCTCCCAGCCAGATTAAAACTGGCTCGGATAATCGATTGCTTATGCCTCAAAGAGGCATAGCAATCGATCCCCAAAGCACCGAACATGGTGCTCCGAAAGGTGAGTGGCTAAACTAATCTAAACATTCCCCTGATTCTAACCCTAACCCTCCCTTCCCCGCAGCCCGACCCTAATACTCCCTTCCCTGCAGCCTGACCCTCCCCTCTATAGTCCTAACCCTAACCCCTCCCTAATACTAAAATGCCCCGGAGAGGTTACTCACCTCTCTCTCCATAGCTGTCATCCGGCGGGTCTGTGAAAATGAATGGGCGTGTATGCCGATCACCACACTCGCCCATTCATAAAAATATTCTAAAATGGCCCCCTATTCGAAATAGAGACAGCCGAAAAGTAACTTTTGGCTGTTTCAATTTCACAAAGTGGGCCATCGGACCGGAGACCGCAACCATATATCAGAGTGCCATCAATTATTAGCCTCCACTACGACGATGGTTAGGGTTCCACTTATCCACCACTCTATCAGGGAATAAATATTTACTCACATTGGGCCTGATCCAGAGCTATGCTAGGCCACTGTCCGTAAGTACGGCCAGTGTAGCTCTGGTGCACTCCCCCTGTGGCTGGCGTAATTACAGACTGTTACCCTGGCTGAAGGCTACTCTAACTTCAGTCGGCATAATAGTCAGTAATTACGCCAGCCACAGGATCTTAAGGCCCTAACCCAGCCCTCACTTCCTAATTTCCCTTCCTCCCCCGCCTACCTTCCATAACTACAGCTTAGTTACTACGTAGTTACGGGCACCCAAAGACATCGATTACGGCGGGAAACATCTGCCCTGCGCAGAACTGCAGAAATGCCGTTCTTGCGCATACCGCCGCCGTAAAAACGACGGCAGCTGTAGGTCTGAATAAGGCCCATTTCTTCTAAAGGTTTCATCCTCATGTTCCTTGGTTAAAAGAACATATTTATAATTTCTTATTATTAGTTTTTTTTTTTCCTTGTCATTCCCCACAACAGAATAGAACGGTAGAGAAGAACTACTTGTCGCATATATCATCTAGTCTGCTCATTTAACATTTTATAGCTCACCTCTGTGAATAACTACATAGCTCATGATAGTCTTCCATGGATGAATCGCTGAACTGGTGAGTGGGTTGTAGACCGTATGTTTTGTTAGCTTTTCTCAGTGTTTATTTGCACAAAATTTATACCCCTAAACAAATCAATCCAATTGGGTGTTAAAGACCGCATATACGCAATCTACATAACAAAACGATACGTAGCTTATGTAAAATAGTTACTATGCATGCATAGTAGCTATTATTGGTAAATTAGGGACGTCCGGGGTTGTGAATCCGGTCCTTTTTTTATATAGAATTACTGTACCAATATCTATTGTACAAATCACATACATTGTTCAATATATAATTCATATGTTTTTTTTCTATTTGTTTATACAAGCCTTAATAAAAATATTTATTTTCACTATCTGCACAAGCACAAGCATATAAGTGATCCGCTTGGAATACAATCCACTTGATCCAGACTAATGACAGGGGCTCAGGTTACGACTGCAAGTGAGAAGGGCTTTGTAGTACAATGTACAGTATAGACTGCATATTATACCAATTCACTACCATCACAAATGAATCAGTAATATTTGGTCCTGGAATCAGAAGTTAGTGCGAGCGAAGGGGATGGTTATGTGAAGCACCAGCCCAGATGCAGGAATCCCGCTCATGCAGTGTTCAGGAGTCCTAGGATCCAGTCTGATATCTCTAGCCTCATTTTCTTTCATCTCTTCCCACTTCACCAAGAGGGCAGCTGCTATCAATGCCAATCTCTGCACTGGCCCCAGATAACACTGCTCTTCTCTCAACACACTGTATGGGTTCTATTAGCTAGAAGACTGCACAGATAATGGATTTCTACACTGACTCACAAGTGGCAAATTTCATGATTACTATAGAGAAAATGCATCTTCTACCGTAAAAATAAGAACACAGCAGTTGCTTTTGGAAAAGACATGGGGCCAGATTTACTAAGCTGCAGGTTTGGAAAAGTGGAGATACATATAGCAACCAATCACATTCCAGTTCTCACTTTCCTATTACATACAAAAGAATGTCAGCAAATATCTGATTGGATGCTATGGGCAACATCTCCACTTTTCCAAACCCGCAGCTCTGAACCATAGAATCCGAACCATCATATTTCCTGCTATACCTCAGACAACAGCACTTTCAGTATAGACTTCTTGGGCCAGATCCAGAACTACGTATGACAGCGAATTTACACTAGCTGCTAGCGTAACTTCGGCTATTTGTACGTTACGCACATGCACACGGCAGATGTTACGAATCGTAACTCTGGGCGGCCGTAACTACATTCGAAGGGGCGTGCCAACCATACGCTAGCCGTAATTACGCACTGGAGGCATTTAAATTGTACAGTTGGGTTAGGCAGTTACGTACGTCAGGACGCTACGTACGTGTGCGGTTACGCTTGGAAAAGTTAAGGTAGGGTTTGGTAGTCATAAATCAGCAAAAGTACGTGCGTCCAATGGGAGTGCCTGGGGGAGTGCATAGTACTTACGATAGCGTAAATATGCTATGCAATCGTACGTAACATGCACTTAGGTCTGGATCTACCCCCTTGTCACATGTAACATTCTTTTCCACAAACAACTCACCTGTGGAACACGGCCGCACAGTCCTGGCACACCGACGTGTGGCTATCAAATGGGAATAGGATGTCCCCCTCCTTGCACAGCTCACACACAAAGCCCTTAGCCTGACATCTCTGAGAAGACAAAGAAAAGGTTTCCCACGTCATAAGAAGAGACGCTTCAGTGGTGTATGAGGCATCATTATAGAGACTCTTTTATAGACTGCAGCTGAGAGAGAGCAGTAATACTCTGCCTTTCCACTAGATCAGTGTTTCCCAAACCTGGTCCTAAGAAACCACTAACAGTGCATGATTTCCAGGTCTCCTTGCTGGAGCATAGGTACTGACTGACACATGACTCAGGGACCACCACAGTCCATGGTTTCCAGGCCTCCGCACAGAACAAGTGATATCGGCCTGGATCCAGACTTAAGTGCTTGAAATGAGTTACTCCTGGGCTAAACCATGTGGATTGTAGGGGGAGTCATATTTCATCTGTTGCAAACAATATTAGAGTTGAGAGGTTATGTTTCCTATCCCAAGTCTAAACAACAGTGTGATAGTAAAGCTGGTCAGTATCTGTGTGCAGTAAGCAATTCAAAGATATATCCCTGCATGCAAAGAATACAATTACCTTGACTCCCCTTGAAATCAACATGGTTTAGCCCCAGGAGTAACTCATTTCAAGCACTTAAGTCTGAATCCAGCCAGATATCACTTGTTCTGTGCAGAGGCCTGAAAAACATGGACTGTGGTGGTCCCTGGGGACTAGATAGACCGGATCCAGACTTATGAAAAGTGGGCGGCTAGCATGTGCACGCAACAGAATTCCAACACGGATCCTCAGGATGCAGACTCTATGCTGGAAGTGTTTCCGCTGGCGTGGCAGTAAGCATACAGTAAGTGTTTTTAGGTGGGAGGGTGTTTAATTAGTAAAAGTAAGGACATGTTTTAGCACTAAACTGGTTTTCAAGTCATCTGTATTTATCATGGGAACAGAGGTAGGGTCCAGGGATTGGAGTTTACAAGGAGTTTGGGTACATTCTCAATGGGATGTCTGAAGCTGCTGTGCTCAGAGCTCCCTTGTGGTCTTGATCCAGTCCCATGTGATGACTGACAGTAACGATACATTGTCAGAAGGAAACTTCCTCTTCCAATAACAGCCATTCCTCAAGTCATCCAGGGCCTGACTTCTCTACACAGATTCCAAAAGACAAAGATTGAGAAAGATCCACTAGCTAGGGGTAGCACTATCCAGATATCCAGGCAAGCACTTTGTAGTCACTCCCACATATAGGTTACTTAAAGCCTGGGGCTACCTTATCTCCCCCATCTCAGAGTTTTCCAGCAGCACAGAGGTCAGGCTGGGTACAGAGAGAAACCTAACTCTCATCTCAGCCCAGTCTCTTGGTAAAAGCGTCTGAGTGGGTCATAATGTATTCCGACTGAATGACATGGATTTGCATGCACCTCCCAGCATCTGCAGTGTGGAAAGCAGCCACGATCTAAGACACTCAAAAGTTGAGCAAAAACCGTACGTTTGGATCCATCTTATAATGATTAGAGGAGGCAACGATTGTAGAGGAGAACACTGAATGCACAACTTGCAAAACAAGAGAAGTGATCTGCGGGGGGTGGCTGATCAATGTGCTCTACAGACATCTACACACTTCTGAGCCCACCCCCCTACATAACTAATTTGCCTTCCCACCTCACAGTCCAGCTTGATGTGCTTGGCAAACATGGTGTGTATGTCTGTGAGGGAGCAGCCCAAGCGCTCGCTGCCAATGTCTAGAAGGTCCTGTAGCGAGTACATGTCATCATTCTCCACAAAATGCTGACGTTCCTGTAACTGGAGGAAGAGCACAGTGTAAACACCTCAAGATACCAACAGGTCTTTCCCGTCTACGGTTCCCACTCTCCATCCCCTTCTGACCTGTAGAAGCAGTCGGGCTTCCATAGCTTCTTTGCAGGTGATGAAATACGGCTTCATGAGGAGGATATCCTGACGCAACTTCTATCAAAGACGCACAACAGCAGGAAAAGACCAATAAAAGGGTTAAACAAATCAATTGAAGTTTTCTCAAAAGGAGGACCTGGCCGTTTGTCCTCATCAACAACAAGCCGTACTTATGAGTGTAACGTGTAAGGTGGCCTAATCTTACCCGGATCTCCACCAGCTCTTCCACATAGTTAAAAAGCAAAGGGTTAATTTCCCGCAGCTTCAGCACCGGCCGGCCCAGCATCAGTGTGAGATAGCGCATACTGCACCGGGACACCTGGAGGTGAAGACAAGACTGTGTTTGTGGCAGAAGTGGGTGAACCTAAACCTAAAAGGGGAAATATGGCCTATATATAAGCAACTGAACCTCTAACTAAAACAAAGGCTCTGGCTGCATGAAGATCAAAGTCAAGGGCCGGTTAATGATTTGTGCAATCAGCCACCTTCATGATGAGAGATTGTCACACCTCCTAAAGCAGATCTCAAACGGTCATTATAAATAATGGACCGGACCCACAGGTCTGTCCAGGCCACTTACACATGCGCCCTCCAGATGTTACTATCAATTTACATTAGTAACTTCTATCGTACGGAACTTAGTAATTCCATCCGATGGGGCCGCAGAGTTCCGTCCAATGAAGCGGTTCTTCCTCTCTGCCTGCACAAATTACGGAAGATGGGCAGACGAAGGGGAAGTCTAATTGTACAGCAGGGGCTGGGTTTAGGGGATATGCATGGAGCAGGGGCTGGGTTTAGGGGATATGCATGGAGCAGCGGTTGTACAGACAACTGATCCATACGCTTAACAGCGTAACTGCCATAAAGCCCGCACGAGGGATGGGAGGGACAGGGGGCATGCACTCTCCTCTCTCGTGCGTAATGACAGATCCCCATACACATACAGAAAGCCTGCAGGCCTCTATCTGTTCCAATGGCATAAACAGAACAAGTGCCCCTTGCTTGACCTGCTTTATTCCTGTTATTTGTCAAATGATGTACTCAGAAATACAGCACCATCACGATTGAAGTTTGGGGACATGGGACCTGTTACGGGACCAAATTCGAATGGAGTATGACAAAAGAAAACATTTGAGGTTAAAATATTGTGCTGGATGTAAACAAACTTAAAGGACTAACGACCTAATCCAGAATTCAGTGCTAAATAACTACGTTAGCCTCCGTTGCGGATTTTAGCAATTAAATATTCCACTCCTGTGTATTCAGCACACACCTCTGTGCATGCGAAATACTGAATAGTACATAAGGCCTTAGCCAAGCTCTCACTGTACTCTTTCCATGCCTGTGCCAGCCCCCCATGTGTATCTTGTGTGTATAGTGAGTGGACCAGCCAACCATGCAGAGGTTGGATTCAGCTTGGGGCAGCAAGGTTCCGATGGGGAAATATTGGTACATTCACAGCTGTCTCTTGTACCTAGAGCACGCAAGTCAGCTGAATTATTTCCATTTTTTATCCGATCCTAAAGTGACTACATTTTCAAACATTATTTAGATTAGATCTTTCAGAATAGATCTGGAAAACATTGAGAGAGAAGGCAAACAATGAAACTGTACTGAATGGTAAACAAGTCATAGCAGCACCAGACGATAAAAAGAAGTTAGAATGACCATTGTCATAAGCCACACCTTAAGTGCATTCATTCCATACATACCTTGCGCGGTTCAAAGTCCCAGTTATGAATAACACGGGCCGGGATGACAGCAAGGTCATTCCAGTGGCAGTTGCTGCAGTAGTATTGACCGGTGTAATCGCACTGACGAGCCTCACTGGGAACAGCCCCTGGTCAGACACATGGTAAAAGTGGCATGCTAGTATTAAACATGTGCTGGCCAAACGAAAACATATCAAATTATCTATGATTGGAAGAGTACACACACAAAATGGAAGTTGCTCAATCAATTTATAGGTAAATGCAAACAGGTGCATGAAAGGCCGGGGGGTAATCTGCTAGCCACAGAAACACAGGAAAGAAAGTGCCCCAGCAACACTATGATTGGAAGAGCACCTTCTTAAGCTGGGCATACGCTAGTACGATTATCGGTCCCAGCAGGTGGTGGGCCAATAAACGGGACGATTTCCCCCTAGAGAAATGATCCATTATCGACACCATACACCTCCTCTGCGGACCGAAAATCCTAGCAGAAGGTGGCAGTGCTCTATGTTGGTGCTGCTGCTTTATATCTATGAACAAAGCTGCTCTGACAGCTGTGAAGGTATACTTTAAAGCTGTCAGAGCAGCATAGTACACAGATATACAGCAGCGGCTATTGCATGCATAATACAGATTAGAATAAGACACACACACAGCCCGGATTCGGCTGATCCCTGTCTGTACTACTCCCTGCAATAGCCGCTGCTGTATATCTATGTACTGTGCTGCTCTGACAGCTGTAAAGTATACTTTCGCAGCTGTCAGAGCAGCTTTGCACATAGATATAAAGCAGCAGCAGTTGTGAAGAATAGGGAGCCATTCAGCTTGCTGATTGGCTCTCTTAAAATATCGGGAGCTTTCTCCCGATTTAAATCAAACATGTCAAAAGATCAAATAATCGTCCAGAGCGTTTCTGGTGCGGTTATTGGACGTTTCAAAAATTGATCTGTACCATACACTAGAGCGATTATTTGCCCGATCACCCGATAACTGGGAGATCAGGCCGATAACAGTCTAGTGTATGGCCAGCTTTAGTCTGTGATACAAATGCAACAAAATCTTTTAGCACCTTGTCTATTAAAAACTATAATTGCTTGTCACAGTACATTATTATCATCGTTTATTTCTAAAGGGGTCACAAGGTGTCTACAGCGCCGTCCAAAATACAATACAGACATACACGGTAAGGAAGGAAGTACATAAGATTGCTCAGTATACATTTCCAACCAACCACTCTTCAAGATTGGTGATGGTCAGCCATATAATGCAACAAGAAAAGATCATACAGGTCAACTGTATCACATTGTAGTAGCCAAGATTGGGGTGTGTGCAGTGCATGCAACTTTTGATTGGTTGCAGCTTTCAGCCAATCAGATAGTTCATTCACAACAGCACTTGAGCAAAGGCAATCTAAAAGTGTCAAGTTTCTCCTCTATGCTTTTACCCAAAGTGGTGGATAGGTGTTTCAATAGATAGATAAAATGGAGGGGGGTGGCTCTGTTGATCAGGAACGTTGCACAAATAGAATAAAAATTTAAATTTTCCATACATAATTCAGATACTTTATATAACAATAAAAGAAACACTACGCTTTTTTTATTTTACATACACTGTGTTTTCTTATGGTACTTACGCAATGATATAGGTGACCGACACTCAGCACAGCGATAGTCCTGGGTGTCCAATCCAGCCTCGGGACAGATGGTTAACTCATACTCTGACTGATGACTGACCTTTGACCTCACGCAGGGTTTCGTAATGAGGTTGAGACATTTGCTATGGCAACGATAGTAACAACCTGAAAATCAGAACCTAGATCAAGGTATGTGTATCAGAGAGGAACAGGATTCAAAAAGAAAAGAGGGTGGAGAGCGCTAATAGGTATCAATTGGGATACAGACATTCAATAAAAAAAAAAAAAAAAAAGACTTATATAAGTCATCAAAAACTATATGGTCCCAGTGATTGCGATATAAACAGTTTATTAGTATTTAACAGCAAAGCAATATAAAAAATTGAAGGTAAAATAATTAAAACTACACAGTGAATGGCCAAACATACACATATCCACAAAATACACCCTGCAGGGATTTAGATAGAAGTAGTGTGACAGAGACAGCACATCTCCACATGAAAGTAACGTGTAGGATCCTGACCAGGTTTTAGAACAACAACAGGGAAACTGGTGTGATCAGGGTTGGGCTAATCAACAGCACCTGTAATCTCCTGATATAAGTGTTTCAAAGACAGAGAGTCAGGACACTCGATGGCGGAATAGCTGCCCAAGTGATAGGCCGGGGGTTGGGTTAGCATAGGGACCTCTGGAGCACTTGAAGAGTCTGTGAACTATGCTGTGACACTTACATGCTGCACTGCTGTGAATTACCTGCTATGCTGTCTGACTGCTAGGAAATAAAAGAGTTTTACTTCATCTCCTTTATGTGATGTGCTTCCTTATCACAGTAGCTAGTAAATTGTTGTAAAATCTAGATAAACGTGTGCACACAAAAAAAAATATATGTAAAAAACCTCCTCTGTATTGAGAACAGGAGATGGTATAATAAAACTTGATCAACTCAGTAGTTGTCTCAGTCTTCATAAGTTCTCAGTGATATCCAACTTGGGGCTCTGAAGATAATATACAAGAGACTGGGGAATGAGTGTCAGATTAAGCAAGTTCAATCAGCTGAAATATCTCGCCGGCAGAGCGGACTCTGACTGATGATTGACCTTTGACCTCACGCAAGGTTTTATAATGAGGTTGAGACATTTGCTATGGCAACGATAGTAACAACCTGAAAATCAGAACCTAGATCAAGGTATGTGTATCAGAGAGGAATAGGATTCATACAAAGTACACATTGAGAGCAGCCATGGCTCATGACTCTGCTTCCTGAGAAGTAGCATTCCCTAGCTAGCTCCACACTAAAGCGATTCCGTCTTTGTATATAATAAAACAAATAAATGGGAGGGAAAAAATTACAATAATTTAATATTGTTTTGCAGCTCTCACTTTGCAACAGTTTTGCCATTAAGCTGGGTACAAATCAAACAATAAATAAGTGTTTGAAACAATATAGTATGTACACTGTAATGCACTGAATGTACACTGTAATGCAAATTTCTGCAAGTACATAACATTATTCGACTCTTTCAAGCTTCCAATCCAAAGGTCACACTGTGGTTCTACATGAGCAATGTACACATTGGGCTGGATCCAGACCTTGTTAAGTGCATTAACTTAGTTACTCCTGGGCTAAACCATATTGTATTCTTTGCATGCAGGGATATATATCTTTAAATTGCTTACTGCACATAGACACTGACCAGCATTACTATCACACTGTTATTTAGACTTGGGATAGGAAACATCACCTCTCTACTCTAAAACTGTTTGCAGCAGATGAAATATGACTCCCCTGAAATCAACATGGTTTAGCCCAGGTGTAACTAAGTTCATGCACTTAACAAGGTCTGGATCCAGCCCATTGTTCTGTCCTCTTTTAAAGTTATTCTTCCTCCACTTCCTGCATTTAGGCCGTCTTTTGTGGGCATGAATTTGAACATTTATGTTGGAGCCGAGGGTTCTGGGAGCAGAGAATCACAGATCTGCCCGTAGTGTGTGCAAATGAATAGTCTTGTTTATGGGGACTTGATATGGTAAGCATATGTCATATATAACAAGTAGTGTGTACCCGGCTCACCTGTGCATGTATACCAGGTTTGGATTAGACCCCAGATAAACGTACTGCACTTATCACACATTTGTTTAACACTTTTACTCTTCTCCTTGTAGAAGCGATGTTCCAGCATAATTCGCATGTTAGGCTCATCCTCGTGTGGGTCCTGGAATGAGAAGTTGGATGATCGAAAATGGGAATCTGATGGGAATAGGATGAACACAGACTAACACCCAAGAAAAGTAGCAACTTTCATATGTGACGAGGAGAAGATGCGGCTGGTGAGGGACAGGAGACACATTAGGGTCCATACTTACTTTCAGCTCCTGCAGCTTGAGTCGTAGATGAATTAGTCTGACCACAGCATCTTTCTGCTTGTCTGACTGCTCAGGTAACTCCAAGATCGCCTGTTTACACTCCTCAATCGCCTGCCTCAACTGCTGGATGTCGGATGCTAAGAAGAGACCCTAAGAGCAGAACAAGGAAAGGTAGGTTACACACTACGGGGTAGATCCAGACCTACGTTCCCTTTACCTTTCAACGCACAGTGTATTTACGCTATCGTAATTACTATGTACTCCCCTATGCCCTCGCTTCGGCCGTACGTACTTTTGCCGTTTTACGCTTTCCAAACCCTACCTTAACTTTTTCAAAGTGTAACTTTTGTCAGCCGTAATGGCTGCACGTACTTACGCGCCTAAGCACGCCCATACTATACGATTTAAATGCCTCACCCCGCCTCTGTAGCGTAATTACGGGTGTCGCATGGCTGGCACGCCCTTTCGTCCGTAGTTACGCTCTTGATACTAGGATGTTACGTACGTTCAGAGTTACGGGTCGTAACATCTGGCGCGCGAATGCGAAGTACATACAATATAGCATTTTTACGTCTCCGGCTAGCGGAAATATGCTAGCGGACGTTGTTCTGGATCTGGGACTACATAGCTATAGATATGGAAGCATGTGTGGTGGGAGGAAATTGGTCAAAGTGAAATAAAAAATAATCATTTAATATTCACAGGACATTTATGTAAACTGGAGTAATCGAAACAATAATCAGGGGTATATTTAATAGAGCATTGCCCAGTGCAACCAATCAGATTCTAGCTCTCATTGCCTAGTATATGATTGGCAAATGCATTTCATGTTGTTGTGGGCAATCTTGAATTTTTGAACCTTTACCTATAACCCTGAGTTTAGATCTACCCTGTTCTTGCTCACCACTGGCCGGGAGAAGTGATCCTCCGACACACCCAGGTCCATTACTCGTTCAGGGCAGCGGAATTCCGGTTCACACGGGGGAGATCCTGGAGGTGATTCTAACATGGAGAAGAAAAATAATCCCATGAGCCAACTGTTGTGTATGACAATATAATGATGGACAATGAAGGAAACGGATGGAAAGCAAACATGTGGTGATCACCATAACAATAACAATCTTACTAATGTTTTTGTGCACCTCTGTAACAGCAGATCTCAAACTATCTCCATCTACATCTGGCACCAGTCAAGAATAGAGATTTCCTCCCAAAAAATGTGCACAGCATTTGTTGACCACCTGTGGAAGCCAATATCTGTTTGGTTGTTATGAGCTACTCCACCTTTTTCTTCTTCATCAGATTTAATTAATATCCCATTTCTGTTTTGATCTCTATTCGGTTTATTCTATTTTGGCATGGTTGACCGCAGCTCTCAGACTAATAGTTTGTAAATTCTGTTATACCTTCCCATTCTTGAAATACGAACCCTTGGAGGGCACCGGCTCCCCATCCACATGAGGGCTTTCCTCCTCGCTTGGCTTATTGAAAGGGTTGAGATGCCCCTGACGGAACCTAGCCAGCTTGTCATTATATTCCATATCCAGTCACACTGCAAGGAAAGGAACATCAGCAGCAACATTTCACAGGTACAGAAAGTATATCAATAACATGTACAATTTAAAGGCCTAATAGAGAATAGTTTTCTTTTCATCTAATTTGTTCCAATGAAAAGATAGATATAGATATATATATATATACACACACACACACACACACACAGTAATAAAAGCAACAATAATGCTAATAAAAACAACAATAATAATAACTTTATTATAACTGATGTAGACTTTGCTACTAAGGTGAACCTTCACAGTTTATCCCCATAGGAAAATGAGAGCAAATGGGTGGATCAAGTTGCCCAGAAAACACCATGGACAGGATTGGGATTTTTGAGAACTATCACCATGCCTTGCTGTACTCTGCTCTGAAGGTGTGATACATGCACCTAACAGAAGCACATCCAGAATTACCTATATATTTGAACGTACAGTAAGAGCTTGGAGAGCTGCTTAACACAACTGTGTCTAAAATGATAGCCTTGCATGCTGGCTACACACACCTAGAAGTATCATTTGGAAGCTCATGCAACACAAATCCCGTGTTTTCCATACAGCTCTCACCTGTGCTATTTTTTGACAGCCCAATACGGATTGCCAGAGCCCAAAAGCAAAAGAACTTAAGTGACATTCAGCAGAGCAACACCAAAAAAAAGTGCCACCTTACGTTAGTGACCGGCGTTGAGCTTATTCTGGGAGGTATGGGTTATAAAGTCATGTCTTTGCTTTATAAATAAATCTAGAAAGTAAAAGCTATACTTATAAAGCCAAGAGAATAACAGTTGTGTGTAATAGACTGCATAAAGGACAAATGCACAGCTAATGAAAATCAGTGGGACATTCATACTATCTTCGTTCTAAAAACACTAACTTAGATACAGATAGACATACATAGTAAATGTTCTCTATAAGTTAAATACAGAAATAGATAGTGCTGTATTATCATATTCTGTGCATATTGGACACATGTAAATGAATACATCATAGTATTCTTCCATTTGCAATGACTTACATGTGGTTTTTATGCTGGATAAGTGAACATGAAATAATTACAGTATATTGTCTGCAGTGTGGCATTATTCTCCTATGACACTGACAATACCACGCACTGCAATGTACTGTGCCACCTCTATTTGGGTATAATGGTGCTACCCAGACAGATTCCAGGACGCTCACCTCGGCATGTCCAGCCCAGGACTCGGGGCCTCTCCAGCCAGGAGCGGCCTTTCTCCGGTACCGATTCGGCCAGCTTTTCAAGCCTTAATCCGATAAACAGACAGGGCGGACCAGCTCCTGCGCTCTCATAATGGGGAGATTCGGGCTCCACCTATGTAGCCTCCGCTGCGCCCTCTGCTGCCCGACTATATGTACTGTAGACCGCTCCCTGTCTGGGCTCAGGGAATATGGCGCATTGATAGTGAGTGCCCGGCTTCTGTTGACAAGTGCTAACAGAGACTCTTGGAGCCAAAATTACCAAGATGCGGAAATGGAAAAGTGGAGATGTTGCACATAGCAACCAACCCGATTCTAGCTAACATTCTCTAATATGTAATAGGAAAGTGAGAGCTAGAATCCGATTGGTTGCTATGGGCAACATCACCACTTTTCCATTGCAGTTTAGCAAATCTATCCCATGGTCTTATATTTTATGTTAACTACAGGAGCTGTTGTATGCAATCTCAGATGCAAATTATGGATCAGATCCTAACTTACAAGAAAGTATTGTAAAATGCATGCCTATTTTTGTGAATGCAGGGTCATGTTGTGACCCTGTTAGCATCCTAATGCCTCCATAAAACTATTAGTCTTGGTAATATGTTTAAAAATGACTTTTATGCACAAAATGAAATACCACACCAGCAAGCATCCTAAATAAGTGTTACAAGCTATAACAGACATCTGATGTCAAAGCAGGTAGGAGCAAGGGGCAACCCAGAGGGTTTAAATGCAGTTCCTGGCTCATCATACATCTACAGGTTTAATACCATAAACTTACAAATGTGTGTGGTGTTGGATTTATGAAACAGGAATCTGGTAGATTACACTACACAGTAGTATACTATACTACTGGTCTTATTTCTTCAAAAAAGGCACCAGGGCTTATTTTAGGGGTAGGGCTTTTTTTTTTTCTTTTTTTTTTGTTTATTTATCCCCTCTTGTATTTAGGTTAGCAGTGAAGCACACTGTAGGTTTTGTTTTTGGTATAGGGGAGATGAAGCTTGGTGGTGGGTCTGTGGTTGAGTTAGACAGCTGAAGCTGGGGTTCAGCGCCAGCTAGACACATAAAATGACGCCTATTGAGCAGGAAATGGACGCTCGCCTTTACTGTGCACACTGTAGTTCACTTGCTCCGAGCCCAGTGCACTGAGCATCACAAGTCAAAAGTATTTGTCAGCAGTAGACCACAGCTGTGGAGGCAGGGCTCACTCACTCGGATCCAAGAGGGAGGCTCGCAGTAACAGTGGGCCAGGCGTGCGGACGCTCACAGGCCGGGAAGTCTCGGTGCTCAGTGGAGTCAGGACGCACTACACATGACTAGGGCTTATTTTCAGGGTAGGGCTTATATTTCAGGAAATATGAAAAATCATGGTAGGGCTTATTTTATGACTAGGTCTTATTTTCGGGGAAAGACGGTATATCATAATGCATAGTTGCATTAAATTAATTTCATGGGGAAAGAAGCATCTGAACCATCAACATATCACATCTAAAAGAAAACCCCAAAATTTAAAATACTCTGAAACTTATGATCTAGAGCTGTGCTTTCATCAGTGAAAGCACTGCGCATGCTCAGAACGGGAGCAAGCACAGAAAGATGGGCGCACTGCTACCCATCCACCTCTGCCTGCATTAGTGAAACACCTCAATGCACGCTATTTAAATGATTAAATTATAAATAATTTTTTATGTGAAAATGACCCTTGTATTTGAAATTTATTTTTTTAAATAAAATTGGCTTAATAATTAAAGATTTAAATATATTTTCTTTTTAATTTTAAATATTTTTTATACCAGCTTAGCAGTGGAATACCGCTACTATGCTCTGGCATTAATGTATATGATCTACAATGCACTTAAATGGGTTTTTAAATGTTGCAAATAAAAGCATTAAAAAAAAAAAAATTAAATGCATTGGAAACTGTCAGAGGCTGCGGCTGTACAAGCCACATCCTCTTCCCATATGGCTTTGACTGCGGTAAGGGACACTTCCCTATTTTTTCAGCTGTGTCTGTCTCTCCTCCGCTGTGCCTGTGTCTCTTCTATGCTGTACCTGTGTCTCTCCTCTGCTGTGCCTGTGTCTCTCCTCCACTCTATCGGTGACTCTCCTCCACTCAGTCTGTCTCTCCTCTGCTCTATCTGTATTTCTCCTCTACTGTCGGTGGTTCTCCTCCACTCTGTCTGTGTCTCTCCTCTGCTCTGTCTGTATTTCTCCTCCACTCTGTCTGTGACTCCTCTGCTCTGTTTGTATTTCTCCTCAGCTGTGTCTGTGTCTCTCCTCCACTCTGTCTGTGTCTCTCCTTCACTCTGTCTGTGACTCTCCTCCGATATGTCTGTGTATGTCCTGCGCTCTGTCTGTGTATCTCCTGCGCTCTGTCTGTGACTCTCCTAAGCTCTGTCTGTGACTCCTCCGCTCTGTCTGTGTCTCTCCTCCGCTCTGTCTGTATTTCTCCTCCACTGTGTCTGTGTCTCTCCTCTGCTCTGTCTGT
The DNA here is from genome assembly GCA_011038615.1 of Limnodynastes dumerilii. Taxonomy (NCBI): domain Eukaryota; kingdom Metazoa; phylum Chordata; class Amphibia; order Anura; family Limnodynastidae; genus Limnodynastes; species Limnodynastes dumerilii. Next base: position 207,394 of record WWET01000745.1, on the reverse strand, counting down.
CTCTCCTCCCCTGTCTGCGTATCTCCTCAGCTATGTCTGTATCTCTCCTGCACCGTTTCTGTGACTCTCCTCTGCTTTGTGTCTCTCCACTACTCTGTCTGTGTCTCTCCTCAGCTGAGTCTGTGTCTTTCCTCCGCATCGCACATTTTTAACCCCAGAAGGTTTTAGATGTTTTGATTTTTCATGTAATGCTGTTCATTTCCCTACCACAACAGACTGACTATGACTACTCATTAAGGGGGATATTTAGAAAAAAAAAAAGAGAAAAAGTTCAGAAATACAGAGAAAACAGCTGTTCTGTTTGTATTTTGTCTCTCTCCTTCCTCTAGTAAAGCCCTGATGCTGAAGAAGTTTTTTCTCCTGCGCTTGGTTCAGCTAGTGCCAGCCCCATTGTCCCCATTGTTCTGTAGGGGGTAGAGCTTCTAAACTTCTAAAACATTTGTTGTCCTTTAAAGAAACGTCTCCCCTTTAGAAGACACCAATTGTTTTAGAAGTTTTTCTCAGAAATGTACTTCCTTATATTTAGAGGAATTACATTTTTTATGCAAATTTTTTATATAAACAATTAAATAAGACTTGAACATTTCTAATGGACTTGGAGTAAGCATTATTTATTTACTAGAAGAAAAGTCCTGCACCAGGTATTTCAGAAATAACAAGAACACACAGGTTCAAGTACAAATGAGTTTTTATTACATGCTGACATTCAAGACACTTTTAGGTGAGTGGATTTGTCTGTGTATTGCCGAAGAGATTTTAACAGTACTACACTAGAAAGATGGCCATGTGTTTATGTCTTCCATATCATTTGGGATGAAACCCTGATGGGATGTTTTGACTGATATGTTAAGTGGCAAGAGAAGGCAAAGGTGAGCATAATGTCAGTGATTCTCTTCATTTATGTTTCCAATGACACCATTCAAAAGTGATTTATTGATAAGCTAAAAATAAAAGGCACAAAAAAGGTTAGCAGTATATTAATAGAAAAACGGATGATTACCAATCTGCGCCACACTAGATTGACGGCTCCTTGTCTTACTTCGTATTTTCTATAATGCTTACCTGAAATGAAGAATAAGAAAGGTCCAAAAGGGTAAAGAAAGAACTATTAGGAAGATACTTACCTGAGGAAAAGGACCACTATGAACAGGGGTGGATTGGCCATAGGACTTATAGGGAATTTTCCTGGTAGGCCAGTGTCCTCTGGAGGCCATTCAGCAACTCCTATTTTATTTGAAGAAGACTAGGATGTTGGCTGTCATGGGTGGTGGTTGCTAAAATGATGTTTGTATAGAATGTTGTATGCATTGGGTGGTGGTCACCACAGTGCTGTATGTATAGAGGTCACTATAAATCTCTATATTGGATTGTGAAATAGTAGTCAGTAGATGTTGTCTTTGCTTCTAACCCTTTTACATAACACACTTAATTGGCAATACATAACCCTGCCACAATATCATATATTTAGCACTGCTTTTACTATATATTTCTTTATTCTGTACTAATCCAGTTTACATATTTTTTTGACTCCACCAATAGTTCCCAATCCAACCCTGACTAAGAAGATTGTGTCAAGAATTACGGACGCTGAGAACTTTCTTCTGTTCCAGAAAATTAAGAAGATCCATACTCCTAGACTGGTACTGTATGGACTTTGCGCTATTGTTCCCTACATTTGTGTGTATCCATATAGTCTGTTTTCTGTTTGTGTTTATTCCCGATTGGAATTGTGTGGGGACCTGATTGGTGTGTATCCCCGTTTAAAGGGAACTAGCTGCTGTCCAGGATAGTGCTTAACATTGTATGTTCTGTCCCATTTTTTTTACATATATAAAGAGTTTTAACCCAAATCCAGTGTACTATAATACATCCATCTGGCATAATTTCACTCACTCTTATTTGACTGTTAACTGTATCTGGAATACCAGTTCGGCCTAGAAAATCTGATTTCCGAAAAAGGGACATCCGAAAGTTTCTTTTCAGATGTCCCTTTTCCGAACACTTAAAATTTTCTACATTTTCTTTTCAGAATGGGTAAGTATGCCGATCGGACAGTATCCCTCCGCCGCACCTCCGCCACTGCTATCGCCGGACCAAGGGACAGGTGAGTAAACTCTCTGTACAGGGTAGGGAGGGTTAGGGTCAGGCTGTAGGGGAGGGAGGGTTAGGGTCAGGCTGCAGGGGAGGGAGGGTTAGGTTCAGGCTGCGGGAGATAGTGGGTTAGGGTCAGGCTGCAAGTAAGGGAGGGTTAGGGTCAGGCTGCCAGTAAAGGAGGTTTAGGGTTAGGGTAGTGAGAGGGGAGGGTTAGGGTTAGAATTAGGGGAAGAAGTGGGGGACTATTTTTCCTTACCATTTTGGAGCACGGAGCTTTCGGTGCTCCGTGGATCGATTGCTATGCCTCATCGAGACATATGCAATCGAAATCCCAGCCAGTTCGCAACTGGCTGGAAGGAAACGGCCGTTTAAAATTGGCCTCACACCCCTGGAATACAGCTACAAATTACCATCAGATATTGGTTTTCTCAGTTTCATTTGCGGAACTGTGGACATAAGAGGCAGTTGTCATGAACAAGGTTGACAGAAGTCTGACAAGTCCTAGGACTGATCCAGAAATGGAGAGTGCCCTCAAAATCAAGTGTAACAGTACACCTCATGTGCAATTGCAGGGGAGGCAAATTATTATTATTATTATTGTTATTATTATTTTTACAAGCTTTTGTTCAAGCCCTTACTTATGACTCTAATTTATGCACCTGCCCCATTTTCAATTTAAGGTAAGGTCCTGTGTATGGAAGTGCCATACGTGCGAGGGGAGTGGTCGTCCCTCCACAGAGGGAAAGGAAAAGTGGAGCTGTTGCCCATATCAGATTTTACCTGACATTCTCTAGTATGTAATAGGAAAGTGAGAGCTAGAATCTGATTGGTTGCTATGAGCAACATCTCTACTTTTCCTTTCCTGCAGTTTAGTAAATTTAGCCCCTTATGTCTGAACTTCACTGCCACCAAAGTTCTGATTGCAGTGGATGCGGATGGTCCTATTTCGAACATGATACAGCCGGCAGCTGAATGGCAGCGGAATCATTGTTTGAAACAAACCAAAAACGTAAAGTTGCTATTGGGAACGCGAACCTAGTTTCCTATTTCCAATAGCTAGAGGCTGTGGAGGGGAATAGGTTAAGGTTAGTCTGCAGAGACTGTGGCTGGCTAAGGTAATTGTTTGGGTTTAAGAGGATGTTAGGATTAGGCTGCGGGGCATGGAGAGTTAAGCTGTGGGGCATGGAGGGTTAAGCTGTGGGGCATGGAGGGTTAAGCTGTGGGGCATGGAGGGTTAGGGTTAAGCTGTGAGGCATGGAGGGTTAGAGCTGAAGTAGGGGAAGGTTAGGGGAAGCTTAGGGTAAGGCTGTAAGAAATGGAGCATTAGGGTTAGGAAAAGGTTAAGGGTAGGTTTAGGGTAAAACACTTACCTCTTGACGGACGACTCTTTGCAACTTCAGGAGTCTCATCACCGCCACTTTCTACAATGCAGACTATCGGCATTTGCAAGCAGCCCACATTCAGCTGCAGTTATAGTCTTTCAAATTACCATCACACTGGCAAACCACATCCAACTTCTAAATCAGGACCCCAGTGCATAATGGGGATTGCCACAGCCAGTAACCCACCCAATATAGTTAAAACCCAGCAGTTACATATTTGTAGGAGCACTAACAATGATCAAATACAGTCAGGTCCATAAATATTGGGACATCAACCCAATTCTCATATTTGGATGTAAATACCCTCAAATTAAAGCTTAAAGTCTGCAGTTAAAGCACATCTTGTTTGTTTCATTTCAAATCCATTGTGGCGGTGTATAGAGCCTAAAATATGAGAATTGTGTCGATGTCCCAATATTTATGGACCTGACTGTATATTAGGTTGACTGTAATTAAAAATCTGTTGGTTTTTTTTGTCCAGCAGATAGAACTTAAGGGCCTTATTTCAAAGCATCACACAGTACTTGCAGCTGTTGTGTGAGGCACATGATCTAAGACACCACAATTAGTATAATGCCTTTTAGCAATTTCTAATCCTCAAATACATTCCAAAGCTGGAAAGTCATATTATCTTCAACAGAAAAAATACCCTGCCTTTGAGGAAAAGAGTTTTGTTCCTAATTCAGTTTAATGTCATAAAATTTTTTGTGAAGTAAAGAACCATGGGGTAGATCCTGAGCTATGTACACTAGCCAGTGGCAAAAAAACGCTGTTTTGTATGTACTGCGCATGGCACGGCAGATGTTATGCCACGTAACTCTGAACGTACGTACCAGCCACAAATCAACAGTGTAACTACGAACGAAGGAGCATAACAACCATACGACACCCGTAATTCCGCTTTGGAGGCGGGGTGAGACATATAAATCGTGCAGTCTGGGCGTGCTTAGGGCCTCATTCACTAAACGCTAATTTTTTCTGCGATTTTGAATCGCGGCCCATCGCCGCATTTTTTTGGGTTCCAAATTCACTAAAACGCGATTTTTTTCAAACACAGGCGATGTGCCGCAATGCTTTTAGGGCTTAATCGCTGTGATTTTCCTTAAAAAATCACCGCGATTAGCCCTTTAAATAATCGCAGCAAATTGCATGCGTGAAAAAAATCCAAAGTGCTGCATGGCTGCAATGTGTAGCCATGCTGTAGTCATTGAATTACAAGGATCAGCAAAGGTGATCCTTGTAATTCTGTGTATACAGCATGGCTACACTTGTAGCCATGCAGCGCTCCGTTTACAGTGTGTGTCAAAATAAAATAAAAAACACTACACAGACATTAACCTTTACAATGCTTTATTAAAGTGTTACATGTGTAAAAATATGTAAACCTAACTAACATTACCC